>OW388290.1:50046552-50646552 GCA_936450465.1 Gibbula magus | reverse complement strand
ATTGTATATCCATTCTTCCCAACAGAGATACGACAATCAAGTGCTATTCACCAATCCTGCTATACACGCTGCGGACAGAGATACCGGGATATCCGCTACACTCATGTATGACATAACTAGTGGTATGTATGGTTGATATAGATTACCCTGGCAAATAATCGCAAACTAATTTGCATATGTTACAGTCAACTATGATGTTACAATTGAATCTTTTCCAAACGCTTGATAGATTGCCATGATGCTAAATTTTCAATATACATCTACAAACAAAATACATAGAAGTAGACACGGTTGCATGTTTGTATTGTATATTTCTCCGATCTCTGTGTATTCTTATGCGTTTTATCTTTAGAATTAGAGTGGTAAATATCATTGGTTATATCCAAATAGTATTCAATATAGCTCAACACTGAACTAGAGACGTTATAGCTCATAGTATTATAGTGTAGCTCTATAGCTTTTAATTAGATAAACATATATATTTTTGTGAAATTAAATCATGTTGGATCTTTGTAAAAGTTTGCCAACAAATTGAAGTACATAATTTTGTGATGACTATTTTACTAATTCATTTACCAAAGGCAGCGCAATGTTAAATATTTATAGAACAATGTTTATACCTAAATTTATTTAAATAATGTGGACATGATTTGTGTACGTGTTTGAAGATAAATGAATTGAAGAGTCCAAAAATAAGACTAGACATGTTGTCATGGACAAATTCAACAGAATACTGTTCCATTAGCAGTTCCAAGCATTCACGGAAACTGAACATTGGTCGATGGCAACTTCGTTTTACTATTACACGAGATAAAATAAATTAATGCTTTTACTTGATTATTATGCTAAAAAAAGATAAATAAACTAAAAGGCACGGGTCTTATATGTTCGCATTATTTTCTTTTCAGTTGTCATTATACATCTACAAACAAAATACATAGAAGTAGACATGGTTGCAGACGAGATAAAATAAATTAATGCTTATACTTGAGTTTTATGCTAAGATAAATAAACTTGTAAGTCTATGTGACGAACGAAGGCACGGATCTTGTATGTTCGCATTATTTTCTTTTCAGTTGTCCCAGATACAGATTTTTTCACCATCCTGTCAAACGGCAGTATCATGGTAAATGGTGATCTGCAGCCTGTAACGACTTTCTCCATCAATATACGGGTAAGTGTTACTTCAAATCGTGTGATTTTGTAACAAAAGGAATGTCTAGTGGTTGTGCTATTCTAGTCTCGTTGACTGGGACAAATGCCACGACATAATCTTGCTTTTCTGAGATAAAATACATGCAGAGAACATATTCAAGAGAAGTGATGCTCAATTATTTTGTTAATGCACATCCATAGTCGCAATGGGAGAAGTTAAGTTGGCAGAAGTGATCATGAGAAGACAAACCCTGTAGAATCGTGCTATCACGAGCTGTTTTCTTAGAACTCTTTTTTACAAACGTTACATGAGCTCATAGAAATTAACAGCGGCGATATTCAGAAGCGAGAACGTGTTTGGATGAACAAATCACTGTATAAATGTTGCAGGCTCCAGTTCAGTATGGATTGGGGAGGGAGGGGGTTATTGTCTGGGGTGAAGTTCCCATGACTGTAAACTTCATCCTGTAAGGCTACGAGGAAATCCCAATGACGAGCTACATGTATCCTAGTACCTAATTTTGATAATCATGCTTTAGTACCTCGTCCTCTATTCATGAATGATAACACTCGGCCTCAACGTTCCAAAACTGAGAAGCCGTATGTTGAGAATAACGAAAATTCCCTTGCCTTCTTTGAGTGCAAATTTGAATCCTATGGAAAATGTGTGGCACATAAATGGACATAAAATCTCAAAAGTGGGACCTCATCTACAGAACGGTGTAATTTGCAGGCTGCATTGCATCGTGAATGGCAGCAGATGCCTTTAGAACGAATTCGTAGACGAGGAGTTTGGCCGAAGCGGTTATACTCGCTACTGACGCTTTGTCGGTGATTTGTCATCTTGAGATCTCAATTAACAATTCCAAACAGAAAAGATCTTATCTGAACCTTAGTCAATCTCCACAACAGCAACATTTAACAGTTGAAAAATCTCTTTATTATTAATCGATTTTCAATCATTAACACACTGTTCGTTTTATGTCGACATAAGACGTTTTTTGTGTGGTTCCATAATATTATTCTTAGTCGAGTTTGCGTTTGTATCCAATGATGTCGTTATTGCAGGTGTCTCAGGTAAATCGAACATTCGAACGCTACGACGATGCAGTTGTGCTCGTGTTTGTTGCTGACGTCAACGACCATCATCCAATTATGTCGTCATCGTCATATGTCATCAACGTCACAGAGAATTCACCGCCCGGCACCGTCATCACAACTCTAAACGCTACAGATGCTGACGATGTAAGATAGGAGTTCTACATTAAACACTTCTTGTCAAAATTTATTGCCCCAGACTCTTTCCTGCGATTTCACATACATGTTGAATTGACAAGGACAGTGTGCGATATTAATGTTGTTATATAGTTGATTGGCTTGTTCTTGAAGACATTCATTGGTAAACTATTGTGTTAGATATTAGACGATATCGACCATGTTAAGTTATTTCCCTTAACCTAAGGAGAGTAGTGTTCATATTCCAGATATAGTTGGTGTAAATCTAACATTGAGGTCCGTATGTATAGTGGTAAACGGGTACACTACTTCTCATATGTTCTCCGCTATCGCGAGAGAATAATCTTTAATATATCGTTTCATTGATAACTCTTCTGAGAAGTAATATACTAGTCTTTCAATGTCTGTCCATGTATACTTCATCGGGGTAATTCGTTTGATAAATCGCATCTAACATTTGCAAACTTGGATGTACTTGATTTCATACCCTATGTTTACAGGGCTTCAATGCAATTTTCGTGTTTTACTTCTCAACTCGGACGGATGTGTTCGAGATAGATACAGAGGGAGACTATGGACTAGTGAGAGTGAGAGAAGGTGCATCAATAGACAGAGAGAAGAAGTCAGAATATGATCTGCAGGTACTAATTATTCGTTTTTGTCGAGGACATAATTATTTAACCAATCAGAAGTACAGTGGAGGGACGCCATGGAATTACTTTGAAGACACGATGTGTATTCTTATGACATGATGACATATTCCTTCACTTAATTACTCATACTATATTGGGTTGTTAACCATATCGACACATAACGAAAGTCCAATCACCTCAATAAGTAGTCATAACAAAAAGGATAGTATATGGGTGTCTATGTCATACGATGTTTTCGACACAAGTGCCTGAATATTTGTATTTCCCAAGCGAGAGCGAGGGATTTACCGATATTCAGACACGATTGTCGTAAACATAGACACGAGTATACTATTATGTTTATTACCGAAGTCGTGAAATTAAAGAAAATTCGCTGAAATCAACTTTCAGCCATACGCTGGCGGGTCGCCGCATTTAGATCGCAACGTCATAGACGAAGCGTGACGTCTTAGCATTGTTTATGACGTCACGTCGCCATGACAAAGTGATATTTTGCCCTAGGGCATCGAATGAAAAGTATGAACCCCGATATGATTGCCCTTGTAGGTAATGCTATTATTTAGATGTCTGATGACTCTTAAGACTTCTTATTAACCATTATTTTAACAGTTAGCTGTTTGGTGGTTTTGACAGGGTCTACTACATGCAATGTGTTTTGTTTCAGGTATACGCAGGTGAGATATTTACAACAGAACGCTACAACAGCACTGCGAGTAGTCTGGTTATTACAGTGCTCGACGTGAACGACAACAGTCCGGTGTTCAACTCCAGCACCTACACATACGACATCTACAAGAACGAGACTGTTGGGACTGTCGTTGGCAAGGTAACCACGACTGCTTCATTTGTAGCACATGTTAACTATCCACGAAATTAATATCATCCAAACATACCTTACCAGAAAAAAATACATACACATAAAAATGAGAGACCAGTCTTATATCCTGCCTAGACGTATGAACACCCCATGATATATAATGTTAAATGCATTGAACATTAATACCAGATGAACCAGAATTTCAATCGAGAATATAGGAAAAACATGGCGTATTAGAAGTAACATAATGCCAGATATATACTATGTGTTGTAATTGCTTCAGATTTATATCGTGATTCCTAACTAAATTACGATGTTTAAAAGGCAAAACACTTTCTCTGTTCGTATTTTTTTTTAAAGATTCGTAATAATATACCATAATAGAACACAGACAATGACAACCTTATTAACATATTTGTGGACAACAATCTAATTGATCTAAATCTTATATTTTATTTTCGGACATGCTATCAGAAATGAAATTGATATCGTTAATTTGTATTTAAAATGTAACATAACTGATATAAAAAAAACATCAGTTGAGTTATTTATTCATATATACACAGGTAATAGCTACAGATATCGATGAAGGTGTGAACGGCGAGGTCCGTTACTCACTACAACACAGTACGTCATCTCTGTTCGGCCTTGACCTTATGACAGGGGAGATAACTGTGAATGGCACACTTGGAGACGATAACGTTGGACAAGTGTACATGGTGATAGGTGCGGAGGATCAGGCAGTCAACACTATCAATAGGAGGTGGGTTTAAATAAAACATTGAATTTTGCCGACTTTCAAAAGAGATATAATTATAGAATGAAAAGCTTATTGTTCGGAAATTGTTCTGGAATTGCCTCTCATAATTGACTGCGAATTAGGTCAGAGATTCAACCATACATGGCGAAATTGTTAAATATCGTCATAGATTAAATTAATTTTGGATTCTCAGAGACATTACTAGATATGTCATTTATAACATAAATAGCATTGAGCACTGTAGCCAGTTTAGAAAGCCAATTGCAAGTTCTCAGATGCAAACATATGAATAGTGCACATTGTATTTTTCAGAACATCAGTAGCAACAGTTATTATCATCATCAACGACGTGGACCTCTATCCCCCAGTGTTTAACGAGACACAGTATGATGTTGCTGTTCTTGAGAGTCTACCTGCTCAATCATTGGTGCTACAGCTTCATGTAAGTATTGGAAGAAGGTTATCTAAAGATTCAGTCACATTTTATATAAGAATGTTGGATGGGTAAACAGTTATATTCAGAAATAGCAGCTTCAAAGTGAGAATAAATGATCCACATGACCAAAACTGATATCAAGAGTTATTGTGACGTAACACATGCTAATTTCTAACATTTTTACCCCAGCCTCTGCAAGACTTTATATGATGAATCTAGATATATTTCGTCATTACAAATTAGGTATCGTATAGGTACCCAATATAAAAATCACTTAGGGAATGATCAATTTGCCGTATAAGACAAATTTTCGAAATAGGTTTCACCTTCCTCCTACAAGATAATAGCAGCATTATATGCAGTCTAGATGCAAATATGCAATCGTATATACAAGACTAAAAACATTCAGTTAAGAAAGATTTTGTATTGATTTAAAAATCCATCCTTTCCCAGTCTATGTGTAGTCAAAGTACTGTGCTGTAATAAGTGACTCATGTTTACATGCTTCAGGCTACTGACTTGGATGACGGTGATGTTCTCTCCTTCTCTATCATATCTGGTAATGATAACAACGACTTCCAGATTGACGCGTCCAGGTGAATGACACTGATAGCACAATACTTTAAAGTAGCACTGCCTTTATAACTGCGAGTATATTGTGCCTCTCGATCGGTAAAGAGGTGTTGTGAAAAAAACAACATTTAATGCATATACATTTTGTATGTATACTGTACATAATACAGGATTATTTCCAATGATATCGGATATAATCCTAGTGTCATAACAGTTTATACAAGAGAAAACCTCTATCAATTCAAAAAATATATCATTAGCAGTTGAAAGCTTTTAAATACCTTTGTGAAGACTATTGTAAACATGAAAAATGAGGGAAGGAAATAGAACATTCAGAGTTTTGCTTCAGAATAATAATGATGTCTAAGACTTCATTGTGTCATCAATTTACAGCGGAGTCATCACCTTGAGTCGACAATTGGACAGAGAATCACGTGACCATTTTGCATTAACAGCACAGGTATCAGATGGACAGAAGGTGTGTAATTAATACTTCATCATCATTAATGTTTATTTATAAATAAAATACCAACCTGTGTTCCTATATGTACGTGATAATGTTTTGCAGTAAATACAAGAATTAACACATTTATAAAGGACAACCTTGCAAAAGAATCTATGATGGAATAGTTTATGTATGGTACCCTTCATTCATGTTTATGAAACTGTTAACTGTAACTTATACCAATACGACACTAATATACTCATGGTAAAAATGGTTGACACTCCTGGTTAGAAAATGGATTTTAGCAAATTAAATGTATGGACAATTAATATGGTTCGATATTATGGTATTTTCAAAATTAAATGGCACAACGCATGATGTAAACTATAAAATACTTGCAATGTATGTATTGTGTGCGAAAGAATTTGGGTATATTTGGATTCAGTAAAAAAAAATATGTTCAAATGCAACTTTTACTTATTCATTATAACCGAAACGAGAACACTCAAAAACTGTAACGATGTACCAATGCCAAGATCTCAAAACACACGGAATCAACTCTTTTGACTAAATTTAATTTTTCTGATATTTCCCTTTCTTTGGTATTTTAAAGTACAAGTTGAGAAATAGCAAATGCTCGAGGACACTTTTCACAAAAAGACACCCAATAGTTAAATATTTTACCCAAAAAATAATCGAAACTGATACGTTACGTCGTTTATATAATATTTCATTCCTATAACTATTAGGGGGTGTCAATCATTTTTACCATGAGTATATATATCTCCGATATATTAGGAACAATGTATATTATGTTATTTTTGCATTGTGGAAAGGTGCATGGGCATTGACATAAGCATACTACATCAGGTTGCCGCTCTTGTGACGTTACATACCAGATATATTGAACATTGACCTATCTCACATTGATAGCAGCGATTCAGAGCAAGTGGAAACGATGATATTCATTGACAACGAAACCAACAATGAATAACATGAGTGTGATCAAATATCAAATAACAATAGAGAAGGGGTCACCTAAGTGTCTACTCACTGCTATCGTTCGCATAGAAGGACAGTTCAGCGTTGACCCCTGCGTCATCGTCCGTTGCGGCAAGATGGCCGAGAGTGACGTTACCGCGCTGTTTTCAGTGACGTTGAACGTCGCCCCGGGAACGCTGAATATCGGACAGTTGTCGTTTGCGTCGATGATGTTGATGTTCACAGTTGCGAGAACGAGAAACGAGAACACTCAAAAACTGTAACGATGTACCAATGCCAAGATCTCAAAACACACGGAATGAACTCTTTTGACTAAATTTAATTTTTCTGATATTTCCCTTTCTTTGGTATTTTAAAGTACAAGTGGAGAAATAGCAAATGCTCGAGGACACTATTCATAAAAAGACATCCAGTAGTTACCTATTTTACCAAAAACATAATCGAAACTGATACGTGTGTTGTTTATATAACATTTTATTCCTTTTACTATTAGGAGGTGTCAAAATTTTTTACCATGAGTATATTACCCTACACTTTTCAATTTGCTTTATCCTCAACGCTGCGAGTTATATATAATATATATAGTATCGATATGTTTCCGTTCCAGACAAGTCGTGTAGCTATTAATGTGACAGTTCTGGACGTCAATGACAACAATCCAGTGTTCAACAACGTGTCGTACACCTTCTCCTCACCAGAGAATTCTGGAGCATCTGATCCAGTGGGGGCAGTTCTGGTAGGTCGACAACGGTGCTCAAAAAGCGTCTCCAAAATAGTGTTTTGAAATGCATCATTCTATATCTGGCATGGGTTAGTTCAAGGTACAGTTCCTTTAACCGATCTTAACCCCAAGAGTCAATATTAGTCAACGATAAACACATGGGCTACGATCTTAGGACTAAGATCAGTTAGTGGAACGGCTTCCTGCTTGGCAAAAGAAACTGCTAAACTGAATAACAATTGATTTCATATAGTTTTCAAAATTCAAATTTGTCTACCACATATAAATACCACTTAGGATATAAAAACGCCTTAACTCACTAGTGACGACATATCAGGGACCGACACCCTTTCGATTATATAGGCATCACATTCAATCATGCTTTCAAAGGTATACACCTATCTGTACCTATTCGATATAATGTTGTAGACTAAGTGCAAACGATCCAGCCAATACCAGGCATATACTACCACATGATCCTCAGAGAACATATATCGTTCAGTCTTATATTACAGATGCACACCGAAATTTGTTCTTCTAGTGCAAGTATCATGTAAATTGACGTTCATTGTAAGGTCAATAAAACGTTGAATGGGTAGAAGAGGAAATATATCATGTATGTTTGACCCAGTTAATCAATTACTGAATATTGCACAGAAGAAAATAAAAACTGTAGTTTTGAAAAAAATGACACCTGGCCACTTCAAACAGCTGCCAAAATTGTATTTGTTTACTTTGAGACATCAAATCAGATTATGTTGCGGAAAACTCTGTCTCCTTATGATGCAAACATGCAAAGTGATCGGTATAGGTTTCGCGATGATAGTTGATACAGTTGATACAAATGCGAATAATAATGTTCATCAATTAACAATATTTTTCATGAAGCTTATACAGATGAAAAGGTATGTGTATAAACGTCATAAGGTTTGTTTTAGCCTTGTCTTTATCTTCACAGGCAACAGATGCAGATGAAGGTGTTAATAAAGAGATCACCTACTCAATTATGTCAGAATCGTAAGTATTACAAAACCTTATTCTTGACCAATTTTGATTTTAAGATATTTTGTCTTCTTAAATCTGTCTACTTGAGTTAGAGAGTTTATTTTTCTCTTATTCTACAAAACAGCTCTTCTCTCTTGTGTTAATCATACATGATATGTTTACCTATTAAAAGATGCATTGATGCTATTTTAAACATATTATGATAAAATACTGTTTATTAATTTCTTAAATCTCTGCCATGGATATTATCAGTGTAACAAATATAATGTATGCCTTTCGGGTAAAACACCACCAATATGTCGGACTGACTGCAAAGCATATCACAATGCTGTACCCAGATTAAATATATGACTCATTCAGAACATGTGCGTTGTGAACGCCGAATTGAATAATATTTGTCATTGCATCCGTAGCTATAGTCAATTAGTCATATAGTTTATTTATGTCTTTCCTTGGGAAACCTGATCGGAATACTTGAATTTAATATATGTTTATCTTTACCTCATGTAAACTGTCAAGGGAAATGTTTTTACCCAGGTAATGGTGAGTAAAATTAATTCAGCATGTTACACCGCATAATAATATATTACAGATCACAAAGCGCTTCATTTGAAATCAACACGTCATCAGGGGAGATAACTACCGCCAGTAACCTTGACTACGAGGTGGCAACAACTCACGTCCTATTGGTCAGTGCCACGGACAATGGACGTCCAGTTCGAACAGGGACCACTAGTGTAACGGTCAATGTCCGGGACCTCAACGATAATAGCCCAACGTTTGTGTCCCTCCTGGACAGTCTGACATTACAGGAGAAGACGAGTGGAATCGTCTACACTGCGGTGGTTAGTAATATTTTACGACCGCTTTATTCGGTATAATTGTTATGCGTGTACAACAAAAGATTTGTTTCTAACTTAAAATTGTTTTTCTGTCAAAGGAAAAATAACTGCAATCATAAATAAATTTAAGTAGGTTTTATTACATTTTGCATGAATGCATTGAATCTAGAAAAATGGAAATCCAGGAATCATTGATACTACGTTTAGTTTGGTGAGAAGTTTATCATGGAAACTACGTCAACTTTTATCATTGTATTTTATTGTGAACTAAAATAGTTTGTTTTAATTTGGGTTTGAAAGAATAACATTACTCATTGACTTTCATAACATACTCGGCGAAAATCTGTTGTTTGAATGTCAACGTTCAATGTGCTGCACGCCGTTTTACTCTTTGCGGATTGGCCATATATTGTAAGAAACAACATCCCAAAATATATCATAATTAACGCAGAGTGTATGTGTCCTCCGTCTAAATACCCATCAAACCAGAGGCTGTAGTCCACTCTTCTCAATGATTGCAAATCCATTTGGTCAATACTTTCAATTCTGTTCAAATGGTGTCACGACGTACTGCAGATTCGATGGCGTTTGATGCACTGCTTTCAGACACATTTGTCTTCCTATTTCCCTTTAAAGATAGTTTTTATTATGTACTTAAGGCCCAAGATTTGGACTCCGGTTCCAATGGCATCACTGAATACTACAAGAGCAGCGGTCCCGGTGACTTCACAGTCTTCAAGAATGGTAGTGTCCATGCAAACACTGAACTAAACGTTGGCAACTACAACGTCACTGTGACAGCCTACAACACACTGCCATACGACAATACCTGTCCTGAATGCAGAAACAATTCTCTAACAGTCATGATTCATGTTTCTGTAAGTAGCACTTCGCTTTGCTTTAAATTTCATCAAGCTTTGAAAGAAAGTAAGAATGCATTTACATTTATATTAAAATAACCAACATGATTTCAATTTAGCAAGAAGTCCATCTTCACTAGAGTAGGAAAAAGGGTTAAACGATGTTTACAATAGTGCTTTAAATATTTATCACTAAGTGCCTCTTGGCAACCCGGTGATAGATATACAACACCGTAAATGTGTTAAATACCTTTAAGTTCATGTGTGTAGTAAGTAAGTGCGTGTTTGCACCGTTGGTTTTGTTATCTAGGATGTCAACGACAACCCGCCACAGTTTAACCAAACTCACTACACAACAACAATAGACGAGGGTAGACTGAACAACCCTGTCATAAGGTAATTCATTTATTTATTAAGATTGAAAAGGTTCAACAAAACTACGGAATACATACACATATATAAAGAAGTTCATATATAAGATACCGTGGCATTATGTTTTAGACATTACTGCCTATATAAATATTCATACGTTTCGGCCTATAAGAAATATATCATGTCATATCTTATAAATGCATCTTGTGTTAGCTCTCTGACATTAGGGGGTTGGGCTGACAATCATTAACCAATATCTTAAAATTTATCTATAGATATGTTACCAAAGAGATCTAGGCTGTTTGTATTTTTACAAAAATGTGTGTTTAAGTGAATTAGGTACACAGGAAAATGTCACAGGAGGCATTTTTGTTTGTCGTATTTGTCAAAATCACACTTAAGAAAGAAATCTATAAAGTGAAAATGTGTCCGCTCTACCCAGATGATATATGTCAGACAAAACACCTGTACACAGAAAACGTAAGACCGTTGATATTGATCATCGACCTTAATTTTTCCATTTTCAGACCTTATATTATCAGACGTTTCATTCAATAAAGCATGAATAATTCAGTAAGAGCAGAGCGAAAATAATGCAGATAAATTTATCAATATAAAACGATATATAAGGAAGTTAATATCCCCATGGATTTGAAAACTGGTATTTCATGTTCATGAACAAAGCTTTTATATAATTTGTTTTACTAACATTGATATACACTGAGATATTCCTTCCTCAGACATAGGCATCTCCAGTTAGAATAAAGGTTTTCGTTTAGAAATTTTAGAAAGATGTTAAATTGCAAATGAGTTAGTAATATTTAAATGTGTGATCTGAACATATTTTTCTTTTAAGGGTCTTCGCTTCTGATGACGATGTTGACGCTGCATTCAACAGCATCACTTACCGTGTAGTAGGGAATGCCTACAGTGATCGAGTGTTTCTCTCCTCAACTACTGGAAGCGTCTACATCTTTGGTGACGTTGACTACGACCCTCCTAGTAATGAAAACATGTTTAACTTCACAGTAAGTAAAAATCGTATACTTGTCATTCCAGGAATAAGTCATTAAGTTATTATGTACTGAATACCTCCATCGATCTAGGCAATATATCTTAAATAAATACGAGTCAGATGGAGAAATACATTAACGGACTCGGTGTTAATCTTTGATTTTGAAATTGCAATTCCAAACATATTACGTTTACCAGTTTTTCTATTGATTCAAGATTGAGTTTTGTTATCTAAGTAACTTACCTTCCAAGGTAACCTTATAACCGAAGAATGCACTCTAAATACATTGTACTATATTATCTCAATAGACTGTTCTATAATTATTATGTTAATACAGTCGATCTAACAGCAATCTTAATAAATTTACTTAAACAACAGTTTTATTATATTACGTTATGCACAGGACTGTCCCGTTCAACTTTGACATTTCGCCGCTGAGGCAACCAAAACTCCAAACATCATTTAACCGATGTACGGTGAAAGGAGTAATTAACTGTCATTCATCTCTAGTTAACTTTTCATTTTTATCTAAGGTTACAGATAATAGTTCAAATAATTTTTCATCATAAAACATCATAAACTCATTTCATACAACCATAATACCTCCTTCTTTCTTAATTAGTAACTAAATCATTTGGTTTTTAAAAATAAATGTGTTAATGGACACACTGTTTGTTAAAACTGGACTGGGAGCCACAGGCAGTTTTAGGTCGTTTGTGACAATTCGAACTTCCCTCTTTCGCACGGGAAGGGTCAACGGGACGACCTTTCATACAGGCCATATAGCCTAATATTAAAAACATTGTTGATTTAAATCTATATAGATTGCTGAAGAGTGGTACCGATAGGGCGGGACATGCATACTATTTTCACTCATTCAGTGACACATTCAGTGACTCATTCAGTGACTCATTCAGTGACTCATTCAGTGACTCATTCAGTGACAAATTCAGTGACACATTCAGTGACTCATTCAGTGACTCATTCAGTGACTCATTCAGTGACTCATTCAGTGACACATTCAGTGACTCATTCAGTGACTCATGCAGTGACACATTCAGTGACTCATTCAGTGACTCATTCAGTGACACATTCAGTGACACATTCAGTGATTCATTCAGTGACTCATTCAGTGACTCATTCAGTGAAACATTCAGTGACCCATTCAGTGACACATTCAGTGACTCATTTAGTGACTCATTCAGTGACTCATTCAGTGAAACATTCAGTGACTCATCCAGTGACTCATTCAGTGACACATTCACATTTTCCCCACTGCATGTGTCGGTGTTTGTCGAGATATATTCATTATATTATTCAATGGTGATTAACATTATCCCTTTGTATGTGTTTTAAAATATAATTTCTATATACTATCCAAGGGAATATAAAACCCATACTGAGCCCTGTGTCATTTTATGGTAACATGTACATGTAGTTGTGTTACACCATATGCTACCGTAGAATCGACAGCCTCGTCAATTCGTTTGAATGCACTAATACCCATGTTGTTTGAAGGTTGAAGCAGTGAATACCGCAGACGCCACCAGCAGGGACACGACAGTGGTCACTATCAACATCAGAGACATCAACGATAACGCTCCTACATTTGACGGAGGTTATATATTTCGTCTAAAAGCATCAACTATCGTTATCGTATTCGAAATATTAAAATCATTATGTTGTGTTAAAAAAAATGGTAATATTTATGGAAATGACTATAGCATCGCACATGTAAATAACAATAAAACTAAATCATTCTATAAAGTTATCTAGGACTCCTCAATAGTCCTCATGACATAGTTTAGACTAATAATCAAATATTGTTTATAGTAAAATGCTTTTGTTTACACTTTGAAAATAATTGTCTTATATTATTTACTTCAGCGAGCTACCAGTGTCACGTGACTGAGAATACGACCAAGGGGTCAGAGTTCGGCTGCCAGGTCAATGCTTCGGATATCGACTCTGGTTCAAATGGTCAATTCCAATACAGCATTCTACCACCGAGACTTGGGGTAAGAAATTGTGCCTTAAACGAAATCCTTATTGTTTTGTAGGTTTATTCCTAGATCCTTGTGTCAATTGTTGAACCTCAGCTTTACCAGTAGACAATCAAAATTAATGTTGGTGAACGACGTTAATTTAATCTTTTTACATCAAACATTACAGGTTTTTAACA
This sequence comes from Gibbula magus, assembly GCA_936450465.1. Lineage (NCBI taxonomy): Eukaryota > Metazoa > Mollusca > Gastropoda > Trochida > Trochidae > Gibbula > Gibbula magus. The sequence continues at coordinate 50,632,478 of OW388290.1, read as the reverse complement.
TCAACCAAAACACCGGTGTGATCAGCCTGGACAATGCAATCAACTATGAAAACCAAACCAGTTATACGCTACGTATCAGCGCAAGAGATCTGGGGTCCCCAGCGAGAGAAGGGTATGTTGTACGGCTCTGTCGTGTGTAATTGAGGGTGTAATTGGGATGTCTTCAATACATCACAGAAAGGTGAATTCGTATAATCACTAAACCGTTTGCGGTTTTGTTTTGGTAGAAACAATTGAATGAGGTGTATTAGTATTTTTGCATAGTCCATTGTTATTAGGTATAGTTTTGGCAGGTCGTGAAGTGTGCATACAAATGTCTGCACATTCCAATTTCTTTTCCGTCTGTATTCAATAATACTTACCACTCATCCATTGACTGAACTGAAATCGGAATCACTCCTTAGTTCGTTTGACATTTTATTTTCGTTGACAAATGGAGTCTTATTCAAACATGTCGAATCATGAAACAACCACACGATTCTTTGAGAAGTGACCTTATGTTTTGAAGAATCAGTAATGTTAAATTGTTCGTGAGATGATTCTTGTCGGTGCTTTGGAAGAAGGACAGTTGTGCAAAAGGGAAACGTGTTTGATCTATCTATGAATTTCATTATACGTGAACAAACTAGGAGTCAGCTGAATTAATTTATACAGAACGCAATCCCTGAATGATAAAGACTGTTTGGCCTATTATGGTGATTAGACAGGCAAGAGATTATCATTTAGTCAAGATAATGAACTTATCGTTTTTGCAGATTCTGCGACGTAGTTATTAACGTCATCGATGTTAACGACACTCCACCGACATTTGTAGGAACCCCCTACACTTTTTCAATCCCTGAAACGTCGCCCATTACAACAACTGTTGGCACCATGACGGCCAACGATCCGGACACCAATACACACCTTACATATACTCTTGTCGATCATACAGACAGTAAGTAAAGATATGATAATTATAAAGAGCATCTTTGGTTTTCAATGTAATTTCATTTGTGTCACAATAATTGACTGCTGCTAACTCATGATATTGAATATCATATAAGATTAGAGATTAATAGATAAGACTTTGAATAATATTGTATCACCATAATTTTATATTGATTATCACCGTTTAAAGATCGACTTGTGAAGAATTGTGTTTTAACTAGCCGTAAGTGTTATTAGAAATAGTTTAGTACTTGCAACCTGGCCTGTAACTGTTCTGTACTATACGTGTTGCAATTCTTGGTATTGACGAGTGCATGTACCCTATGTGTTACAACTATTGTTTCAGGGATATTCAGTCTGGATCAGCACGACGCGATCCTAGTGACCCTATCCACCTTCAACTGTAGTGGCGTGTACATTCTCAACGTCTCCGTCAGTGACCGCGTTCATACCGTCTTTCAAAGCGTTACCGTCAACGTCATGGCCGTCAACTCATTCACGCCTCAATATGTTGGAGAGTTAACGTTCACCGTCATGGAAAACGTTACTGTTAGAAACACAGTTGGAAAGGTTTGTGTTTTTTTTATGTGAATTCAATAGGTACTATTCGTTGACTTTTATAAATTCGGTTAGAACGTTAACTTTAATTTAATAAAGATCTGAGGAGATAGTGGTAATGATTTTGTCCGTTTTTGATTTAGCGTGTTGAGAAAATCCGATCACACATGAAATAGTCGTTTAGTTATGATAATATTACAAGACCCATACAGATTCATCGCTTGTAATTGCAAAGGAAATTGTATATAATTATGTTTTGTAACAACGAGACAAACAAATGTCGACAAAACGAGATGACAATCGTCAAAGAGATATGGCCGAGGAAGAAACAGGATGACTTTGTTTCCATGATGTATCGTGATAAAACAATGTGAGTTGTCCTCATTATTTCTAGGTTGAGGCTGTAGACGCGGACTGCAAAGAAAACGGCCGTGTGTCATTCAGCCTTGTGGGTGGAGATTCAAATAACGTATTTGAAATTGCTAGTCAGACAGGGGAGATAACCCTCAAGGAATGTTGCCTCGATTACGAATCAGTTACGGATTACCATCTTCTTGTCAAGGCTGAGGACGGTAAGCATAAGATGAATATCAATCAGTTCATGAATGTAATAACAGATAATATCACAATGGGATAGTGTATTTAGATTGGGGATATGTTTTGGAAGTCGTGAAATGGGTTTTCGTCAACGAAATTCCTGTTTTACCTTTCGTGTCTCTTACAATTAATACTTTTAAAAAAATACTTTATCACGTTAAACTACTTCATGTTTTACCACAAGCATTGTGAATTTTCCTAACCCGTTAAAAATGCCAATATAAGATGTCATATTTCTGCATTATGTCCATATCCTAGTCCATAGAATTTGTAAAACATGAGTTGTCAAATACTATTTTTCATTTAGCCTATCAGTCTTAAGCAGTGATTAATCAAATATTCTCTCAAAACTCCTTCTTAACATAACGTTTATGTTTATTAGGCGGAAGTCCTCCAAGAATGAACTTCACGTCAGTGACGGTGACTGTTACCGACGTCGATGACGTTAAACCCGAGTTCGACAAGTTCGAGTATACTGCTACCATTCCAGAAAACGCTCCCGACGGTACCCTAATTCTGAAGGTATGTGTTAGCTTTATATTCATCACACAATATAGTTCATACACTTCAAAATAATATGTTTCCGTTGAGTCCTTGATTGTATATTTAGTACAGTAAGTATATTGGAGACATATGAGACATAAGTTTTGTTATTTGTTCAATTTCACATAGTTTATGATTTATATAGTATTATATATATGATTCAGTTTCATAAACCTGGGATCAACATGAGGACATTAAACTTTAACACTACTTTTTATCTAAAACTTCCTTAACAGACTCAAGGTTGCCTTATATTTCTATCAGTTTTCATCATGAACGTGTTAAAAGAAATATTTGTGAAATGTTTTCTTTTCTGAGAGAACTTTATTGTATAATTTAAAGACGCCTTGTTTTGTTTTATTACAGTTGTCTGCCACGGATCCAGACACGCCAAGTGATAAACTCGGGTATTCTTCACTCACAACAACTCCAAACATAACCGTTAACTCTTCCGGCGTAGTGATGGTTAACGGCGGTCTTGACGCTGACGGTTTCAGTAACGTCATATTGGCTAACGTCAGCGTCACTGACGGGGCAAGGACGGACAAGGCCGTCGTGAAGATAACAGTCGAAGACGTAAACGATAACTACCCTGAATTATTCATTGGGAATAGTAACATCGAAGTTCCAGAAAACGCTGACGTCGGACAGGTCATTGTTAACGTCAACGCCACTGACGTTGACAAATCAAACAGTGGATTTACCTTCTGGTTAACGCGAACTGATGGAAAGTTTAGCATTAATGCAACATCTGGAGTCATAACCGTTGAAAATGAATTTGACAGAAGGATAAAGGATCAATTCAGTGTTGGTATTCACGTTAGTGATCATGGAATTCCGCCTAAATTTACAGATGATACTCTCACTGTAGAAATCATAGATAGCAACCATGCGCCAGTGTTTAACGAATCTGTTTATATGTTCAATGTCATGGAAAACGCTTCAATTGACGCAATGGTTGGCCAGATTGCAGCCTATGACGTTGACAGGGGAACATCGGGGACATTGCGTTACTCTTTCGTTTCAGGGAACAACGACAGGACATTTGGTCTTGACAGTTCCACGGGAAATATTACGTTAAGCAAGGAAGTTGATTATGAACATCAAACGCAATATACTCTTCTAGTAAAAACCAAGGATGAATCGTATTCTCCAAAGAGTGCTACCGGGACGGTTATCATCAACATTCAAGATATCCCAGAAGCACCACAATGGCCACTTCCGCTTCCGGTTGTGTACATGATGAGGTCAAGGTCATGTGACAAAACACGTGTAACGGCTTTCTCACGTGACATAACGTCGATAACAAACAGTCCGTCACCAGTCGTTTATTCCCTATTCAACCAAACGGATAAATTCTCCCTAAACAACGAAACAGGTTCTCTCACGACCGTGAATCCATCCACACTAGAAATAAAACAGTATACCCTGGTCCTTGAGGCATGTAATAAAGACTACCCTGACCTTTGTACAAGTGCCCTCTTGACCATCAGGGTGACCAGTGATTCGACCGTGTCATTTTGTCCAGCCTTCTTGGTGCTGACTGTTCGAGAGAATGAAGTTGTGGGCTATGTGCTAGTTGATCTCAACACGACATTAGATGATGGTCAGCTACAGTACAGAATCACAGACGGGGATAGCAGTGGAGCCTTCTCCATCGATGCCAATACGGTATGTGCTTGCCTTATCGCCTTGATTGTTTATGTCGGGAAACATTTGGCATTGTGATTATAACGGTGGATTGATTACTTTACCACTTATTGTTAATATTTTAATAATTAATATTGATAATCGTATATTGTGTACCTAAAACTGTTGAACAAAATAAATGTTTGTTTTATTTAAAATCATTTAGCAGAATATTTAAATGATTTGCTAATATCATAATTTGGCCTTTTGAATTATTATAAGAATTTTTTTTAGGATATAATACATCAATCATGCTTGAATGTATACAGTGCCATTTTAACGTCGATTTCTCTTTATGTTCGTAAAGGGAGTTATAACACTCGCCAAGCCATTAGACCGGGAAACAACAGAACGATATGCACTACTTATAGAAGCTGGTAACGGGACACAGAACGCTCAAACACAGGTACATGTCAACGTTACTCTTAAACGCGAGTGAATTCCCGCCTTTGTTCACACATTGGTGCATTCCTGTGTGTAAAACCACAGTTTTCAATGTTATTTGGGCATTAACCTCTGTATTGTTTAGTGCTCAATCTACTTACATCTTATCATGTATAACGCCTCTATTTGTCAGGTGGTGGTTCAGATAGTTGACGTGAAGGACACCGCCCCCACCTTCCCCCTCCCCGAGTATGATGGTCAGGTGTCCGAGAGCTCGGGTGTTGGGGAGCCGGTCCTCATGACAGGGGGGCGGGGTAGCCTGGTGGTCACTGCTCAAGACTGGGATCAGAACACGCAGGTAATTCCCAATTACGTTTTACATGCAGGTGAGGTGTACACCTTATCAAAATTACTTATGATATTGGAGTTATTTTCCTCTGATGCAAACCTGTACTGTAGATTATTTATTCTCCTTTGAACTATGTATGTACTAGTATCTCTGTTTAAACATGTATTATATATAATCAAGATCATTTTGGCCAGAATACGCCATTGCAGACAAAGTTCCCGGGAGGTATTCGAACCAGTGCTCTCTTGTTGTAACTTTTAACCCAATAACAATGTTACTAGAACCATTTCATTTTCAATATGAAACCGTTTGGACATTATCGTGTAATTTCGTAATAACGCCTGTTATAGTTACAAATATGATAGATATAATATTTGACATACAATCGATATGTTACTATTGCTGTTACAGCTTAGTTACAGAATTGATCCAAGAGAAGATAACTCAAATGGTAGCTTCACTATCGACAGTGTGACAGGAGCTATTTCCCTTGCCAAATCTGTCGACAGGGAAACTATGGCTGCCAGTCTGGGAGACCAATACACCTTCAAGGTGAGGCAATCCACAATAAAATATATAGTATTAAAGGAAAAAAGTGTTGGATGAGAGTGCACTGTCAACGCTACAGATAAATCATAACACAACTAATGACTTTAAAAGTTATACATGTTTAATTGACTATAAATATAAAGGGACATTCAACTTGTGTTTAAATAGAAGAAATGTATTTAATGAGTGCCATGTTAATATTCAAACACCTGTAAGGATACATTAAACCCGAAGACATTGAATCACAGGCCAAGTTTAGCGCAAATGTTTCCGCAACAGAGATGAACGATTTGGAATGGTCTAATGGATCAGTACCAGTCTGCTTACAGAAGTCGGCACAGTACAGAGACAGCTCTACTTCATGTTACCAATAACTTGTTGATGGCCATGGATAAGGGTGAAGTTGGTATTTTAGTGCTGCTGGATTTATCCGCAGCATTTGATACCATAGACCACGGGCAACTCCTTCGCTACTTGAAGAATGGTATCGGGGTGTCTGGAACAGCTTTGCAGTGGTTCACATCATATCTGCAAAACAGAACGATGTCTGTGCGTATAAACGAGGACTCCTCTAACCCTATTAACATCAAGTACGGGGTACCGCAAGGATCAGTGCTCGGTCCAACGCTGTTCACCCTTTACACAAAGCCCCTCGGCAAGATAATTTCATCTCTGAACGTTAGATACCATCTTTATGCAGATGATACCCAGTTACAGGATAGCTGTCCAGTGAAATCCCCTTCGTCGTCACTCACTCGATTGGAACAGTGTGCTGATGCCGTAAAGGTATGGATGACAGATAATTTCCTTCAACTGAATGAAAGCAAAACAGAAGCTATGATGTTTGGTTCTTCCAGAGCAAGGGCAAATACAGGGATACCTGACATCAGGATCGTCGACTCACAGATAGTGTTTGTCGATGCAATGCGAAACCTCGGTGTGCAGTTTGACCCAGAACTTTCGATGGATACTCATATCTCACACATTGCCAAAACTTGTGGGTACCATCTCAGAAACATCCGTGCAATACGACATCTCATTGACAAGGACACCGCACACGACTTAGTGAGATCTCTGGTACTCTCAAGGTTGGATTATGCCAATAGTCTGTTCTGTAACATCACAAAAGGAGGTCTGCAGCGTTAACAAAGAATCCAAAACCACTGTGCAAGACTGGTAACCAAGACACGAGTATCAGCATCAATTACACCATCACTGATTCAGCTGCACTGGCTCCCTGTAGAGGCCAGGATAGATTTTAAAGTGCTTGTGCTCACCTACCAGTGTTTCCACGGACTGGCACCAAAGTACCTGTGCGATCTCCTCAAACCATACGTTCCGTCCAGAACATTGAGATCTGCTGACCTCATGCTTTTTGAGGTACCACGAATTAAAACTGTTTCTGGGAAAAGGTCATTCTCCTATAGTGCCGCCAAACTGTGGAACGAGCTACCAAAAGAACTGAAAGTTAAAGACTCTATCGCCACTTTTAAAAGAGACCTAAAAACCTATCTTTTCAGACTCTATCACAAACTGTGACTTTCAATTTTCATGTAGCGCTTTGAGTGGGCACTTGCTGCCCGGATGTCAGCGCTTTACAAGTGTACATATTATTATTATTATTTAACGACCAGTTTCCCCTATGCTAAACTTGGCCTGTAATTGAAGTGAAATTTTCAGTATATTTCATATTTGTACGACGTGAAAATAATCCGCAACTTTTAAGTTCAAATTCATAAGGATATGAAACACCGTAAAACAACACGTTGCGACAGCTCGTTGAGAATAAGACTTCCACTTTGCGTATTAAAAGTATTATTAATGATTCAATATTTGTCAGGTTTTAGCATCTGATGAAAACAACACGGTATCAACTAATGTTGTTGTGACTGTATTGGATGTCAATGACAACAGCCCGGAATTCACAACCCATGCCTTGAACATCACTATACCAGAGGTACATAACCTACTGTGCAAATAGCGTAGTAATTGTATTTTATATCAAAGACAATCACGTTACGTACCCAAGCATGCAACCGTGATTTATTATCGGTGTATGTTTCACATACATGTACAATGCTTTCAGTCATTTGAAGATATATTATTCAATCCGTCCGTTATAGTTTGGTCATATTGTAAAAGTAGAATTTGTCAAAAAAAGATTATGAAATACGACAATATTTATGTGGGACGTCTATTGAATGTTGCATATTTACCTATCCTGGAAACAAAAATACCGTTAGCAATTTACTCATGATACAATAGCAAATGACACGATACAAACGTCTGTATGGTACAGTACTTTCAATTGCAGAATACCCCATTTGGTGTGTCGGTGATAACGGTGAATGCTACAGACGCTGATACTGTAGATGACGGACGACTCACGTTCTATCTGCGCTCACCAACAAATGGTAAGATAATGCTGATGAAGCTCCATAAAAACTTCCAACCTGAAAACGTGTCTCATCATTTCAATGGCTTTGAAATGTCAAAGAAGACTCAACCATGTTCCTCTGTAGCAAACGTAGTATCCCTATGTCATTACTTTAATTTTGAACATTGTACAAAACCACGCCACTTGCCTACTTTTGTATATGCTTGTAAGATATAGGCTTTTGGTTGTCGGTGTGTTGCCGTATCATATTTTTAACTATAGTACATATTCCTGGGAAGGTAATCTTCTTAAATAATCCAAATGTCGAGTTCTGTAGGATACTTTGTTGTATCTATCACGTTAACATTGTGCAGCGCCATTATTTTAATCAGTGATGTTATGTTTCTGATTTCATAGATATAATACATTAAATTGTGCAACAATCAATTATATTCATATAAGTCTTATCTCCTTCTTATAATTTCAGCACCATTTTCGGTATCCGAGTATACGGGTATTGTCAGTGTAAACGGGAATCTGGATCGAGAAAGTGTTCCAGATTACAGACTGGAGATTGACGTTCTGGACTCTGGCAATAGAAATGTAAGCTACCATTGATAGTAAAGAGCAAATGATTGCAGAGGCCCAACTTACAATCTTTCGACCTTGTTCAATCAGGAGCTTAAATGGTTACATATCAGATACTTGAATGATTACATATCAGATACTTGACTGGTTACATATCAGATACCTGACTGGTTACATATCAGATACTTGAATGGTTACATATCAGATACTTGAATGGTTACATATCAGATACTTGAATGAGTACATTCAGAAATAATCAGATGTATGCAATGACCTCCAAACAACTGAGAGTGTGATTTTATAGTAAAAAGGCTCACATATCTCTGAGTTCGTGTTGTTGTAGAACTTCACTAGCCATACTTTCTTTTGTGTAGGACACAATGACGCTGCATATTTTCCTTAGCGACATCAACGACAAGAAACCAACGTTTGAAAATACAACATACGTGTTCAAGGTGGAAGAAGGTATCCATGACGTTATACTATTAATATAAGAATTATTATAAACTGTTGACAACTGTAATGTAACGGTAGGTTGCTTATTTGTGATGATATTAAGAGTCGTATAATATAACGATTTGATAGACTAATTATCGTTAATCAATCATTTGTAAAAGAAGTGTAAAGCTCCTGAAAACTGCGAGAAAACGAAATGTCATAATAATGTGATTTCATATGAGTTTATGTTTATGTTAGGTTTATGACATGAGCAACTGTTACTAATACCGATGATTATAAGATTATTATTGTGATTATCATTTCAATATTGAACGATCAATAAATGTGCAGGTCTAGACGGAGTGAATACTTCCTTGACCTTGTCAGCAAGTGACCTTGACCTGAATAGCCGCCTGACCTTTTCAATTATCAATGGAAACACAGATCGGTATTTCAAGATCCAGACCATCGGAGACGAAGTAAGATATATCATTATTTTATACACCACTTACAATTACAGAAACTTACAATGTGGTGATGAAATACCAAACTTAAAATACCATACTAAAATTAATTGTGTGACCTCAGTGTGACATCACTATTCCACTTCACTCTACACCACACTTCTTCGTTGTTTTAATGACATGCTGCAACTTCATTGAAAGAAAGGTCATTTTTGATTATTCGTCATTTGATGGAGGACGACATTTATAGAAAATATACTTGATTTGATCATGCGGTCACATGGGATTATCAACTTTGTTATGTTGTCGGTTTTATTTCCATATCAAACGAGAGATATAATAAGATAATAAAAAAAACTAAAACAAACCATTAAAAAAAACAAAAAAAACTTGATTTAATTACTGACAACTGATAACACTAAAACATAAACATTTTACAGGCGCTTCTAGAGGTTGACCACGCGTTGGACAGAGAGGAAACTGGACTAACGATCAAGGACGGGATGGCTACCATTAACCTTACCTTGCAGGTTGAAGACGATGGAACTACGGATAAATTATCGGTATATGTCTTTTATTAATTAATGTAAAAGTTAAACTGTCAATCCTTTAAATGATATAATTACATGTAGACACATTTCGCTACAACTTATATATTCTAAATTATATTGCTGTTTGATGTTTAAAGAAATTGTTATCGGCATCCTATAGCTAGAAGTTAAATCGATGACAAACGTGACCTTTTATGGATATCAGCCTTCTTTACTCTATGAAGGCGGCGTTTAGAAATAAATCCACATGTCTTTATCATACCTTACTTGACACAGCCATTTTAATCTATTTCGAAACGTGATTTATAAGGTTCTGATTTAATTTTCTCTAATTTTCATTCTTTAAATATTTAAGATAACATACTTTCAATTTCAGAGTACCTGTATTGTACAGGTGTTTATAACTGACATCAACGACAACAGTCCAGAGTTTAACAATATTGACTACAGCGGTCTCGTCAAGGAAAACTCACCCAACACCACTGTCGTGAGAGTGGTAAATACGTCCATTACAACTACGTTTCGTTATGTTTAGATCTGTAGTGAACATCAGAATTTATTTTTTATTCTCGTGCCCTCCAGGAAAACAATGGGAAATATTCTTAAATGGATTAAGCTAACCTTTCATTCACACAAAATCATATTTCATTCAATAAATACATTTAAGTTCGAAATATGTGTATACTATGGTCGTATCTATACAATGGAATAAATCGTATTGTGCATTTTGCTTTTATTTTTCAACATGCTCCACAAAACATGGAAAGAAAGCCATCTACATATATTCACACAACAGGTCAATACCTCAGTAATGTTTTGTTCGTTCCATCAGACGCCACAGATATCTGCTGAGGATCCAGACAACGGCCAAAATGGTACCCAGGGTATCCGATACCACTTTCTAGGTGACAGTGGACCTTTCAGGGTGGATCCCCTAAATGGAACAGTATTTGTGTTCTATAGCTCCGACAGTGAAACTATCGACAGGGAAATAACTGCAAGATATTATTTAAAGGTATGCACAGTTTTTGTTTAATGTGTGAATGGTGAAATGAGGTCAAAGACACCAGGGATATACATATTTTTTATAAATAAGTAAAACAACGAACCTCTTCTAGTTGATATTATAATGAGAAATGTCTCATTTCTGTCATGCAGGGTTGCTGATTGCAGGATAATAATAGTGGAACAGAATTATTATAGCGTAATTGCAATATTTAAACAAACAAACAAACAGCATAAAATCTCTTTTATAAATCTTCACTTTTTGAAATTTTAAATTCCTAAGATAACAAAACACAAATACTAGTTGGTGCAACAACTGGTACTGGCTTGCTCTTCATTGGTTCTATTACAATACAAGATTTCCTTATTTTAATTCTGTCTGAACATCTATTATGATTAATATTGCAGATATCAGCACAAGATGCAGATGGCACTGGTAAAGTCACCGTAACAAATCTTACCATCATGGTTGAAGATGTCAATGACGTCACACCGACGTTCAGTAGTAACGTCTACTCGTTCAACGTCTCCGAGTCTGCGCAGTCGCAGACAGTGGTTGGTGTTGTCAACGCCTCTGACACCGACCACAACGGACAACAATCAATCCGATACGACATCGTCAGTGGGGATAACTTCCGATTCTACATGAGAACCCTTACAGGTAATAACCTTCGTAACCATTATTGACGTGTCGAAGTTCATCTCATGATTAAGCTACCTTTGGTCGGTGATATTATAAGATACATAGGTCGACAAGTCATCGGGACATCCTACCTGAACTGTCATCTTTATACGTTGAACTACATATTAATGAATTAAAACTGACTTATGAGAAACCATAATATCGATTCCAAGTTCTGCTCTATTTTATACACGACTCTGTTGAGTTTTCATTGACCTTCGATTCGTTAATGATAACTATTAGGTATGCAAGATTGATGTTTCTGAAATGTACATGATCCTTAGGGGATAATAAACATATTTTAAAATACATAGTGTAAACAATAAGTGCTGTTGTTAAAATAGCTTAGAGGTGTTATTGGTGAAGCAGTTTTATTGGTTTATATAATGAAAACGCTATCGTAGATACTATTGCTCCTGTATACTTAATACATTAATTACTCAATACATATCTTGAATATGTACAACGCAAGACGAAACACCATCCATCATTTAGCAGTAAGGTCAGCTTAAGAAGTTTACACTTGGGATTGGCTTATATGCATTGAGTTTACTTTTTAAAAAGACCGAATATCCAACTTTAATCTTACAATTCGCATAATCAGTATTTTCTTATTAATGCTCTTCAAAGTGGTTTCTTTGAGTTTAAATGATAGCCCGATGTTGTCCTTCATATTCGCGTTATCCTGCAGGTGAACTGAGAGTAGCAGGTGGGCTTGACAGAGAAACACAGACTTCATATAGCCTGAATATCTCCGCTTTCGACGGAATAAACAGCGGCTTTGCAACTGTGAACATCAACATCATCGACGCAAACGACAACTGTCCGATATTCAGCGTTCCCGGGGCGACGTTCAACGTCACTGAAAACAGCGGTAACGTCACTCTCGGCCATCTTGCCGCAACGGACGATGACGCAGGGGTGAACGCTGAACTGTCCTTCTATGCGAACGATAGTAGTGAGTAGACACTTAGGTGACCCCTTCTCTATTGTGATTTGATATTTGATCACACTCATGTTATTCGTTGTTGGTTTCGTTGTCAATGAATATCATCGTTTCCACTTGCTCTGAATCGCTGCTATCAATGTGAGATAGGTCAATGTTCAATATATCTGGTATGTAACGTCACAAGAGCGGCAACCTGATTGCGGCATTAAACCATGTAGTATGCTTATGTCAATGCCCATGCACCGTTCCACAATACAAAAATAACATAATATACTTTATTCCTAATATATCGGAGAGATATATACTCATGGTAAAAATGATTGACACCCCCTAATAGTTATAGGAATGAAATATTATATAAACGACGTAACGTATCAGTTTCGATTATTTTTTTGGTAAAACATGTAACTACTGGATGTCTTTTTGTGAATAGTGTCCTTGAGCATTTGCTATTTCTCCACTTGTACTTTAAAATACCAAAGAAAGGGAAATATCAGAAAAATGGAGTTTATTCAAAAAATTTCATTCCATTGTGTCCTGAGATTTTGGCATTGGTACATTGTAACAGTGTTTGTGTGTTCTCAGTTCGGTTATACTAAATAAGTGAAAGTTACATTTGAAAACAAATTCTACTGAATTCAAATGTACCAAAAATCGCTCATGGAGTTTCATTCGCACACAATACATACATGGCAAGTATTGAATAGTTTACATCATCTGTTTGTTCCATTTACTTTTGAAAATATCATAATAGCGAACAATATTAATTGTCAATGCGTTCAATTTGCTAAAATCCATTTTCTGTTTTTGTCTGATTTTGGGTATATTTGGATTCAGTAGAATATTTTTTTTCAAATGCATCTTTTACTTATTTATTATAACCGAAATGAGAACACTCAAACACTGTAACAATGCACCAATACCAAGATCTCAAGACACAAAGAATGAAATATTTTGACTTTTCACTTTTTTTGGTATTTAAAAGTACAAGTGGAGAAATAGCAAATGCTCAAGGACACTATTCACAAAAAGACATCATGTAGTTACATGTTTTACCAAGAAAGTAATAGAAACTGACACGTTACGTTGTTTATATAACATTTCATTCCTATAAATATTAAGGGGTGTCAACCATTTTTTACCATGAGTATATCTGTTCGCAAGATACATAATCTTCTTCTGTAGCTTTAATGACACATTTGGGATGAAATTACTTCTCCTGTCCCACAACTGCCGATTTCTGCACAGTTCACATATTTTTTCAGCGCTTTAAGCATGTCGACGTCCCTCAAGTGATGTGAAAAATAGCCTTATTATTATTACTGTGGAATTATATCCTATTGGCCATGACATTAGCAGTTAAGTTTACATCATTCACATGCTTGCCGAACATATTGCCCCCTTATCATTAACCATTCCATCCTCTTTATACGTTATTGTATATCCATAATGAGCGTGCTCCATGCGCTACAATGTATTATTTATCATTCTACCGACATTGATATGCTTCATTTAGGCAATCCACTATCCTCAGAGTACTGATCCTGAGCTATTATAGCTATAGGTAAATGAATGGTCCCTCCACATCCAAGATAACAATTAAGGAACGTTTTAATTTCATAATATTAGGGACGAAACAAGGGATATTTGAATGATACTGATTATTTGAATGTCCAAGATATATCTCAATATGTGCTTTGATACTGTTCATTTTGAACTTTTTAGAACTATTGTAAATTGTTATTTGCAGGCATACAAGGATTTATCTCGCTACTTTCTAACGGAAGTTTGGTAACCATGACATCGCTTGATAGAGAGAAACAACCAAGGTACACTTTCCCTGTGTTCGCCAGTGATCATGGCAACCCGCCATGTGTGACGTCATCAACAGTGACGATTGAGGTGTTGGATGAGAATGACATCATTCCGGCATTTTGTCGTGACGGCTCATGTGACAATTCGGACATTACTGCAAGCATTTTAGAAAAATCCCCTATTAACAGCGTTGTCGCTCTTCCAGTTGCTGTAGACAACGATTTCGGTGAAAATGGCAGAATCACTTTTAGTCTTGTTGGTAATGGCAGTGACCTGTTTACTATTGATGCTGTCAGTGGTTTGGTAAAAGTAGCCAAAAGCATCGATATCAACAGACTGTATGAAAGAGGAATAATATCCGGGAACTTCTCTAATAATGCAACCTTTGACCTTAAGATTGTGGCAAAGGACCATGGGAACCCCCCTCTACAGAGCAACATCACCCTTCATCTGTATGTTCAAGAATTGAACGATGGAGCACCAGAATTTAAGACGAATGTCTACAACTTCACCATCCCTGAAGAAGAAAAAGGTATGGTTCGCTTACTGCCTTGTAGGACAAGTTGCATTTCTACATGATGCCATGCTGTAAAGAGCGTAATCCTGTATCACTTTGCATGTGTATGGCCATGTGTATGGCCATGCATCACATGTCTGATTTGCTTTTATGTTTAATTATTTTCTTTAATTTTAAGAAATAAACTCATGTATAAACCTATATAAGATGGATTTCAGGTGTCTGCTTAAACGAAGGTTGCAATTGCAAAACATGCCAATGACTATCTAAATAGTGTCAAACATGTTCGTTATAACGGTAGCGCCTTTCATTAACAAATTTCTCAAAAATGCTTGCTCAAAATTCAATGTTTACTGTTCCTTGTACAAGAAAAAAGTAGGGAATAACGAAATTAGGTTCTTTTATAAATTTCATGCTTGTATTGCATGAATATATTTTTATTCAGTATACCATTTATATATTTTCACAGATTACATTGTTGGAAAGGTTGAAGCTTTTGCGAGAAACGAAACAGGAGTAACGTTGGTTTACAGTATAATTGAGAGCAGCCATAATGACAATTCCTTCACCATCAACCCGTCTAATGTAAGTACTTGCTGACGTAAACACTTGTCTCAATATGGATTTAGATGTACAATACTCAATCATTGTTTAGAACTTATCAAATATGAAAGTCAACTGAATATTTCATAAAACTCCAATAACAATGTTAACAAACAAATACACGCCAATTAATAAAGGAAAAGCAAAGTATGCCCTTTGAGTTAGTTGTATCATAGATCTTCTTCTTAACGTCTGTAGGGCTAAACCCATATTATAGAAACATTCTCATTTTCCTCAGGGTACAATTCGGACAAGGGTCAAGCTTGACCGGGAGTCACGTGGCCAGTACTCGTTTGCTGTGCAGGTGCGGGATGGACGAGTGCCGGAGAAAACTGCCTACACAGTGGTCAGTGATCGTTCTGCTTGGTCATAATATCACAGAAGTCTTCCCAATATTTGGTTATATAACCCCCGGAAAGTTGGAAACTTTGTCTTATTCTTACTGGAGCTTGTATCGTTGGCATTCCCATCGTTTCCGAAGCACACCTCTAAAACATTACAAAATTTGGCATACTGCCTCTCCATATCATGATGATGTGCATTTCAGGGTTTAAGCTTTTTTCAACATTTTTTTCTTTATCTATGGCAACAATTTTGGCTTAGTGAAAATGAAATAACAAAGGGAATTGTATGATGTTTCTAAATAGATGAATAGATTAAAGTGACAGCTGTTTTTAGTAAAACACTTACATGTAGTACAATGCTTGAACGTTCATATTTACTTAGTTCAGGATTAAACGTTAAACACGCAATGGTTGCTTCTGTTTATAGATACATTGAACCGTATAACTTTGATTTTCTCGCAGTCTGATTAAAATCGACCTTGTTCAGAGGAATAAAAGTTGCAAAATAATATATCTACCGGGATACGAACAGGTTCTGTATATTCCTCGCCACAAGGTCTGAGAACATCCCGTATAGGCGTGTGTTCCGAACCAGTTTAGCGCAGCCAAAGCCCAGTCAAATAGCTGACCAATCACATCATTGTATTTAAACGGTCGCTGTTTTGAAAGTATTCAGAACAGACAAAAGAATAGCTGTTTGGAGTTATCTGCCCCTAGTTTCTCGCACCGAAAGCATTTGTTGGGCATCTTTTGATTGGCTACCTGAATTGCACTCGAACAAACTAGTCTACGGGCTGTAATCAGACGGTTTGGCGTGGAACCTACGACTTATATGAGTTCGTATCCCGGTAGATGCTCTATTTTGCAATTGTTATTCCACGGAAAAACGTCGATTTTAATCAGACTGATTTTTTCGCCCTGTCAATGAGTCTATACTCGCCATTGCTTGCATATTTAGAGGAGAGTCTGTTTCCGAGGTAGTCGTTGACTTTTGTTAGTTTCACTTTTGCCATCTGCCCTCATGTCTTCTATCCGATTTACATATTGTACCAAAACCTTAAAGTAAAAAAAAACCTTCTAGTAGACGCTCTTGAAAGCGACACTTAACCCCCATCCCATTCACTGACATCCTTACATCAGTACTTAAGTATTTATTGTGCACATTCAGTTGAACAGAATTAATATTTGTGCTTGATATGAACTAATATTTTTATGATGTTTTTGTAAACAGGTTTTTGTGACACTCAGTGACATTAACGACAACACACCAACGTTCCCGTTTACAACACTGAGACTAGAGGTTCGGGAAAACTCACCCCCATCTCAACTCACCATTATAAGCGCGTCAGATATCGATCTGGGACAGAATGCTAAAATAACTTATACAATAAGCTACACCAATGGCGAACATGGTAAGTATTAAAAGCTCTTACATATTGTGATCCTCCACGAGTGACCTCACGAAGATTGATATTGATGTAACGGGTTATTCATTCGTAAGATAATATCATGATCTAACATTTTATAAATAATAATTTGCTAATTTTGTTATGATATTAATACGATATTATCGATAACTTCATCGGCATGTTGTTTTTCTAAACAAAAATGTATGATCTCATTTGTGACATGATATCTGTGATATAAGGAGTGGTATTTTGTTTTTGTGTAATTTAGCTAGTTTATGTCAAAACGTTTTAAAGTAAATTATGATCATTTTATGTGTATCTAAGATACGTATTTGTACCATCTTATTATCAAATTTCCTTAATCAAAGTTTTAAAGTTGTGGCATTTATTCACCTAGCCTCTTGAATTGACCTTGTGACATCTGTTTCAGGTATATTCCTACTCAATGAAACCACTGGTCAGCTTTCGGTCAACCGGTCACTGGACAGAGAACAAGAATCATCCTATACTCTCAACATCACGGTCAGCTTATAACAGTCAATCTATTTATAAAACAATCAATATTGACGCCACATAACCGTCATCTATTATCGAATATTGAAACGAATATTGTAACAGAAATTCCCTGATGACATGAGCTGAAAACCTATTTTAAAATCCAATTAAATAATAAACCGCTTACCGATGATTTTGGACTTCACAATATTTAAATTTCAATTGTGCCTTTTTCATACAACTGTCTGCATTCGATGAAATGTACAGAGAGATTCTACCCTTTTTAATGAATATATTACTTTTTTATAATTACATATCCTTTATCATAAACATGACACGTATACATTGATACATTATATCTACAACTCTAAAGAGTAAGACCATCCTTGATTAACCGTCTTCTTTATAGGCGACAGATGGAGGTTCCCCGCCCCTCAGTTCGACATTAGACGTTAACGTGACCGTCTTGGACGTCAACGACAACGTGCCTAGTTTCATTAACACACCTTACGTCGTGACGGTCACCGAGAACAGTCCACAAGGCCATCCGGTATGTTTGAACCATATTGTTTTATATTTCATATTCATCGGTTTAAGTATAAACATGTTCATAAATATGTGTTTATCAATAAATTTTTATATGTATAAAACTTTGAAATCTTATTCCAAGTACATTTCTCAACACCTCTTTACATATACATTGGCGAAGCGACGTAAAATAACAACAAATGTTCGAAATGCGACTCGAATATCAAAGGTACGTCTGTATGTATGGAACCTGTTCACTAGCGTGTATATACATTTAAGTTACCGGTATACTAATTCTGGGTTGTCTAAATACATTGTACAGCTACTGGACGTACAAGCGTCTGACCCGGATGTCGGTTTGAATGGTCAAGTGGTCTACAGACTTGTGTCAAGTCCGGAGTCCGAGGTCTTCCAAATAGGTGCTCTTGGTAAGTACTGGCCAGGGGCCAAACTCCATCAGGTAATGCTATGTGTTGTCAGCTGTTTAATATACTGAGGGTACCGGTCGCCAGTGAGCTGTATTGTATTTTCGAGTTCCAGAAGAGGACGCAAATATTGAAATATTTTGAAGTCGGCTGTTGCAGGATTTGAATCCCACATTACACGTTATGAATGAAACTCGTACGATGTTACCATATATCGTCTTATGACAGTACGACAGGAGTATGTTTTGGAAACGAAAATCTATAAGTTATTCCCGTGTTTTCATTTATTTACGAAGGCATAGAACTCAATTTAAAAAGTACTGCTTGGGATTTTATATAGATTTGTTAGTATCAATAGTGTACACACATACACGAGTTCTCGACTGGTACTTCAAGTGCAGTGGTAACAACAAAGTGTGTGACTATGTGACTTAAGATGTCACTTCTAGTGTGAAATTAATGCTATAACCATACATTACAGATGGTAAACTATCGGTCTTCAACAGCCTGGATTTTGAGAAGATACAACAATACCGGCTTACAGTCATGGCTAATGATCTGGGCACTCCATCTCTCAACTCGACAACCAGCATCGTTATCAACGTCAACGACACGTACGACACTAAGCCCAAGTTCACCTCCGAGCTGTACGAGGTGACAGTGCCGATAGCAACACCTGTAGGCAGAGAGCTTAGCGTCAACGTCAACGCTGGGAATGGTAACTTCTACTATAACATTACTGCTGGTAACTCTGATTCTCTGTTCACCATCAACCAGGATACAGGGGTTTTATCAACATCAGGGGAGATAACTACTCAAGGAGAAAAAATGTTGACCATAATGGCGTCAGACAAGATGCCTAACCAGAGTTTTGATACTACAAAGGTAAGAATCGTATCTGAATTTCAATCTTATTAAAGTTATAAAAGTCCTTTTATATTTAAAATGTGCTAGTCCATCATAGGTTAACATTTCACAATGAAACTAGAACCTTCAAATGCTTTGAACGTTAAAAACAAACTGATTGGTATTTGATGAAGCTCTGGATCTTGTAACAGAGGTTATGTTGGGAGAAATGACTAGAGTAACTTGTTTTTGGGAGAATGGATCAACTGGGCCCTTTGTTATTGATATCCGCCACCCTCCCGCTTCCTATATGTGTAAGGACATCATGATAATATAATGTTGCATTTTCTCTCTAAACGTCTATGTCTCCTTGGAAGCTCATGGGTATGTGCTCGATTCGCCTACAGTCCTCAAACAACATTTCAAGAGAAGGGTGCATGTAGGCGAATAGAGCATACATCCTTAGGCTTCCAAGGAACCGTATTCAATGTGGTATTAATGTTTTATACAGTGTGTCCTGCATTAAACCCAATCTTCCTGACATACTTCCTGAGCCTACAGTTTAAAGCAAAATATTTTCAAATTTCGTGCAAACACTTAAATTCAAACCATCAATTTTAAAACGTGGTGACTTAAATGACTTAATGGCACATGATGCTATATCTTTTAACCCTAACCATAAAGATGGTAATGACACATGATGCTATATCTTATAACACTAACCTTAAATATGGTATTGGCACATGATGCTATATCTTATAACCCCAACCATTAATATGGTGATGGCACATGATGCTATATTTTATAACCCTAACCATAAAGATGGTAATGACTTTCATTATTGCAGGTACACGTGATAATCACAAAACCGGAAGTGACGTTCCCAGAGGCAAAGTATGACGTCCAAATTCTGGAAAATGCAAAACCTCCGATCCGACTAGTTGACCTCAACTCTTCAGCTGAAGCTCAGAATCTTCCTGTTACATACACCTTCACAGACCTGACACTTGATACAGGTATGTAGGCTATCGTGAGTTCAATGTAATGCACCAATTTTCCAAGATTATTCATAAAGGATGACGCTTAACTGACAAATCTCCACCTTGTAGTTATTACAATATGTAATCTAGTAGATATTAACCGTCCTGTAAATCATGCACAACGGAAATTATTTTCTTACAGATGGAGCATTCACATTGAACAGTTCAACAGGTGTGCTGACTTGTATCAAGTCACTGGACCGTGAACGTAAAAAGGAATACAGGCTTTACATACAAGTCGCCTTGGCAACGGGAAGATCAAAGCGAGCTGGTAAAGTTCTTTTAACAGACAGGCGTGATTTATTTGTGCTAGCTGTAAAAGCTGTAAAGATAAAACATAAACTGCATTTACAAGTGTTATTATTTACGAGGGTTCAGATATTTAAAATATGCCATAACATGCATCTATCTGAGAGTACAATGTTCTGAAATGAAATTGTAATAAAACTGCAGCATAAATCAGTTATCAATAACATTTAATATGGCAAAATATGTTGGTGAATTACTTAACGGGTTATCTCGTAGCCGACCTTATGATGATGTCCTCCTGGCACTCCTATCACATACACGTGACACAGATTATTATAGAATCAATGGTATCACACATTTCACACCAGGTAATAGAGCTACATTTATATTGTACGTCAAATAAATGGTTACATATTTCTGAACTAAAATTACGATTGCTGATATATATTTCAAAATATAAGAAAAACACACGATGTTGCATACATGTAACGAAACAGGAAGGTGTTAATTATAAAATGTTAATTACAATTAATGTACAGTGATACGTAAATACGCCGATGTCATCTTGTAGTACCATTTATAATTCTTCTTCGATACATGTTCTTTGATGATGAATGATTTTCTCTTGTGTATCCAGTTAGCAATATTGCCGAGGTTGTAGTAACGGTGGAGGATGTCAATGACAACGCCCCAGTTATAAAGACGCCAAGAGGAGGGGGCGTGGTCGCTATCCCAGATACAGCTCTTCCTAACTATCTCCTAGTTCATCTTAAAGTAAGTGGGTCATATTCACTAAGTAAATCAGTTATTTGTCTTATATATTAACATGTGTCACCTCATTCATAAAAGATGTCATTCGTTTTCAAAATTATTAACATCTGTGCATCAAACATAACATTGAAAGTACATTCATAATGTTGTTCATGTTGTACTTTCAACATATCATAATGATAATAACCTTGTATAATTGTACTTTATTTAATTTTCCAAAACCTTTTAAAAACATGTTTTCAGTTATTAGATAATGAAATTCAAATAAATACTGTCACCGTTGTTTGGCAGTAGTTTTTTTATTCTGTCACGTCGTTTTCCTTTTAAGAAAATTCATAAACTAGATTTGACTTTAGAATGTTATGTGAAATTGTCATATGGAAAATGGATCATGATCATTTGTTTGATTAGGGCTGCATATAAAACAGAGGAATATATCTTCCTGTTTCAACACTCTTATACGGTTATTCATAATTTGATTTGTTTCAATGTTTCTAGAAAGCGTAGTCCCATTGTATGTTATTCACATTTCCTCAATTGCATGCAAACTAGGTATTACTGGATGCAGAAACCTTCAAAATTAATGTTACATTTACTGACCCTCTTTAATATTCCAGGGGAGTGATAAGGACACAGGAACCAACAGTTTACTGAAGTTTTCAACATCTAATGGTGACACGGAAGTGTTCGGGGTTAACCCAACTTCCGGTGAGGTCAGATCTCTGGTAGCCATGACAACGGTTACTAAGAAGGAGTTCAGTCTGACTGTCAATGTTACAGACAATGACGGGGATGGGTTATCAAGTACTCTAGGCCTGACTGTAAGATTGAATTTTTCTCATGAATACATACATTATTATATAGGCTACCTTTTAAATTTAAAGGAATCAAGGTAACAAAATTAGTTTTGAACAGGTACTGATTAATTCGACTCAAATAGCAGTTTACATAATTTGATACTAAATGAATTGGTTCTTATTAAGCGCCATTGTACACATCCTATGAGTGATAAATGATGGTATAATGATATATCAATCTCTACTGATAAACTCTGCTAATACAACTCGTCCCTCGATGTGCCAATTAACACTGTAACACGAGGTTTCATGATATACATTTACTAAGATTAACGGCATTCCACGCATCTCACTATCGATAATTGCTCGGGTATTGCTGTATGGCTCTTTCCACAGATTGTGGTCATAACGGACTCAGAAAGGTTTGGTCTTGTCGCCCACATGCAGCCAGCAGAATTTAACAAACATCAGGACAACATTATCGGGTAGGCATCTGTAATGAAACAACACCAGGACTCCATGCGCTTCAATACTGCTTCAATAATGTCATTTGGAAGTTTTTGCATGTTTTTTTTCATAACAGTGAAAATAGTTTTAGGTTCAGTTTAATCTAATTAGTGTTTGAGAACACATTTCTAATTGCTGATAAAATATTTTAAGTAGATGTTCATAATGCTTAATTGTTATTCAGTGCAGTATCACATACATGTACAATTGATTTTATGTATATAATCATACCTGTTCCTTCTATCTATCAAACAGAAACCTAAGTACTATCCTTGGACTCGAGGTACAACTGGAAAACGTTCAACCACACACTGAGGGTGACAAGCTTGATCTAACCAAGTATGTTTCTTTAAATGATTAATATGAAATGACTAAAAAAAGTAATTCTGAATGTAATGTTTTTTTTAACCCCAGGGTGAAACCAAAGGGTGTCTGTCCGTACGCCCGTCCGTCACGAAAAGGGTACATATGTTCTGAAATAAACTCCTCCCACAGTTTTTGATCAATCTTTCTGAAACTTTACATATGCTTTGAATGTACATCGATGATACATGTTTGGGACCGATCGGATTAATTGTTGCAGAGTTATGGCCCTTGACTTAGAGGGCTCAGCTTTCTAATTTCACACTGGCAGTAACTTTTAATTTGTCAGCATTTGAACATGTTATGTTTTCAATGTCACACACTGAAGTTATAACCTTTGACCATGTGACCTTGAACTTGATGTAGGATCCATTTTGTGAGAAACTAAACCATGGCCATAATGTTTGATTGAATGGTGATACGTCTTCGATACTTGACATGCTGATGTATTTTTAACAGGTCATGAAATTACCCTTACAATTAAACTGTTGATCTGGAGGATAAGGAACCTTGTTGTAAGGTTCTTGTGCTTTCAGAGCAATCTTGTTTAATATTGAAAATTGGTTAACCAATTTATTTACTTCAGATCAATTATGTGATATGCAAAATGGAGTTATGTTCCTTCTTGTGTCCTTTTACAGATCAGACATATATTTCCATGCAATTGATTCAACAACAAGCAAAGCTGTTTCCTACAACGAAATACTAAAGTAAGTTTATAAAAGTCTTCACTTTATTCATAACTAACTGTGCCAGGATACGTGATGTATTTTTGAACCAAACTGTTCCTTTTGATTAAAACTACTTGGTGTAGGTCAGGACGCACTGGTAAAGACTTAATAGTTAGGGAGAAGCCCCAGTTATCCGAGTTCAAAATACGTTAATATCCACATTAATGTTGTCAAAATGGGAAACTTGGAATAGACTGAAGAAATGTTTCTGGAATCCCGAGGAGTAACTTTTGCACTTTGCATTACGCCAACTCATACCTGTACGTGTAGCTGGTCAACAGGAAGAAAACAATCTACCTGTTCTAATCTATGTTATTTCGAAATGCCATTAAAAGTCACCTAAAATATGCTTCTCATTGTACGATTTTGTATTGTATAAACTATATTAAACTTTCTCATCCTAAACGCTTGTGATTGTAAGGGACACTCCTATCATGACATTTGTATCATAATATAAATACTTCATTTATATATCGTCTTTTTAATGAGCATCTAAATATACACTATAGCGTCCTTGTAAAACCAATTGTACTATAAAGTCTGGCAAGACCTTTATGATACCACATCTTTCCCCACAGACGTGTGACGGCTAACCAGGCAGCTATAGACAGCCTACTCCGGGGCGCCAGCTCCCTGATACCCGTGACCCCCGCTCCCACCACCACCCCCACTGTCGTCAAGACTGTCCCCGACTATGGAATCTCGGAGGCAGAGATCGCAGTGCTCGTCATTGCTGGCATCATGTTCGTTGGAAGCGTGGCTGCTGTGGTTGCGATTATCAGGATATTCAAGAGGTAATTTGATACAAACATGTTCAAATAATATTTTTGGATCCAGTACTGGGCCGTTATTAATTACGAGGATGTATCTTTATTCATTACTTAATACAATGTGATTTGCCCTGATACGGAATTTTGCCCTCCTGATATCGGCAAGATCTGCATTGCCTAGTCTTGACCTTAGTATATATATCTATAGTCTTCTCGTCAATTGTGTACATGACGTCACGGAACGTTAGTGACCTACGTTCCTGATGTCACGCGTTCAATGGCGTCATGGTAACGTCATGCAATGAAAGTATAATCCCGTGTCGCATAATGTCGACTGAAGTACGTAAGGTCTGTTTCAAATAAATTAAGGCATCAAAGTAAAATGAACTCCGTACTGTAGAAATGTCCATGTACTCAGATATAGAATACAAGATTTATTGGCTATGCGTTTCAAGTGACAATTCGAAATTGCTTAATTAAGAATTCCATGACCCCCAAATCATTAAAAATAACATATACTATTATAATGATTGTTTTCCAAATTTTCGATAATGTCAGATCGTAAAATCTTGGGAAATCTACCGAAATTTATTCTATCCATAATTCCATTACTTGTAGAGGAGACATTTTATATATGATTAAGTGATATGTTGTCAAATCTTATTAAACAGATCACAAATAACACTCGTAACTCACTGTTTTTCTTACCCGAGTTCTGCATCATAGAGGTCAAGTCAATCAGCGACAAGTCTAGGAAGCCATCGAACCGGCATTTGTAGAAATACGAAACGCCATATCTAATAAGGTCTTTCATTGGCGGAATGTATTGAAGGTGAAAGGTCACATGTGAAGGTCACCTGCCATTACCTCTGCAAGATATACAGATCGACGAACGAGATGCGAATGTTATGTTTGATCTCATTTAAATGAAATTGTATGTTGCGTCCTCTGAATGGTCAAATCATTTCTGTATCTGAGGCCCTTTTGGTAACACGTGGACTCAAAACTTAAACGATATGAATGTCATCGTGACCATTGATCACTTCATATGGTCCATGTTACATGTACCTACAATCAGTTGAAACCGCGTATATTGTTACCAGGTACGAGGAATGGAATGAGAAACAAGAGAAAGCCCGGATGGTGCGAAACCGACAACGAAAGATCACAGAAGAAAGAACGGTGGACGAAGGCTTCAATGAAACAAACCTTGACTCAGACACAGCTGAACCGTAAGATCTGTGAGATAATTAATACATTTTTGAGGAGGGTACAATAGCCAAGGACATGATCTTTAACAGCACTATTGTACACCCCTCCCAATCAGATGGCACATTGTTTTGAAAGGCCGTAAACGTTAGTTTCTGCTTATACGTTTCCCCTATCTAGTTACATGTGTTAGATTCGATAACTGAAACTTTGAAAGATGGCTGTGATAAACACTTTGAACACGGATGCCTCTCCAGAAATGAAGTGCATGCTTTCAATAAATATCTTGCTGCCGTTATTGAATTTATATGGAAACTACATGGAGGAACTTCAAAACATATTTCTGTTAACTTACAGAGACGCGAGTGAAGAGTCGGGATCAAGAGAGTTCAACCCGAGCCTGATGCTGCGACAAACTCGTATGGCAGAGTGAGTATATAATGTACATACTGACAGATTATCTCGTCGGTCAAAGGATGAAACAGATCAAGTTAACTTCGACGATGAACTCGAGGTATACTGATAAGATTATGTTAATATATTTTGCCAGGTTAATCTTATAATATGTACTGATCTTGCAACTAATTAACATTTCCTTACTTGATATCTTATTGCTGCTACCAGGGTACTGTACTAAGGTAAGTTCAGTGTTGTTTGAGTGCAGACTTTATTTTGCTAGAGAAATGTGCTTTTTGCAGTTAGTGTACTCAACTCTACTCTACTCTACTCTGTAGACCGAAATAGCTTTGCTAAAACAGTAAAAATCAAATCAGTAGCTGAGACGCATATTTTATCTAATTGTCAAATTCATAATACATTTCACTCTGTTTGAATGTACTTGTTGAAAGCATTTTATTTATGTTAATAACACGTTAAGTTAAGATGTTCATCTACTCGTTTACATGTTAGCAAATCATCTTAAATGCTTATTCTTTCATTGAAGGTTTATATCTCAATTATATATCATAATAATCAAATGTAAGTGTATTCCTTTATTAAGATTTTGCTTTAAATCTCACTGTTTAATTTTTTCGTTTTTAATCCATTTGCCGTTGAGTTTAATTATATGTGTCGTTGTAGCTTATCTTTTTCTGCATTTATACTACTTACTATTTATTATAATATACAACAAATGATAAGCACACATTCTTTACAAATAGAATTTCAGTGTGTTTGAATGGTTAGTTGTTAGATGGTCAAGGGTTACTCTTCCCAAAAAGAAAATGTTTGAGATTATAAATTTTATTAGAATATTACATTTTCAACTCTTTTACATATGTACACATCGGTACCGAATCGCTATAATTGTATGATAGGAAAATTAAATTTAAACGTTAACTTTAGAAGTCCGGGTATCTCCAGTTGTTATCTTTAGAACTAAGAGGACATCAATATCTTATTCATTTTATTGTCGATTATTGAAGATAAAATCAGACTATTGCTGCAACCTTTATTCAATGTTACCATCCATGTTTCACCAGGACACTAGGATCTCTGCATATACGGCGTACATCAGTGAGCTCCAAAGTATCATACGAAGAAAAGGAGAAGGTTATAAGTCTGGGATCAGAAAGTAAAGACTATGATACTGACACCATTACTCTGAAAACAATACTTGCAAGCAGAGAACTCGACAACGTTCTTCAACTGTATGATATAGAGGACTCGACCAGCGACTCCGGAACCGGATTGGATGACCTTGCAGATGACCTCAGGTCAACCGATGAAACGACGACAAAAAGAACTTCAGGTCACGCTTCAACGTCGGAGATATTTCCAATTGTCAAACCAAATGGTGCTAATGTTACTCCTAACAATGAGAGTTCCACTTCTACTCCTCGCAGTCACCAAGCTCCGGTTATACCGGCGTCAAATAAAGGCAGTGTCAGGAGTAACAAGTCGAAGACAGTTACATTTACAAATGTGGTAATAATTGACCCACCGCCAGACAGTGGCAACTCGTCTGATAGTGCTGACAGTCCTACTGCTCTCCTCAACAGAAGAGGAGTCGGCTTTGTGAACAGAGCCTACCAGCCGTCCCTGGAGACCAATACTGGGGAACTGGTCACGTGGTTTTAGAAATATTCTGCCCAAAGATTTGTACCTGACACGTGCTATGCAAACAAAACTTTATTAGCATTAGAGTGTTTTTCAATCGTATTGAACACATGCAATATTACATGGTTCAACTTGTATTTACGTGTATATTTATAAATACTCTGTGTGTATATATCAAAGGACTACAATTTGTGATTATATCTAAATGTCTAATGATCTGTACATACATTTTCCTTTTTCAATTTAGTCAGCTGTGTTTATACAAACATACCTTTGTTCTTCATATATTACTTTGAAATATCATTTACATTGAATGTCTGAATCTATATCATAATCATGATATTGCTTCAAGTAAACATCACTTTCCATGTATATGTACATACTTTATTTTGTTGAGAGATGCTTGTTATTGGCAATTAAATGTATCGAAAGTGAACATCTGTCTCATGTAAACTTGTATTGTTCAAGTAATACGTTATTTATATAAGTATACATTCCATTTACATGTATGTTAGTTGGCTATCAAAAGGCTAACACAAATAATTCCGACTGGATCAGCGAAGTTCGTACAGAAGTGCACTAGATATTATATTTTGCGTTTAATAACACTTATTTAGCTAAATTCTATATTCTGCCATATACGTATATACATAGTTTATGAATTGATATAGCACCATAAGAATTCAAAAATGCTACGTCAGATTTGACAAGTCCACAGAAAATTTCAGACATCCACTAACACCAAATCGGGTGCTCTTGCTTTCTGAAGTTTCGCACTGAATATTTACAGACCGAAATATTACACCGGGTGCGGATGCATTAACAATAAGCACTTACATGTTATGAATGAGTTAATAAATACTTTTCAGTCAATGATGAATGTCAAAATGCACTGATCATAATGTCAAAATGTACTGATCATAATGTCAAAATGTACTAATTACGTACTGAAATAAAACGAGGCACAGTCCATTATTTCTACATTTTAATAAATTCTTCTGATACCAACTCCGCTCGATTCAAAGTGCCGCGGGGAAAAAAATGCAAAATAGTGCATCTACCGGGATACGAAGTCATATCGTTCGCAGGTTTCCACGCCAAACCGTCTGGTAACAGCCCGTAGACTCCCCTGCTCCAACGCAATTCAGTAAACCAATCACAAGACGTCCAACAAAAACTTTCGGTGCGAGAAGCTAGGGGCAGATAACTCCAAACAGCTATCCTTTTGTCTGTTCCGAATGCTTTCAAAACAGCGACCGTTTAACAACTATGATGTGATTGGTCAGCTATTTGACTGGGCTTTGGCTGCGCTAAACTGGTTCTGAACACACGCCTATACGGGATGTTCTCAGACCTTGTGGCGAGGAATTTACAGAACCTGTTCGTATCCCGGTAGATATATTATTTTGCAAGTTTTATTCCTCGGATCAAGGTCGATTTTAATCAGACTGATTCAAAGTGTTACTATAATTTGACATTTTTAAAAGAAACAGGCACTTTTCATATATGTGGAAAACTAATTTACAAAATACTAACCAAGAGTGCTCAACTTAATAATAACATTAAAAGTCTTTAAATTGATGTTATGGTTGTGAATAATCCAGTTATGTATATTGTAAAAATGTATAGTTTGTGGCCAGAGTTCACCTTTACAGTAAATCTGTACTTATTATTCCAAGATAGTTCTCAATTCATTTTATGTCTGGCTCAATGATACTGGAAGTTGTCAGTATGTCATTTGGAGGCTGAGCTAGCATCTCTTGCCAATGCATCAGCTCCTTCCCGCGAGCAAAGAGGAAGGGTCCAACAACAACCCTGCCGTACTCCTCGTCGTGACTTGAACGACCCCCGGTGTTGGTTGTCATCACAGATATGACAAAAATGCAGGAATCCAACTGACGTCCGGTGATGCTGAGAAGGCTTCGTTTAGTTCCGCTTCCGGTGCTCCCGGGAGTATGGGCGTGGAAGTATTGACTCGCACGTACATCGCTGTGAGAGGAAAGAGTCACACGTGAGTTCGGGTTTTCAGAGTAACAGGGTACAAAGA
Organism: Gibbula magus; assembly: GCA_936450465.1. Taxonomy (NCBI): domain Eukaryota; kingdom Metazoa; phylum Mollusca; class Gastropoda; order Trochida; family Trochidae; genus Gibbula; species Gibbula magus. The sequence continues at coordinate 50,602,301 of OW388290.1, read as the reverse complement.
CACGTGTTATTTGTTGGAAATCACATTTGCCGTACAAACATCATCCTTTTATATGAAGAGGAAACTAATCGACTTCCTTGATATACTATTTAAGACTATTTAGACTTAACAATCACAAACGAGTTTGATATTACATCTTTCACGAGATTGATAACAATAGTATTAACATTAATATGTTTAGTATTCTGTTAATACAAACATAACTGAAACCATTTACCATTGAGCTACCAAACCTACAATATACGATACCAAATTGGCGTATGAGTCTTCACACACCATGCCATGAGTTAAGCTATGAAGTAAACATTAAAATTCCTTTCATCGATTAAGTTTTCCTTAATAACATAACCAACAGGCTACTAAAACATCACTGTCATATCGGAAAAAATTAATCTGAGCAATTTTGTCCCTCTTTCTGTTATAGGACAGAATCTTACGGGAAATACAAATTCTTAATTTAACATCAAACCTGAAATACATGGGAGCTCCCTAACGATGATTGACGTTCAATTTAATGCTTGTACGTTTGACAGACTATACGTCATTGAAATATTATCTACATGTACGTCAACCATTCCGTGAAACATGAACAAGGTTACACTTGGCGAAAATATGATTTACTCACATTTTATGCCAAATTTCTTCAAAATAAATGAGAAGCATAATTCTGATAAGTTCTCAAGGGACATACATTTTACATAATAATAGATAAGTTAAACAAAAGGGTAACTTTGACCAAAACTACGTGATGCATACATGTACCTTCCAAATTATGTAAACATAAATTGAGCTCAAAGATAAAGAGAAATGAATTATTTTAAAAGATACGTTCGAGTTACTCAAAATAAGCCAACCATCAATGTATATAATATTCTTAATATATGTTTTAAAGCAAACAAGTTATTTGCTATTGTGAAAATATACAGTAATTATGAAAGAGTGGGCAAGGCAACAAACCAGATCTTATTCTTTTTAGGAGCAATTATCCAAAAGGAACATGTCGCGAAAAGAATAGCTGCACATAATAAGAATGATTCACGCCAGGAAGAATATCGAATAATAAATTAAATGATTCAAGAACTGTTCAAGCTTATGCTTACAATATGATGTTAGGGTTAAATTAATTATTTTCATTTCCATTGGCAATACCTATCAGGTTGATCCTGACGATGAAAACTGTATGGAGCCTTGTATTTGTTATTCCTTGACTTATTAAGAATACAATCAAACTAGATTTCAGGTTCATGATTGTTTTGAAGTAAACATAAAGGGAAACAGGTGACAATTGGAACATAGACCATTTTCACGATGGTGAAACTTCATTGATGACACAGCCGAAGTAAACTAACTCTGGACTGTTGTCCTTGATGTCAGTTATAAACACTTGTACAATACAGTTACTCTACGACTTAACTTATATCATCTTTCAACATTTAAAGAATTAGGAATTGTACAACTTGTTTAAACGACGTCGTGACAACGACAAGAATCTTTGTTGAAACTGCAGAATTACAGAAAAGAGAAGTTGTATGTCCAAAAATGCAATTCCTTATGTTAATCAACTGACCTCGCTTGCAATAGTTTTTTAGAAATCGTAATGTTTAGGTATACGACTCGATTTATGTAGCTTCCAACCACAACATTGTGTTCAGTTTTATAAAGTAGATCGGATTTAAACTTTGAAAAACATTTCCTTACTGAATATCATAAACACTAAATTACCACATCATAATTTTCTATTTTGTAAAATAGTTGCGATACCTTTTTACCTGCACTTGTATCACAAGGACAAGAATTAAACATTGCATTAATGAACATACATACTAATTATACCGATAATTGTTCCGTAGCTCCACCGTCTTCAACCTGCAAAGTCAGATTAACCATAATCACCAGAAGCCAGTCCTTGATCGTTAGTCCAGTTTCCTCTCTGTCCAACGCGTGGTCAACATCTAGAAGCGCCTGTTAAATACTGAGACATTAGTGTCATCATTTGTCAGTAATTAAGTCAATGTTCGTTGTTTATTTTAACACATAACGTGTGGTTCAGAAAAAAGTATTAAGCAGAAGATATCACATTTTAGTGTTGCAATACATTTAAGCATCTGATTTCAAAAACGTTTAGATTGGTTGTTGACAGTTCATTTAAACATAATGTCATTGTACATTGGCATAGTGAGGGTTGAGAAAATTAAATTTCGAATGTAAAGGCCGTGTGGTCATATGATTTACAATTATAGTAAAATAGTTTATTTACCTAATGATAATGTAATTATGATACATGCATTGGAAGTAAAAATATCTTACTTCGTCTTCAATATTGTGGATCGTGAACATTCCATGTGTTTTTCAATTGATAACTAAAAAGAAAGGCCGCTATTAAGGCCAAGGTCTCATGCTGGCAAGGTCAAGGAAGTTCCGTCTAGGCCTGCGTTTTAAATTAATTATTACTAAAATGATAATCATATTTATTGTCATTAACGTTGCCTTTATCATAATATCAAATATCGGACATTTTTTAACATGGTTTTGTTGTAATGCTTACACAATTAGCAGATAAATCAGATGACATTACGATATAATGAATAATGAAGTTGTGAAACGTAGATCTGTACAAATAACATTATGATATAAACGTCAATTATGAGACTAGGAGAACACATTTGAAACAAACAAAATGTAGTAGCAAACACTCACCTATGCAAAATGACAAAGGAATTCACCCTTACGGTCAATAATATTAGGTTCATTCATAAAACAGAACAGATCAGTTACGAGATGTTTTCTTTAAAAACATGGAAAGGGATGTAGAGAGCACACAGAACAGTGTAGTGTATATCCTATGAGTCACAAACAGAGAAATTTCTACAATATAAAGCAAGATTAAAGCAGGATTGTCAAGACTTGCAATTGGGATAGCTTGGTGAGATGATTGGAATGAGGTTTTGCATGATGGGTGATAGTGAATGACAAATGAAATGAAATATCACTGAAATATAATATGGAATGAAATATCAATTGAAATATAATATGGAATGAAATATCAAATCGAATATAATATGGAGTGAAAAATCAATATGAAATCAGTATCTATAGTAAGTATGATAACAGAATAAATACGTATTATCAGCAATCTAAACATGTCATCAATACTCATACTCATTTTCATAAATACTATTGTATTTTTCTCTCAATACTCATAATCAACATTACTTTAATAAATAGTATAATTTGGCAACTGTTATCAACAGAAAATATGTTTTAGTACATTGACGATAGGCGACAGGTTTTTATGTTTTCGTAACACATAAGTAACGATATGGTTAACCAGAAAAAGATGAATTGACTACCCTACTACAACGAAATGGACACTTTTAAGTTTAACTAATAACTCTTGTAAATCAACCGAAAAAAGAGGATCGTAATAGCTGTCAAAGCTATTTTAACAACCACAATCAAACAAAATGATCATATCCTGCTACTTAAAACATATCAATTTATCACAAATCATAATCTAAAGATGGTAGATGCATTGCCTTTCTCAAATATACCATTTTTAGATAAATAAACAATAATTAGATGACAAATTAACTGCTTTCGAATTCAGTTATTAACACTTTTATTATTGGATTTTCACGGATTACCTCCTTCCTCTTTGAACCCATATGTTGTATTTTCGAACGTTGGTTTCTTCTCATTGATTTCGCTCAGGAAAATATGCAGCGTCATTGTATCCTATCATATGAAACAAAACACAGATGTTACCGTCAGAGATACGCACCCAAAGAATCACACATTTAGTCTTTGGAAGCAAATGCTTACATCGTGTTTCTCATTACGTGTTAACATACTCATTGAATTATCCGACATATAAATTATGATGAATTAAAGACAGGGACGGTTTTAAACTTTCAAGAACTTAATCGACAATGATTTACTCTTTGCTATCAATGGTAGCTTACGTTTCTATTGCCCGAGTCCATGACTTCAATCTCAAGTCTGTAATCTGGAACACTTTCTCGATCCAGATTCCCGTTTACACTGACAATACCCGTATACTTGGATACCGAAAATGGTGCTGAAATTATAATGAGGCGATAAAAGAAATATAAATGTAATGAACTAATGAAATTTGAGTACATCCATTAACCTCAGAAACATAGGTGAAGTAATGAAACCATCGAGAATGAACGTGAGTGAATCACTGTAACAATGATGCCATAATTACATAATGTTAACATGACGGGCAGCATCTGTAACTTTCACCATTTTAATAAATAGAGGAGATTGCACTTTCCAGTTCAACATATTATAATGTCATACCATAACAAACACAAAGTCAGTCATTTACAATCATTATACAAAACTGACAAATGAAGTCGGCGAATTGTCTATCATCGTGGTACATGTACGTTACAAGCATAATGTTTATACATTGTAATATATTTAAACCCAAGTCTGCAAAGAGATTGATTGATAGATTGTCCAAAATTAAAGAAATGAATCAGATACATTTATTTTCGGTTTATTCAGAGAAACATAGGCAAACTCTTTCACATTGTGATAAATGATTCGTTTGGAACAATCATTGAAATAAACAAACGTTTCAGTAACGTAATTTAAATGCATTTCGGATAATGGAGCTTCATCAGCACGATCTTACCATTTGTTGGTGAGCGCAGATAGAACGCGAGTCGTCCGTCATCTACAGTATCAGCGTCTGTAGCATTCACCGTTATCACCGACACACCAGACGGGGTATTCTGCAATTGAAAGTTGAAAGTAGAGAGTAGAAAGCTGAAGTACCTTACATGTTTGAACGGTCTCCCTCTACGTGTACATGTAGATGACAAGCGATATTTTGTTATGTTTAGCTGTTCCCATGTCCAGTAGTTGATTAAATATATAATTTATGTTAACGTCCACGTAGATTTTCCAACACTTCACGTTCAAAACCCGACTTGAACTTTCAGATTGGCAAACTCATTATACCAAACTCGTGCATATTTATGTTTAACCCTCGCTTTCACTCGGGCAATACAAACATTCACAGTCGTTTTGTAAAAGTCATATGACCAAGTTGAGTAAACGTGTGCACCTGTAACGTCATTGACGCAATGGTCGGCCAGTTTTACGTGATTGTATTGCTGTCATACTTCGATAGAGGCACAAAACATGTAAATCCTTAAACAAATTTCCCATATAGAGTTGATGTAACTGCTGTAAACAATCAAATGGGCAGCGCATAGAAATAATTTACATTGGATGAGTTTGGAGTGAGCTCATAAATTATTACATTTCGGAACAAATATAACGTATTACTTTTAATTATATTTGATAGAAGTTAACTTACACGTCGATTTTGTTCATATTGTTTTATAGTGTTGGGTTTATTTCAGCGAATTATAATTAAATTACAGTCAGTGTTCAGTGAAACAACATAACAGCCATTGGTGATTACCTCTGGTAGATGGATGTCCAAGGCATGAGTTGTGAATTCCGGGTTGTTGTCATTGACGTCCAATACAGTCACAACAACATTAGTTGATACCGTGTTGTGTTCATCAGATGCCAAAACCTGACAAATATTGAATCATTAATAATACTTTTAATACGCAAAATGGTAGTCTTATTCTCAACGAGCTGTCACAATGTGTTGCTTTACGGTGTACCATATCCTTATGAATTTGAACTTAAAAGTTGTGGATTATTTTCACGTCTTACAAATATGATGCTTATATCACAACATATATAATTGATTTCTAAACTGAAAAATTTCAATTCAATTACAGGCCAAATTCAGTGTCACTTCGTTCGCTCATAGGGGAAACTGGCCGTTCATCTCTGTTGCGGAAACAATTGAGCTACACTTGGCCTGTGATTCAAAGTCTTCGGGTTTAATGTCTCCTTACAGGTGTTTGAATATTTTCCAATTGTAACTATTGCGTTTGCATGGCACTCATTAATTACATATCTCCTATTTTATTTTTTTTAGTTATTTTCCTAGTCAAATGTCCCTTTATATCCGTAGTCAATTAAACAGTTTTATGCTTCTAAACTCATAAGTTTTGTTATGATTTATCTGTAGTAATGACAATGCACTATTATTCAACACTTTTTCCTTAAAGGCGCTGTAGCACGTTTTTTGCAAATTTTATTTTTTCAAATTTCCCATTTATAACGATAGTTTATGTCATTTATATTTACTTTAGAGGGTAAACCATCGTATTACACAAACATATTATCCGTAGTGGTAATAACGGTGTTGCGCATAAAGCAAAAATTGCATGGCGGCCATTTTATTGTGAACACATTTTATTATTTCGAATGACAAAAACGATAGCCGTGGCTTTACGGAACCATGTACACTCATTTGTAACTTGACTTTCTGAAGAGAGAAGGGTGTTTTACTATTGGTGACATTTTTTACATAATAGATTTCATCGACTTATTTGAGCGAAACAACGTGCTACAGCGCCTTTAAAGACTCCATATATTACTGTGGATTACCTCACCTTGAAGGTGTATTGGTCTCACAGACTGCCAGCCATAGTTTCCCTGTCGACAGATTTGGCAAGGGAAATATCTCCTGTCACACTGTCGATGGTAAAGCCACCATTTGAGTTATCTTCTCTTGGATCAATTATGTAACTAAGCTGTAACAGCAATAGTAACATAGCGATTGTATGTCAAATATTATATCTATCATATTTGTAACCATTGCAGGCGTTATTACGAAACTACACGATAATGTCCAAACGGTTTATATTGCAAATGAAATGGTTCTAGGTAAAGTGTTAGTGAGTTAAAAGTTACAACAAGAGAGCAAGGGTTCGAATTGCTCCAGGGAACTGTGTCTGCAATGACGTATTCTGGCCAAAATGATTATATATAATATAAACAGCCATTACAGTACATTAATATTTCAAAAGAGAATAAATAATCTACAGTACAGGTCTGCATCAAAGGAAAATAACTCCAATATCATAAGTTATTTAGATATGGTGTACACCTCACCAGAATGTAAAGCGTAATTGTTAAATACCTGAGTGTTCTGATCCCAGTCTTGAGCAGTGACCACCAGGCTACCCCGCCCCCCTGTCATGAGGACCGGCTCCCCAACACCAGAGCTCTCGGACACCTGGCCATCATACTCGGGGAGGGGGAAGGTGGGGGCAGTGTCCTTCACGTCAACAATCTGAACCACCACCTGACAAATAGAGGCATTATACATGATAAGATGTAAGTAGATTGAGCACTAAACAATACAGAGGTTAATGCCCAAATAACATTGAAAACTGTGGTTTTTCACACAGGAATGCACCAATGTGTGAACAAAGGCGGGAATTCACTTGCATTTAAGAGTAACGTTGACATGTACCTGTGTTTGAGCGTTCTGTGTTCCGTTACCAGCTTCTATAAGCAGTGCATATCGTTCTGTTGTTTCCAGGTCTAATGGCTTGGCGAGTGTTATAACTCCCTGTACGAACATAAAGAGAAATCGACGTTAAAATGGCACTGTATACATTCAAGCATGATTGATGTATTATATCCTACAACATTGTCTTATAATAATTCAAAAAGCCAAATTATGATATTAGCAAATTAATTAAATATTCTGCTAAATAATTATAAATAAAACAAACATTTATTTTGTTCAATAGTTTTAGGTACACAATAAACGATTATCAATAATTATTAAAATATTAACAATAACGTGATAAAGAAAAATCAATCCAACGTTATAATCACAATGCCAAATGTTTCCCGACATCAACAATCAAGGCGATAAGGCAAGCACATACTGTATTGGCATCGATGGAGAAGGCTCCACTGCTATCCCCGTCTGTGATTCTGTACTGTAGCTGACCATCATCTAATGTCGTGTTGAGATCCACTAGCACATAGCCCACAACTTCATTCTCTCGAACAGTCAGCACCAAGAAGGCTGGACAAAATGACACGGTCGAATCACTGGTCACCCTGATGGTCAAGAGGGCACTTGTACAAAGGTCAGGGTAGTCTTTATTACATGCCTCAAGGACCAGGGTATACTGTTTTATTTCTAGTGTGGATGGATTCACGGCCGTGAGAGAACCTGTTTCGTTGTCTAGGGAGAATTTATCCGTTTGGTTGAAGAGGGAATAAACGACTGGTGACGGACTGTTTGTTATCGACGTTATGTCACGTGAGAAAGCCGTTACACGTGTTTTGTCACATGACCTTGACCTCATCATGTACACAACCGGAAGCGGAAGTGGCCATTGTGGTGCTTCTGGGATATCTTGAATGTTGATGATAACCGTCCCGGTAGCACTCTTTGGAGAATACGATTCATCCTTTGTTTTTACTAGAAGATTATATTGCGTTTGATGTTCATAATCAACTTCCCTGCTTAACGTAATATTTCCCGTGGAACTGTCAAGACCAAATGTCCTGTCGTTGTTCCCTGAAACGAAAGAGTAACGCAATGTCCCCGATGTTCCCCTGTCAACGTCATAGGCTGCAATCTGGCCAACCATTGCGTCAATTGAAGCGTTTTCCATAACATTGAACATATAAACAGATTCGTTAAACACTGGCGCATGGTTGCTATCTATGATTTCAACAGTGAGAGTATCATCTGTAAATTTAGGCGGAATTCCATGATCACTCACGTGAATACCAACACTGAATTGATCCTTTATCCTTCTGTCGAATTCATTTTCAACGGTTATGACTCCAGATGTTGCATTAATGCTAAACTTTCCATCAGTTCGCGTTAACCAGAAGGTAAATCCACTGTTTGATTTGTCAACGTCAGTGGCGTTGACGTTAACAATGACCTGTCCGACGTCAGCGTTTTCTGGAACTTCGATGTTACTATTCCCAATGAATAATTCAGGGTAGTTATCGTTTACGTCTTCGACTGTTATCTTCACGACGGCCTTGTCCGTCCTTGCCCCGTCAGTGACGCTGACGTTAGCCAATATGACGTTACTGAAACCGTCAGCGTCAAGACCGCCGTTAACCATCACTACGCGGGAAGAGTTAACGGTTATGTTTGGAGTTGTTGTGAGTGAAGAATACCTGAGTTTATCACTTGGCGTGTCTGGATCCGTGGCAGACAACTGTAATAAAACAAAACAAGGCGTCTTTAAATTATACAATAAAGTTCTCTCAGAAAAGAAAACATTTCACAAATATTTCTTTTAACACGTTCATGATGAAAATTGATAGAAATATAAGGCAACCTTGAGTTTGTTAAGGAAGTTTTAGATAAAAAGTAGTGTTAAAGTTTAATGTACTCATGTTGATCCCAGGTTTATGAAACTGAATCATATATATATATATATAAATCATAAACTATGTGAAATTGAACAAATAACAAAACTTATGTCTCATATGTCTCCAATATACTTACTGTACTAAATATACAATCAAGGACTCAAAGGAAACATATCATTTTGAAGTGTATGAACTATATTGTGTGATGAATATAAAGCTAACACATACCTTCAGAATTAGGGTACCGTCGGGAGCGTTTTCTGGAATGGTAGCAGTATACAAGAACTTGTCGAAATCGGGTTTAACGTCATCGACGTCGATAACAGTCACCGTCACTGACGTGAAGTTCATTCTTGGAGGACTTCCGCCTAATAAACATAAACGTTATGTTAAGAAGGAGTTTTGAGAGAATATTTGATTAATCACTGCTTAAGACTGATAGGCTAAATGAAAAATACTATTTGACAACTCATGTTTTACAAATTCTCTGGACTAGGATATGGACATAATGCAGAAATATGACATCTTATATTGGCATTTTTAACGGGTTAGGAAAATTCACAATGCTTGTGGTAAAATTGAAATACACTATCCCATTTACGATAGCATCCTTTATTACATTCATGAACTGATTGATATTCATGTTATGCTTACCGTCCTCAGCCTTGACAAGAAGATGGTAATCCGTAACTGATTCGTAATCGAGGCAACATTCCTTGAGGGTTATCTCCCCTGTCCGACTAGCAATTTCAAATACGTTATTTGAATCTCCACCCACAAGGCTGAATGACACACGGCCGTTTTCTTTGCAGTCCGCGTCTACAGCCTCAACCTAGAGATAATGAGGACAACTCACATTGTTTTATCACGATACATCATGGAAACAAAGTCATCCTGTTTCTTCCTCGGCCATATCTCTTTGACGATTGTCATCTCGTTTTGTCGACATGCGAGAATTTGTTTGTTACGTTGTTACAAAACATATATACAATTTCCTTTGAAATTACAAGCGATGAATCTGCATGGGTCTTATAATATTATCATAACTAAACGTGTATATTATGTGTGATCGGATTTTCTCAACACGCTAAATCAAAAACGGACAAAATCATTACCACTATCTCCTCAGATCTTTATTAAATTAAAGTTAACGTTCTAACCGAATTTATAAAAGTCAACGAATATTAACTATTGAATTCACATAAAAAAACACAAACCTTTCCAACTGTGTTTCTAACAGTAACGTTTTCCATGACGTTGAACGTTAACTCTCCAACATATTGAGGCGTGAATGAGTTGACGGCCATGACGTTGACGGTAACGCTTTGAAAGACGGTATGAACGCGGTCACTGACGGAGACGTTAAGAATGTACACGCCACTACAGTTGAAGGTGGATAGGGTCACCAGGATCGCGTCGTGCTGATCCAGACTGAATATCCCTGAAACAATAGTTGTAACACATAGGGTACATGCACACGTCAATACCAAGAATTGCAACACGTATAGTACAGAACAGTTACAGGCCAGGTTGCAAGTACTAAAATATTTCTATCAACACTAACGGTTAGTTAAAACACAATTCTTCACAAGTCGATCTTTAACCGGTGATAATTACATATAAAATTATTGTGATACAATATTATTCAAAGTCGTATCTATTAATCTCTAATCTTATATGATATTCAATATCATGAGTTAGCAGCAGTCAATGTTTGTGACACAAATGAAATTACATTGAAAACCAAAGATGCTCTTTATAATTATCATATCTTTACTTACTGTCTGTATGATCGACAAGAGTATATGTAAGGTGTGTATTGGTGTCCGGATCGTTGGCCGTCATGGTGCCAACAGTTGTTGTGATGGGCGACGTTTCAGGGATTGAAAAAGTGTAGGGAGTTCCTACAAATGTCGGTGGAGTGTCGTTAACGTCGATGACGTTAATAACTACGTCGCAGAATCTGCAAAAACGATAAGTTCATTATCTTGACTAAATGAGAAACTATGCCTGTCAAATCACCATAATAGGCCAAACAGTCTTTATCATTCCGGGATTGCGTTCTGTATAAATTAATTCAGCTGACTCATAGTTTGTTCACGTATAATGAAATTCATAGATAGATCAAACACTTTTCCCTTTTGCACAACTGTCCTTCTTCCAAAGCACCGACAGGAATCATCTCACGAACAGTTTAACATTACTGGTTCTTCAAAACATAAGGTCACTTCTCAAAGAATCGAGTGGTTGTTTCATGATTCGACATGTGTGAATAAGACTCTATTTGTAAACATTTATTATTTCTCGAAAATAAAATGTCAAACGAACTAAGGAGTGATTCCGATTTCAGTTCAGTCAATGGATGATTGGTATACTAAGTATTAGATGGGAAAGAAACCCGAATGTGCAGACATGTGTATGCACATTTCACGACCTGCCAAAACTATACCTAATAACAATGGACTATGCAAAAATACTAATACACCTCATTCCATTGTTTCTACCAAAACTAAACCGCAAACGGTTAAGTGATTATACGAATTCACCTTTCTGCGATGAATTGAAGACATCCCAATTACACCTTCAATTACACACGACAGAGGTGTACAACATACCCTTCTCTCGCTGGGGACCCCAGATCTCTTGCGCTGATACGTAGCGTATAACTGGTTTGGTTTTCATAGTTGATTGCATTGTCCAGGCTGATCACACCGGTGTTTTGGTGGATATTAAAAACCTGTAATGTTTGATATAAAAAGATTAAATTAACGTCGTTCATCAAAAGTAATTTTGATTGTCTACTAGTAAACCTGAGGTCCAACAATTGACACAAGGATCTAGGAAGAAAACCTACAAAACAATAAGGTTTTTGTTTAAGGCAAAATTATTTACCCCATATCTCGGTGGTAGAATGCTGTATTGAATTTGACCATTTGAACCAGAGTCGATATCCGAAGCATTGACCTGGCAGCCGAACTCTGACCCCTTGGTCGTATTCTCAGTCACGTGACACTGGTAGCTCGCTGAAGTAAATTATATAAGACAATTATTTTCAAAATGTAAACAAAAGCATTTTATTATAATAAATATTTGATTATTAATCTATGTCATGAGGACTATTGAGGAGTCTTAAATAACTTTATAGAATGATTTTAGTTTTGTTGTTAAATAATATACGTACTTTTTTGCACATCGTGTGTAATTTACTTGTGCGATGTTATAGTCATTTCCATAAATACTACCATATTTTTAACACAACATAATGATTTTAATATTTCGAATATGATAACGATAGTTGATGATTTTAGACGAAATATATAACCTTCGTCAAATGTAGGAGTGTTATCGTTGATGTCTCTGATGTTGATAGTGACAACTGTCGTGTCCCTGCTGGAGGCGTCTGCGGTGTTTACTGCTTCAACCTTCAAACAACACGGGTATTAGTGCATTCAAACGAATGGACGAGGCTGTCGATTCTATGGTAGACTTAACTCACTTCCACAACTACATGTAAATGTTACCATAAAATGACACAGGGCTCAGTATGTGTTTTATATCCCCTTGGATAGTATATTAGTCCGGCAGCCAGCCCTTGTGACCGGGAAATTGCGTCCATAGAAAATATTTTTGTTCATGGTGAACCCTATGGGTATATACTTGAGGAAACTGAATGATGACACTTTGTCATCATTGAGCATTTTGAAAAAATAATGTTTTAATTAGATAGGGTACACTCCTGATTTCAGTTATCCAGACACATCAAGTAATTATATTTCAGTGTTCACAAAATTGAAATAAAAATAAGGCAGTTATATATCAAGTGTGTTTATTAGTATTATGAAAATAAGTGCACATTTTTCACTTTTTTGGTTGAAAAAAAACCATGTTGATAATGTGTCTGGATAAACGAGGTTTCTGAGCAAATTTGGTTTTCTTTCAGTAAAATTGGATTTAATGGTGTAATCATTTACTTTTGATTATAATTACGATTATTGAATCATAACCAAATGAAATAGTGATAAAGTTTCAGTTAATATGTGTTTACTTTTGACAATTTCGGAAAAAAGGATCTCCATGTAACCCAACACAATTATGATTATGAACAAGGAGATTTTCTGGATAACGTCTTTGATGTGAAAATACAAGACGTTTCGGAGTATATACTTACTCCATCATCAGGTGAAATGTAAGAAATAACAAAATGGTATAATTCATATAGTAAAGAAACCAATGGCGAGAAGACTCGACAATCAGTTAGATTAAATTAAGTTTTTAAGATAAATTACGCATGAGAGTGGTATACATTGATGATTTGTGATACAAACATGAGGAGCATTAATAATTGATTGTTAAATCAGCAATGGCCTGTGGGCTTTATTGAAGTAGTGATTGGACACATAATACACATTGGTAAAAGGAGGAAAGCTAATTGTCTTTATTGTAGATACAAGAACTGTTGATTGGATGTGAAATGCAGAAGACATGGTGATTGAGAGTATTAGGAGAGGCCAGTGATTGTAGCTTGGATGTGAAGTGGTTGAGCGGTGAATGGTTCTGATAGTTGTAGACTCCGCGGATAGGCTCTGACAAGAGTGAATGGATGGTAGGGTGGGTGCTCCTCGGATTTGCCTCCGACAGAATATAGATGTTCCAGATGAGTGAATTGCCAGGTACATGTTAGGAAGATGCTTTGATCGCGGTTTTGCAGGTTGTTCCATTGTAATGTCAATCGGTTATTGGAGTTTTCTTTGGCGCCAGTTGTTATTTGTTTGTAAGTGTTTTCACGGTATTGTTGATGACAAGGCTTGCTGGATATCCATTGAGTGGGGGTTAATGTGTCTTTTCGATGTTTTGGTTCTTTATTGAGGGCATAAGGTTGACAGATGGATTTTTATCACGTCTTGTGAGTGTGGCTATGCTTGATTAGTGGATGATAACTGCATTGTGTGTACTGGCCAGGGTGTGTGTTGGCGTGCGATAGACAGATGTTCTCAGTCCATCCCCAGTAGTTTGCACGGAGACATATGAGATGGGGAGATGGTGGTTAGTTTCTGTTTCCATGGTCAACCTGATTCTTGGATGCTTGGCGTTGAGATGTTGTTGGAGATGATGGCTATGGTGGTTTCATCAACCTTGTGGAACCAATAAAACGACTGAAAAGGAGCATTAGAGAGTGCTGGTTCTTGGAAGGATGTCATGAAAATATATGTTATTAGGGAAGATAGTTGTGAGCCCATTTGAAGTCCGTGGATCTTCAGTGAAGATCAGTCAGTGAAGATAAAATAGACGTAGCTGATGGTTAACTTGGTATCGAGCTGTTCAATGCGGATGTGGAGCTTGGTAGCTTCAAGGGTTTTCTGTTGAGGGATATGATGGTGAAGAAATCGACAACATCGTAGCTGACCATGGTGTCTGTGAGACAAATCCTACATCATCGTCTCACCATCTTTTGCCAACCGTGCGGCAAAAATGATACCCTTTGAAAATTAATTTATACTTGAAATCAACGTGATATCTTGTATCTGCAGCAATGTAAATCACTCATTGCTCCGTTGATTCGACAGAAAGACAGTAAAGTGTTCTTTAAAATGTAACACATTATTGTCTGTACAACTGTGCAATTTCTTTTGAGAAGCCGAGCAACTGTTTTAGTTTGTTGTTTTCGTTGTCTCTGTTATCTTTGTCTTTGCTGTTTTGTTTTGATGTATACATAGATTAGTGTTATCGGAATAAGGGTTTGAATATGTGCACGCCAACACTTTTTAATGTCACTTTTAAGGTCATTGCAGTTATACGTTTAGCTTTTTCTTCTAGGGAGACTACTCTTGTCAACCAATAACTTTACCTTCAAATTGCCAAATTTCAGTGCCCGCTTCGTGTTCGAATCTTGGGTCTAAACTTTGAAATTGACTATTTCCTGTTTTTGTCTTTTGGAAATTAACTCTTTGTTATAAATGTGTTGCTTGGTGAATAAACAAATTCATTTCAATACCATAAAATCGTCAAAAATTACCATTTTCTCACCACAAGAAGTGACATTGTTACACGAAGTTCTATTTCAGAATTTGGCAAAAGTAAACAAATATAAACACTACCTGAAACTTTATCACCATTTCTTTTGAATCTGATTCAATAATCGTAATTATAATCAAAAGTAAATGATTACACCATTCAATCCAATTTTATTGTAAGAAAACCCAATTTGCTCAGAAAACCTCGTTTATCCAGACACATTATCAACATTTTGGCCTTTCTTTTTTTCAAAATTTTCTGTTACTTATATTCACAATACTAATAGAGAACAATTGGTATATAACTGCCTTAATTTTAATTCAATTTTGATAACACTAACATATACTTACTTAATGTGTCTGGATAAATGAAATCAGTAGTGTACCCTATCTAATTAAAACATTAATTATTCAAAATGCTCAATGATGACAAAGTGTCATCATTCAGTTTCCTATAGTATATATGTTCCGTGCAATCTAGGAATCATCACAATCTGCAGATTGTGAGTTCACAATCTGCAGATTGTTCGAACAATCTAGGAATGTTTCACAATTCCTAGATTGTTTAAACAATCTGCAGATTATGAGACCTGAACAATCTAAGAATGATCACAATATAGGAATTTGTTACCTTATAGTTGAATGTTGTAGATTATGAGCATATCTTCTGTTTTATCTACCGACTATAAGTGTTCGATTCCTAGATTGTGAAGGGTTCTCTCTCTATCTTATCTATTGGCTACCGGGGTCAATTCCTAGATTGTGAGGCTTATCAATTAGTTTTTCTAAATTATCTACCGACTACCGAGTCGATTCCTAGATTGTGAAGGCTTCTCAAATAGTGTTTCTATCTTATTTTACAAACGATAGGGATCGATTCCTAGATTGTGAGGAGCTTTCAACTCGTTTCTCTATCTTATCTAACGACTACATGGGTCTATTCCTAGATAGTGAAGGCATCTCAAATAGTTTTTCTATCTTATCTACCGACTACCGGGGTCAATGCCTAGATTGTGAAGGCTTCTCAAATAGTTTTTTCTATTTTATCTTCATACTAGAGGGATCGATTCCTAGATTGCGAAGGGTTATGATATTTCATCTAACGACTACGGGGGTCGATTCCTAGATTGTGAAGGCATCTCAGATAGTTTTTCTATCTTATCTATCGACTACCGGGGTCAATTCCTAGATTGTGAAGGCTTATCAAATAGTTTTTCTATCTTATCTACCGGCTACAGGGTCGATTCCTAGATTGTGAAGGCATCTCAAATAGTTTTTTTTATCTTATGAACAGGCTACAGTGGTCGATTCCTAGATTGTGAAGGGCTTTCAACTCGTTTCTCTATCTTTTCTAACGACTACAGGGGTCGATTTCTAGATAGTGAAGGCATCTCAAATAGTTTTTCTATCTTATCTACCGACTACCAGGGACAATTCCTAGATTGTGAAGGCTTCTTAAATAGTGTTGCTACCTTATCTACAGACTACAGGGGTCGATTCCTAGATTGTGAAGGCATCTCAAATAGTTTTGTTTATCTTATGAACAGGCTACAGTGGTCGATTCCTAGATTGTGAGGAGCTTTCAACTCGTATCTCTATCTTATCTACCGACTACCGGGGTCGATTCCTAGATTGTGAAGGCTTCTCAAATAGTTTTTCTATCTTATATACAGACTATAGGGGTCGATTCCTAGATTGTGAAGGGTTATGATATTTCATCTAACGACTACAGGGGTCGATTCCTAGATTGTGAAGGCATCTCAGATAGTTTTTCTATCTTATCTACCGACTACCAGGGACAATTCCTAGAGTGTGAAGGCTTCTTAAAAAGTGTTGCTATCTTATCTACAGACTACAGGGGTCGATTCCTAGATTGTGAAGGCATCTCAAATAGTTTTTTTTATCTTATGAACAGGCTACAGTGGTCGATTCCTAGATTGTGAGGAGCTTTCAACTCGTATCTCTATCTTATTTACCGACTACCGGGGTCGATTCCTAGATTGTGAAGGCTTCTCAAATAGTTTTTCTATCATATATACAGACTATAGGGGTCGATTCCTAGATTGTTAAAGGGTTATGATATTTCATCTAACGACTACAGGGGTCGATTCCTAGATTGTGAAGGCATCTCAGATAGATTTTCTATCCTATCTACCGACTACCGGGGTCAATTCCTAGATTGTGAAGTCTTCTTAAACAGTGTTGCTATCTTATCTACAGACTACAGGGATCGATTACTAGATTGTGAAGGCTTCTCAAATAGTTTTTCTATCTTATATACAGACTATAGGGGTCGATTCCTAGATTGTGAAGGGTTATGATATTTCATCTAACGACTACAGGGGTCGATTCCTAGATTGTGAAGGCATCTCAGATAGTTTTTCTATCCTATCTACCGACTACCGTGGTCAATTCCTAGATTGTGAAGGCTTCTTAAACAGTGTTGCTATCTTCTCTACAGACTACCGGGGTCGATTCCTAGAATTTGAAGGCTTCTCAAATAGTGTTTCTATTTTATCTGCATACTATATTGGTCGGTTCCTAGATTGTGAAGGGTTATGATAGTTCATCTAACGACTACAGAGGTCGATTCCTAGATTGTGAAGGCATCTCAAATAGTTGTTCTATCTTATCTACCGACTACCGGGGTCAATTCCTAGAGTGTGAAGGCTTCTTAAACAGTGTTGCTATCTTATCTACAGACTACAGGGGTCGATTCCTAGATTGTGAAGGCATCTCAAATAGTTTTTTTTATCTTATTAACAGGCTACAGGGGTCGATTCCTAGATTGTGAGGAGCTTTCAACTCTTTTCTTTATCTAGTCTACCGACTACAGGGGTCGATTTCTAGATTGTGAAGGCTTCTCAAATAGTTTTTCTATCTTATATACAGACTATAGGGGTTGATTCCTAGATTGTGAGGTGCTTACAACTCGTATCTCTATCGTGTATACAGACTACAGGGGTCGATTCCTAGATTGTGAAGGGTTCCCAAATAGTTTTTTCCATCTCATCTACCGACTATAGGGGCGAATTGGATATTGTGAAGGGTTCCCAAATAGTTTTTCCATCGTATCTACACAGTATAGGGGTCGATTCTTAGATTGTGAAGAGCTTTCATCACGTTTCTCTCTCTACAGAGTGAAGGGGTCGATCCCTGGATTGCGAGGAGCTTTCAACTCGTTTCTCTATTTTATCTTCCGAATGTAGGTGTCGAATTCCTAGATCATGAAGGGTTGTGATATTTCATCTACAGACTGTAATTGTCGATTCCTAGATTGTACGAAGGGTTTTGATAAAAAAATAACAGGGGAAAAGTAACATTTTTTCATGTAAAGGAACAACAATAAAAGTATTGCATTGAATTGAATTAATGTTTATAACCTTGTCATTGAAGTTTATGAAAACATTGATAATACTTTTAAGGATGAATCAACAAAGTAAAGTATACTTGTTATCTGTAATAACATAATTAAAAGAGGATTATCTTCTTCCAACGGTAACCTGCCAAAACTTAGACATCCATATCTTAGACAGCTTAAAACAACAACATTTATGGTCAAGTGCACAACTAATCCTCAACCTGTTACCTACATTTGATAATGGAATAGTCCAAGAAAATCTATAAAAACTCCCAAAACTTAAACAGCCAGTTCGAAACAACAACAAATTGTTACATTGGTATGTTTTATTTTATTAACAAGTATAACTGATCATTGGTATGTTAAAGCAGGTTATTAACAAGAATAAAACAATACATATAGTACCATTTCTTTCATTTCATAACTGATCAAGTTTTTACTTATATAAATACTAATAATTTAATACTCTCTGTTCACAAATCTTCAGAAGTTCATTCAAATGTTCACAAAGTGTCTATCCGAGATGGATCAAATGGCCGACTGCGTCCAGATACTCAATCTTGGTCCTGTAACCTTGTTGTAGCTGTTCCTTGAGTCTGACCAATCTGTTTTCTATCTCCCGGTAGACTCTCTTCCTGGTTGGAGGTGCAGCTCCAAAGTTGATCTGAGCCAGTTTCGCACGATCTGCATTCTCGATTTTCTTGATGATCCCTACAAAGCGGAAGATGTTGGGATGTCGGTGGGGGAGAGAGCGGTTCATACGGTTGTGAAATCCCTCTAGGTTGTTGTTGGTTCTTGGGCCTTGTGTGTTTTGGTGGTTCCAAAGAGCCAGGGGGAATCGCGCATCGTAATCAATCCATGTCGTCACCATGTAGTCTTTGAAGTCGAAACTCTCTGAGGAAACTCTCTCTCGATTGCCCGTATCGCTGCCAACTCGAAATCAGTCTGCACACGACTTGGAGCTAGAGGCAGGTTGAGGTGTTGCTGGACACTGGTTTTCAGGAGTCGGAAGAATCGGGTGTAGGTCGTCACTTGACTTGAAGTTTTGTTTTGATACTCAAACTTGCATCTTCCAACTGATCAGCTAACTTAGATTTTAGCTTAATTGGATAAACTAATTTACTATAACAACATTCGTCACCTTTGATCTGCAAGACTATCTTCAAGGACAAAAACATTTAAACTGTTACTGTACTGTTGCAAATACCCCAAACATGTCTTAACAAGTAAAACAAATCACTTATAATCACTAATCACTTATCTATACCTTCAAAGATGACATTGTGCTAATGTGACATTGTGCTTCTATATATTATAATATATTGTTAAACTTGTTTAAGAAAAACACTAGAAAACTGTTACTTTTTCCTGCTACTTTTTTTCCGAGCACATATGTACATGTATGTGCCTATGTTCTAATTTATGTGTTTAAACGTGTTCTGTTGTGGAATTGCGTGAACGCCTAATATCAGTTTTTACTTCTCTTCCCATAAAACCCCACTCCGCTTAGTGTCAGGGTATTTCGCTTCAAGGAATGTGTGAAACTTGGGTCGTAAGTCATTGTCCATATGATTGATTTCTACAACATATACGACAGGTACTCCAGAATGTATATATGTTACTGCTGATGAAATCAACAGGTTGGTCACAGTGCTGATTACATTTTAACGAGAAGAGTTTAACTGACATTCTCAACGGCCATGTCCCATTAGTCCTACGCCCATATGTCATACGTCCCACTAGTCATACAGTAAATGAAGGGTTAACTAAAACATTACCACCAACATACCCTATTATCTCAATGGGTTAGCCCTCTAATTAGAGAGCTTGGGATTATCTTAACTGACTGTAGTGAAGTATGCACAGATTTTGTTAATGAAAACAAATACCAAAACACCCTATTCTCTTCGGAAAATAACATGCCGCATAACGCTACCGCCACCTATATTCAAATTACATGCGTATCTCAAGTTAGTGACACATTTAAATAGCCTGGTATAATCAACTGATAGTTATTCTTTCACCGTGCACTCTTAGATTGATATTATGTTCAATAATGATTACACGATAGGCCGTCAAAGTTACACTGCCGTGACGTATGGTTTTTATGTCTATGTAGGTAATTTAACAAATTACGTCAAAGTGATGAAAAACGTTCGGTGACCCTCTATTATTATTTCTGAATTCGTTTGTTCAGTTGACTGCGCACATCATATTCAAGTTTTAGCAATATCTAAAATATGTGTGTAAGTGACAAATCCTGTTGAACATGCGAAACACGATGATAAAAATGCCATTTTTAATTAAAACGTGCTTAATTTTATTTTGTTGCTCTTTCCAGCGTCATTAATTTTCAAAATATAGATTTATTATACATCGCCGTATGTGATTGAAATGTATCTGAAAGGATTCGGAGTTTATTCGTTAAAAGCGAGCGCTTAATTTAAATACACAAAATCAGTCAAAAATGACGTAATTTGCCGACGGGTGTATTATTATTAATGCCGATAACTTTTTAAATCGTTCGGTGACCCCCAAATTTTCTCCCATTTTTGGATAAAAGACATAATAAACTTACTTTTTTGAAAAAATAAACGAATTCTAAAATATTTGATTCCATCGTCCCATCTCTCCTTAAATGCAATGCAACATGCTTTGACATATAATATTTTCTAAAATTTGCTATTTATTATTGAATTTTATGTATTATATATTGTTACGGTAGAAGGTATAACATCTCATCACACAATCTGATAAGCTGTATGCATAGAAAACGGTCATCTGAACACATGAACATGGATGTATTTTATCCGGGTTGAGTGGATTATGGTTTGAAACATACGCAGAATCAATGGAATCATTTATCAATATTTGGATGTCCAATTGTTTATGTTATGTGATGCTATGCTATTTTTATATTAAATATTGACTGAATTATGTTTTGTCTCATGTCCCAATTGTCATACACCCAAGCTTAATTTCTTGGACCAGTCCATTATAAAGTTGGGTAATACTAAGTTAAATGCTGAGTCACTCAACCATATAATATGTTGTTTTAACCCGTATGACTAATGGGACGTATAACTAATGGGGGGACACCTTCTCAACCCAACAGCCTTAATCGTTGTGAAAACATCTAATAAAGAAATGTCAGCGTCTTCATGTTCTTGTTGTGTCAGTAAAGGACGCAGTGAGTAAACCAATGGCCCAAACAAGAGTAATGGACTTATTACTAATTAGAGTTCAGTTAGTCGATAGACACGATGATGCTTCATGTAAAAAAAGGGCGGGTCCTGTTTATCAGCTGCATCTGCTTACAGCAAAACAATATTCCTGTAAATAGAAGTTTGTCCACGCATAATTTTGCTGTAATTAGGAAGATTATAGGTAAAAAAAAGTCCTCGGAAATAAACCTTGGAAAAAAGTACTGGTAAAAAAGTCCTTGGAAAAAAGTCCGATTATATAAAAATATGTATTAAAACAGAATAAATATATACTTTCATCAAAATTTAAGTATGACTAATATTACATTTAGTTGCCAAGTACTGTGTGATTTTAGCAATATGCCCCAGGATGTAGGTTGCAGTGTTTACCTACTGACATGTGATCTCAGCAGAGTGGGTATACCCCAGGATTTACAGTGTTTGCCAATTGAAATGTGTTTCTAGAGGAGTTGGTATATCCTTGCATTTAGGTATTTACCAATTGGAATATGATTTTAGCAGAGTGGGTATATCCAAAGAATTAAAGTGTTTGCCAATTATTGCAATGTGATTTTAACAGAGTGCAGATATCCCAGTAGTTTACCAATTGGAATATGATTCTAACAGATTGACTTATACATTAACAATGAGATATTGAGATGATGAAATCAACTCAAAAATGTGAAATGTGTATAAAAGTGTCTCCAAAAATGAAGTACAGTACTTAATATATCATCGTGTCAATGTGGTTTGAAGCTATAACTTTTAAGTACTTTTTCCGAGGACTTTTTTTCCTAGGTAAATTTAGAATTTTTTTTACAGATACTTTTTTTCCGAGGACCAATTATAAATGCCTTGTATTGATAATAATAATGTTTATTTCGGAAGTGTAGGCCTTCCAGCCCATATTTCACAATATATACAACATGCTTCAAAAAGTATGCAAACATACTGTGATATGTAATACATGATATCAGTGTGCTATACATGTACATGTAAACGAAAATACTCTTTAAACATTTGAATACAAACTTTATGATTGTAACTTTTAATTACTAAATGTAGTCTAAATGTTATAATTTGTAATTCTGCCAAGCTTTTCTGTGGATAAAGGGCAGACTGTAATAGGTATACCCTGCAAGTTTTCTTGCCCTTTAACTGTTACATATGTTGATCATTGTGTTATTGGCGCTATAAGGCGATGTTTCGATATAGATTCTAATATAATGCTGATGCCACTCAAACAAGTAATGTTAATGACATCTATGTTGAAACATTGCCGATACAGAATAAATTTGTATATACACTGTATCTAGTCTTCATCACCCTAACTTCTAGAATATGGCATTCAAAAACGTCAAATACAGTAATTTATACACAACTATACCAGTGTGAGTCAAGCAGTTAGCAATTGTATGCAGCAGTCACTGAACAGGATGTTTGGTGGCATGTTATTGTCCATACCATGAACAGTGTGGTGTCGTCTGTAATTAGCCGTGAGTGACTGGATAATCCCAGTTAATTAGTTAAAACAACACGCTAAATAGCATGACTTCATACCAATCGCAATGGATGGACGATCAACTGACGATTGGTATTAACCATTGAAAAACAATCCATGCATTGGCAAATGATATACCGGTAACCAATTTGACATTGTAACTTGGGAATTATAAAGGCATGGAATCCGTTCTCGCAAAACAGGGCATTCCGAGTGGCATTATAGGAGAGAGAGAGAGAGAGAGTAGAGTAGAGAATTTACAATACGATACATGGTTAAAATATACATAAAATAAATGACTTGTTTTATCATATCAGCCACCTAAAAGGATTACGAGAGACCTTATCCATAAAATATACATTAAATAAACAAATAAACAGGGTATAATGTAGTCGCTTGACGACAAAGTAAAACCCGTCACCATCTAGGACTATGTCGTTATAGTTGGTAGATTAAATATCAAAACAATTCGAAACTTGAGAATCGGTCCTTGCAGTCGGTAGATGATATAGCATAACCCTTCACAATCTGGTAATCGACCCGTTGTAATCGGTAGATCATAAATATGCCCTAACATTCACTATCTAGGAATCGACCATAACGGTGTGCAGATGAAATATCAAAACCCTTCACAATCTAGGAATCGACCCATGTAGTCTGTTGATAAGACAGAAAAACTATT
Organism: Gibbula magus; assembly: GCA_936450465.1. Classification (NCBI taxonomy): domain Eukaryota; kingdom Metazoa; phylum Mollusca; class Gastropoda; order Trochida; family Trochidae; genus Gibbula; species Gibbula magus. The sequence goes on along the minus strand of OW388290.1, from coordinate 50,578,276 downwards.
TGAGAACCCTTCACAATCTAGGAATCGACCCATGTAGTCGTTAGATGAAATATCATAACCCTTCACAATCTAGGAATCGACCCATGTAGTCTATTGGTAAGACAGAAAAAACTATTTGAGAACCCTTCACAATCTAGGAATCGACCCCTGTAGTCGTTAGATGAAATATCATAATCCTTCACAATCTAGGAATCGACCCCTGTAGTCGTTAGATGAAATATCATAACCCTTCACAATCTAGGAATCGACCCATGTAGTACGTTGATAAGATATAATAAAAAACTATTTGAGAACCCTTCACAATCTAGGAATCGATCCATGTAGTCGTTAGATGAAATATCATAACCCTTCATAATCTAGGAATCGACCCATGTAGTACGTTGATAAGATATAAAACAAACTATTTGAGAACCCTTCACAATCTAGGAATCGACCCCTGTAGTCGTTAGATGAAATATCATAAACCTTCACAATCTAGGAATTGACCCCTGTAGTCGTGAGATGAAATATCATAACCCTTCACAATCTAGGAATCGACCCTAAAGTCGGTAGGTAAGATAGAAAAACTATCTGAGAACCCTTCACAATCTAGGAAGCGACCCCTGTAGCCGGTTAGATACAATATCATAACCCTTCACAATCTAGGAATCGACCCATGTAGTCCGTTCATAAGTTAGAAAAACTATTTTTAGAACCCTTCACAATCTTGGAATCGACCCGTGTAGTCGTTAGATGAAATATCATAACCCTTCACATTCTAGGAATCGACCCATGTAGTCCGTTCATAAGTTAGAAACACTATTTGAGAACCCTTCACAATCTAGGAATCGACCCATGTAATCGTTAGATGAAATATCATCACCCCTCACAATCTAGGAATCGACCCTATAGTCGGTAGATAAGATCGAAAAACTATATGAGAACCCTTCACAATCTAGGAAGCGACCCCTGTAGCCGGTTAGATACAATATCATAACCCTTCACAATCTAGGAATCGACCCATGTAGTCCGTTCATAAGTTAGAAAAACTATTTTTAGAACCCTTCACAATCTAGGAATCGACCCCCGTAGTCGTTAGATGAAATATCATAACCCCTCACAATCTAGGAATAGACCCATGTAGTCCGTTGAAAAGATATAAACAACTATTTGAGAACCCCTAACAATCTAGACATCGGCCCCTGTAGTCGTTAGATGAAATATCATAACCCTTCACAATCTAGGAATCGACCCTATAGTCGGTAGATAAGAAGGAAAAACTATTTGAGAACCCTTTTACAATCTAGGAATCGACCCATGTAGTCGTTAGATGAAATGTCATAACCCTTCACAATCTAGGAATCGACCCTATAGTCGGTAGATAAGATAGAAAAACTATATGAGAACCCTTCACAATCTAGGAACCGACCCAAAAGTCGGTAGATGAGAAAGAAGAAACTGTTTGAGAACACTTCACAATCTAGGAATCGACTCGTACAGTCTGTTAGATATCCTTACAAGCATATTCCTAGATTGTGATCATTCTCAGATTGTTAGGGTAGAACAATCTGCAGATTGTTTAAACAATCTAGGAATGGTGAAATATTCCTAGATTGTGAGCTCACAATCTGCAGATTGTTCGAACAATCTGCAGATTGTGATATACCTTAGATGGTTCGTAACATATACACACATGTTTCAATTTCTGTAGAAACATTTTCTATGGACGCACTTTCCCACCTAGGATGAAAATCGGGGTTTGGCTGCCGGACTATATAGAAATTATATTTTAAACACACAAAAAGGAAAAATGTAAATCACCACAGAATAAAATAATGAATATATCTCGACATACATCGACACATGCAGTGGGAAACATGTGAATGAGTCACTGAATAAGTCACTGAATGAGTCACTGAATGAGTCACTGAATGTGTCACTGAATGAGTCACTGAATAAGTCACTGAATGAATCACTGAATGAGTCACTGAATGAGTCACTGAATGTGTCACTGAATAAGTCACTGAATGAATCACTGAATGAGTCCCTGAATGAGTCACTGAATGTGTCACTGAATGTGTCACTGAATGATTCACTGAATGTGTCACTGAATGAGTCACTGAATGAGTCACTGAATGAGTCACTGAATGGGTCACTAAATGTGTCACTGAATGAATCATTGAATGAATCACTGAATGAGTCATTGAATGAATCACTGAATAAGTCACTGAATGAATCACTGAATGAATCACTGAATGTGTCACTAAATGAGTCACTGAATGTGTCACTGAATGAGTCAATGAATGAGTCACTGAATGAGTCACTGAATGTGTCACTGAATGAGTCACTGAATGGGTCACTGAATGAGTCACTGAATGTGTCACTAAATGAGTCATTGAATGAATCACTGAATGAGTCACTGAATGAATCACTGAATAAGCCACTGAATGAGTCACTGAATGAGTCACTGAATGAGTCACTGAATGAGTCACTGAATAAGCCACTGAATGTGTCACTGAATGAGTCACTGAATGTGTCACTGAATGTGTCACTGAATGTGTCACTGAATGAGTCACTGAATGAGTCACCGTAACTTTGTGATATTACAGGGAGTTCGTGAAAATAGTATGCATGTCCTGCCCTATCGGTACCACTCTTTAGCAATCTAAATAAATTTAAATCACTAGCTTTTAAATATTAGGCTATATGGCCTGTATGAAAGGTCGTCCTGTTGACCCTTCGCGTGCGAAAGAGGGAAGTTCGAATTAACCAATCGCGCCTGGTGTCACAAATGACCTACAACTGACTGTGGCTTCCATGATCCAGTCCAGTTTTCACAAACAGTGTGTCGATTAACACATTTTTAAAAAAAACTAAATGATTTAGTTACTAAGTACGAAAGAAGCAGGTATTGTGGTTGTATGAAATGAGTTTTGTTTTATGATGAAAAAATATTTGAACTATTATCGGTAATCTTATATAAAAATGAAAAGTTAACTACAGATGAATGACAGTTAAGTTCTCCTTTCACCGTACATCGGCTAAATGATGTTTGGAGTTTTGATAAAGCTCCATCGAGAGGAGGCCCCCTTTTTGATTGCCTCAGTGGCGAAATGTCAAAGTTGAACGGGACAGTCCTGTACATTGGTTGATGCGGTATAACGTAATATAATAAAACTGTTGTTAAAGTAAATTTATTAAGATTGTTGTCAGATCGACTGTATTAACATAATATAGTACAGTCGCTCTAAATGTATTTAGATTGCACTCTTCAGTTATAAGGTTACCTTACTTAGATAACAAAACTCAATCCTGAATCGATAGAAAAACTGGTAAACGTAATAATTTTAGAATTGCAATTTCAAAATCAAAAATTAACACCGAGTCCGTTAATTTATTTCTCCATCTGACTCGTATTTATTTAAGATATATTGCCTAGATCGATGGAGGTATTCAGTACATAATAACTTAATTACTTATTCCTGGAATGACAAGTATACGATTTTTACTTACTGTGAAGTTAAACATGTTTTCATTACTAGGAGGGTCGTAGTCAACGTCACCAAAGATGTAGACGCTTCCGGTAGTTGAGGAGAGAAACACTCGATCACTGTAGGCATTCCCTACTACACGGTAAGTGATGCTGTTGAATGCAGCGTCAACATCGTCATCAGAAGCGAAGACCCTTTAAAGAAAATGTTCAGATCACCCGAAATATTAGTAACTCATTTGCAATTTGAACATCATTTCTAAAAGAATACCTTTATTCTAACTAGATGTCTGTCTGCGGAAAAATATCTCAGAGTATGTCAATGTAAGTAAAACAAATTATATAAAAGCTTTGTACATGAACATGAAATACCTTTTTTCAATTCCATGGGGATATTAACTTCCTTATATATCATTTTATATTGATGAATTTATCTGCATTATTTTCGCTCTCCTCTGACTGAATTATTCATGCTTTATTGAATGAAACGTCTGATAATATGAAGTCTGAAAATGGAAAAAAATAAGGTCGATGATCAATATCAACGGACTTACGTTTTCTGTGTACAGGTGTTTTGTCTGACATATATCAACAGGGTAGAGCGGACAAATTTTCACTTTATAGATTTCTTTCTAAGTGTGATTTTGACAAATACAATGCCTTCTTATAAGATATGACATCATATATTTCTTATAGGCCAACAAATATGAATATTTATATAGACAGTAATGTCTAAAACATAACATGTCACGGTATCTTATATATGAACTTCTTTATATATGTGTATGTATTCCGTAGTTTTGTTGAACCTTTTCAATCTTAAAAAATAAATGAATTACCTTATGACAGAGTTGTTCACTCTCCCCTCGTCTATTGTTGTTGTGTAGAGAGTTTGGTTAAACTCAGGCGGGTTGTCGTTGACATCCTAGATAACAAAACCAACGGTGCACACACGCACATACATACCACACACATGTACGTAGGAAGGCATTTAACACGTTTACGGTGTTGTATATTGCCATTTGTTCAAATGACAACAGGGTTGCCAGGGGGCAATTAGTGATAAATATTTAAAGCAATTTTGAAAACATTTAACTTTTTTTCATAATCTAGTGAAGACGGACTTGAAATTGATATCATGTTGGTTATTTTAATATAAACGTAAATGCATTCGTACTTTCTTTCAAAGCTTGATGTATGAAATTTAAAGCAAAGCGAAGTTCTACTTACATAAACATGAATCATGACTGTTAGAGAATTGTTTCTGCATGCAGGACAGGTAATGTCGTATGGCAGCGTGTTGTAGGCTGTCACAGTGACGTTGTAGTTGCCAACGTTTAGTTCAGTGTTTGCATGGACACTACCATTCTTGAAGACTGTGAAGTCACCGGGACCGCTCCTCTTGTAGTATTCAGCGATGCCATTGAAACCGGAGTCCAAATCTTGGGCCTTAAGTACATATCAAAAACTCTCTTTAAAGGGAAATAGGAAGACAAATGTGCCTGAAATGTGCATCAAACGCCATTGAATCTGCAGTACGTCGTGATTTGAACATAATTCGAAAGTATTGATCAAATAGAATTGCAATCCCTGGGAAGACTAAACTACAGCCAGGTTTGATGGGTATTTAGACAGAGGACACATATTCACTGTGCGTTAACTATTTGGGGATGTTGTTTCTTACAATATATGGCAAGTCCTCAAAGAGTACTACCGCGAGCAGAACATTGAACGTTGACATTCACACAACATACTTTCGTCGTGTATTTTATTAAAATCAATGAGTAATGTTATTGTTTCGAACCCAAATTAAAACAAACCATTATAGTTCACAATAAAATACAATGATTGAAGTTGACGTGGTTTCCATGATAAACGTCTCACCAAACTAAACGTAGTATCAATGGTTCCTCGATTTCCATGTTTCTAGATTCAAAGCATACATGCAAAATGTTATAAAATCTACTTAAATTATTGTATGATTGCAGTTATTTGTCCTTCGACAGAAAAACAAATTTAAGTTAGAAACAAATCTTTTGTTGTACAAGTATAACCATTCAAATTTGAATTAATATGAATTATACCGAATAAAGCGGTCGTAATATATTAATTACCACTGCAGTGTAGACGATTGCACTCGTCTTCTCCTGTAATGTCAGACTGTCCAGAAGTGACACAAACGTTGGGCTATTATCGTTGAGGTCCCGGACATTGACAGTTACACTAGTGGTCCCTGTTCGGACTGGACGTCCACTGTCCGTGGCACTGACCAATAGGACGTGGGAAGTTGCCACCTCGTAATCAAGGTTACTGGCGGTAGTTATCTCCCCTGATGATGCGTTGATTGCAAAGGATGCGCTTTGCGATCTGTAATATATTATTATGCGGTGTAAATTGCTGAATTAATTTCACTCACCATTACCCGGGTAAACATGTTTACCCATGACAATTTACATGAGGTAAAGATAAACATACATTAATTTCAAATATTCCGATCAGGTTTCCCAAGGCAAGACATAAATAAACTATATGACTAATTGACTATAGCTTAGGATGCAATGACACATATTATTCAATTCGGCGTTCACAACGCACATGTTCTAAATGAGTCATATATTTAATCTGGGTACAGCTTTGTGATATGCTTTGCAGTCAGTCCGACATAGTGGTGGTGTTTTACCCGAAAGGCATACATTATATGTGTTACACTGATAATATCCATGGCAGAGATTTAAGAAATTATTACAAATCAATAAACAGTATTTTATCATAATATGTTTAAAATAGTATTAATGCATCTTTTAATAGGTAAACATATCATGTATGATTTACACAAGAGAGAAAAGCTGTTTTGTAGAATAAGAGAAAAATAAACTCAAGAAGACAGACTTTGATTACAAAATATCTTAAAATCAAAAGAGGTAAAAAAAATAAGGTTTTGTAATACTTACGATTCTGACATAATTGAGTAGGTGATCTCTTTATTAACACCTTCATCTGCATCTGTTGCCTGTGAAGATAAAGACAAGGATAAAACAAACCTTATGCCGTTTATACACATACCTTTTCATCTTTATAAGCTTCATGAGAAATATTGTTATTTGATGAACATTATTATTCGCATTTGTATCGACTGTATCACGTATCATACACGCAAGATTAAGAAATAGATGCAGTAGTGATGACCTATTCAGAGTTAATTTATCAAATGTTATTGCCTGTGTATGCTGTTGTTCTTGCGAAAATGTATATCATTATTTTTTTTAATGTAAACTTTATCATAATGAAAGGCAATGCTTAATTTCAAATATATTAGATCTCGGGTTTAACCCAACATTAGAACTAATTTTAAGAGGAAATACCAATCTAAGTATAGAATTAAATATTTTAATATTCAAATTTGTTCAAGATTTTATCCACAAAAGCAATAGATTTTTATGATATTCTATATTTCTTGTTACATGTTCTTGTGCTTTTAGTATAATGTTTACATTTGTTTTCTGCCATTTTATATGAAATATTCCATATATATTTAGTATATTTATCATTTTTGTCATTTGATGTGTCATTTATCCAAGTCCTATTTCAATGTTTATCATGCAAAACCTATGTAGTTTTATTCTTATCTCACAACACTGCACTGTATATTACCTGCACATGCATATCAAAATGGAAATTACAATACATTTATTTCATATATGTTTATATTTTATTGTTACATTTCTGCACTATAAATTACTTTCACCTATTCTTAATGATATATCTGTATTATAATATTGTTAAATATGTACATGTTCACAATTATAATCAATTGTTTATTGGAAAAGGCCTTGTAAGTGGCTACCACTTGTGCCTGATCCATTTGACCTTTCTGTCAATAAAATATGTTTAAACCAAACTGTACCAACTATCATAGTGAAACCTATACCGATCACTTTGTATGTTTGCATTATAAGGAGACAATTGAGTGTTCCACAACATAATCTGATTTGATGTCTCAAAGTAAACAGCTACAATTTTGGCAGCTGTTTGAAGTGGTTAGGTGTCAATTTTTTTATTTCAGTTTTTATTTTCTTCTGTGCAATATTCAGTAATTGATTAACTGAGTCAAACATACATGACATATTTCCTCTTCTACCTATTCAACGTTTTATTCACCTTACAATGAACGTCAATTTACAATTTAGATAAACATGTAGACGAACAAATTTCGGTATGCACCTGTAATTTGTCAATGTCATTAATATAAGACTGAAGGATATATGTTCTCTGAGGATCATGTGGTAGTATATGCCTGGTATTGGCTGGATCGTTTGCACTACAACATTATATCGAATAGGTACAGATAGGTGTATACCTTTGAAAGCATGATTGAATGTGATGCCTATATAATCGAAAGGGTGTCGGTCCCTGATATGTCGTCACTAGTGAGTTAAGGCGTTTTTATATCCTAAGTGGTATTTATATGTGGTAGACACATTTGAATTTTGAAAACTATATGAAATCAATTGTTACTCAGTTTAGCAGTTTCTTTTGCCACTTTGAAACACTATTTTGGAGACGCTTTTGGAGCTCCGTTGTCAACCTACCAGAACTGCCCCCACTGGATCAGTTGCTCCAGAATTCTCTGGTAAGGAGAAGGTGTACGACACGTTGTTGAACACTGGATTGTTGTCATTGACGTCCAGAACTGTCACATTAATAGGTACACGACTTGTCTGGAACGGAAACATATCGATAATATATATAACTCGTAGCTTTGAGGATAAAGCAAATTTAAATGTGTAGGGTAATATTAGTGTCGTATTGGTATGAGTTACAGTTAACAGTTTCATAAACATGAATGAAGGTTACCATAAATAAAATATTCCATCATAGATTCTTTTGCAAGGTTGTCCATTGTAAATGAGTTAATTCTTGCCTCTACTGCAAAACATTATCACGTACATATAGGAACACAGGTTGGTAGTTTGTTTATAAATAAACAATAATGATGATGAAGTGCTCACTACACACCTTCTGTCCATCTGATACCTGTGCTGTTAATGCAACATGGTCACGTGATTCTCTGTCCAATTGTCGACTCAAGGTGATGACTCCGCTGTAAATTTTTAAAAGATGAAACAATGAAGTCTCCAGTTTACATGCAACCGTGGACATACGTATGTATTTATACTCATGTGTGTATATCTGCTCCTGGTATGTATTTTGTGCATATGAACGCAATTACATACGTGAGAAAATATTCATTAGGAGTATATTTACATAACCTCTTGAGGTCATGTAAAAGTATATTTGCATATATGTAATCTGCACACGTAAGTATTTGTGTCATGTAAACGCTTCTCTGCAAATACGCATGTGTGTAAATTCCTTTTTTTTCACAATTGTTGTTCCTTCAAAAGTGACAGAACTACTCATGTACTCAAAAGAAAATAGTCATCGGATCTGTATCTCATAAGGCTTTAAATAATAAAGAATATAAGGTTGAAAATTTTAATTTTCCAGTAGTCAGACGGTTAAGGAATGTACAATATAAAAACCACATTCTTGAAAAAAAAGTTTTCAAGGGTGAAGTCTTGGTGGCCACAGAGTAACCAAATCTACAACTCCCATTCCCAAGAGATTTCACCTTTCTTGTAGCTTGCGCATTTCGTTCTTGAGAAGAAGGCACATATTGCTCTAGGGATGGACACATGTAGCTCTTAAATTGGACCAAAGAGCCGCCAAACCTACACTTTATAATCCCCATTGACCAGAAGAGTCTCTACACAAGATCATTGTTTTTTAGGGCCTATTCCCTGTGTTACTTTTTATAATACTATTAATAATTCATAGTATTAATCCACATTGTCTAAGGAGTCTATACATAGCATCCATGTTTCTAGGGATTATCGTTCTTGAGGAAAAAAATGAAAAAAGGTTTTAGGTCGTGGACCCTGTGACCACATCTGGGATCACATAGTCACATCATCTATCAATTAAATTCACATTTGGCCTTGGAGTATGTACACAAGATTTGAGTCTTTCAGGGCTTTAGTTCTGACTTTAGTTCTGGTTTTTAGGGCGTACCTCCAGTGTTTCTTATTAAGAGGCCACATTGGCAAAGGAGTCTGTTCACAACATTTCAACATTTTGAGGTTTTAATAGGTTGTGCCCTTTATTTGGCGACACAGACAAAGGCCAAAAAGTCTGTACACAAGATTTCAGCTTTTTCATTCTTCAATTCTTACTTTGGGCCACAGATTTACCAAATCTATAATAACCCCCATTTGCTAAGGAACCTTAATACAATATTTCAGCTTTTTATTGCTTTAATTCTGAAGAAAGAGATCTAAAAGTTTTTTTTACAGATTTGCCACTGTAATTACAACATTTCAGCTTTCTAGGGCTTTTGAAAAGATGAAAATAGTTGCCGCAGAGTCACCGAATCTAGATTTTATTACCCCAATAGGCGAAGTAGTGTGTCTACAGCTAGAGCCAGTGGTTTTTGAAAAAAAATGAAAACTTGTAAGGCTTACATACGGATAGATGGACGGACGGACGCCAAACTCTATGACATGCCATTAGGACTGAGGGCAGACTCTTCTTCGCTATTCTGCTAATACAGTCTGCATGTGTAAAATATGAATGACAAGTGCTTCAAAATCTGTACTACTTACCCCCTCTAGTTCCTCATGTAAACGCATAGTATTTATACTTTTACTACCATATGCAAATATACTCCAGGTGTATATATACTTACATATGTATATTTCTGCATGTGAACGGGGCTTGAGACATCATTATTATTCTGAAGCAAAGCTCTGAATGTTCTATATACGTACCTTATTTTTCATGTTTACAATACTCTTCACAAAGGTATTTGAAAGCTCTCACCTGCTAATGATATAGTATTTGAAATAATACAGGCTTTCTACGACACTAGGATGATATCCGATATCATTGACAATAATCCTGTTTTATGTACAGTATACATACAAAATGTATATGCATTAAATGTTGTTCACAACTATTTTTTTTATTCCGATCGAGAGGAACAATATACTCGCAGTTATAAAGACAGTGCTACTTTAAAGTATTGTGTGATCAGTGTCATTCACCTGGACGCGTCAATCTGGAAGTCGTTGTTATCATTACCAGATATGATAGAGAAGGAGAGAACATCACCGTCATCCAAGTCAGAAGCCTGAAGCATGTAAACATGAGTCACTTATTACAGCACAGTACTTTGACTACACATAGACTGGGAAAGGATGGATTTTTAAATCAATATAAAATCTTTCTTTACTGAATGTTCTTAGTATTGTTTATACGATTGTATATTTGCATCTAGACTGCATATAATGCTGCTATTATCTGGCAGGAAGGTGACACCTATTTCAATTTGTCACAAACAGCAAATTGATCATTTCCCTATGTTATTTTTATATTGGGTACCTATACGATACCTAATGTGTAATGACGAAATATATTTAGATTCATCGTATAAAGTCTTGCAGAGGCTGGGGTAAAACTGTTAGAAATAAGCATGTGTTACGTCACAATAACTGGAAAAGATTTGTAACTCTTGATATCAGTTTTGGTCATGTCGATCATTCATTCTCACGTTGAAGCTGCTATTTCTGAATATAACTGTTTACCCATCCAACATTCTTATATAAAATGTGACTGAATCTTTAGATAACCTTCTTCCAATACTTACATGAAGCTGTAGCACCAATGATTGAGCAGGTAGACTCTCAAGAACAGCAACATCATACTGTGTCTCGTTAAACACTGGGGGATAGAGGTCCACGTCGTTGATGATGATAATAACTGTTGCTACTGATGTTCTGAAAATTACAATGTGTACTATTCATATGTTTGCATCTGAGAACTTACAATTGGCTTTCTAGACTGGCTACAGTGCTGAATGCTCTTTTCTTGATAAATTACATATCTAGTAATGTCTCTGAGAATCCAAAATTAATTTAATCTATGACGATATTACAAAATTTCGCCATGTATGGATGAATCTCTGACCTAAATCGAAGTCAATTATGAGAGACAATACCAGAACAATTTCCGAACAGTAAGATTTTCATTATATAATTATATCTCGCAATTCAGCAAAAAAAATTAATGTTTTATTTAAACCCACCTCCTATTGATAGTGTTGACTGCCTGATCCTCCGCACCTATCACCATGTACACTTGTCCAACGTTATCGTCTCCAAGTGTGCCATTCACAGTTATCTCTCCTGTTTTAAGGTCAAGGCGGAACGAAGATGACGTACTGTGTTGCAGTGAATAAAGGAGTTCGCCGTTCACACCTTCATCGATATCTGTAGCTCCTACCTGTGTATAAATAATACTTTTGTTTTATATATCAAATTTTAGAAAAAAACAAAGATTATATTGTTAACTTATAACGAAACACAAATGTTATTCCGAAACTAAATTCATATATGTCAACCAATCAGTTTATATATATGAGATATTTATATCACATAAGCTCTCATATTCACCTTATATTATGTTTTTTTTATATCATATCATATCATAGCATACATGTAGCATATCATACGTGTAGGATATATATTTGCAAATATAAACAACCATTGTTACCTTGCCAACGACAGTCCCAACAGTCTCGTTCTTGTAGATGTCGTATTTGTAGGTGCTGGAGTTGAACATCGGACTGTTGTCGTTCACGTCAAGCACTGTAATAACCAGACTACTCGCAGTGCTGTTGTAGCGTTCTGATGTAAATATCTCACCTGCGTATACCTGAAACAACGTTAACACACTGGTGATGGGATCACAATTCTACATGAGGCTAATACCCCCTTTACACCAAACCCGTTCTCACTACGTTCTTGATTTTTTTTAGAATGGACTCGAACTGTCCGTGAACGGAATTGACGTAGTGGCTACTGCTTGCGAACTTTATGAACTGGCTCGGACGTACTAAAAACAGAAGGCTGCTCCAGAACGTTGAGAACGGGTTTGGTGTAAAGGGGGTATAAAATAAGACATTACACTTCCAAAGCCTTCCATGATATATTGGTTCTTAGGCGTTCCACGCTATATGGATATATTTTACATGTTTTTAAAAATCTCGTTGATAGAAGTTGTGTTAAACATGTTATAACAATAATCCAATATTGACTAGCTCTTGATGATTTGATGATAATAGTATCTAATAGTTCCTCTTAAGAGCGGCGCTGATGTTGTTTTTATGAATGTTTTAAAAATTGTATTTTTCTATGCAGTGGTGAGACTCTTATAAATTATTGTCTGTCTGTATTCAATATGAGTGGAAATGTCAACAGCACAATAAAGTGTGTGTAATAAATAACCGAAGGAATACCTCAACAACCATGTTTATAACAATCTCAGTTTGAAGGTGATTTCTTGACGTCTCCTCAAAGTGCAATACGAAGCTAAGCATTCCCCATTATGAATACGTAGCAATGACATGTCATTATGATATACGCGTACCTTATATTGTTGTGGGACTGGTTAAGTAGGTATGTCATCGTCAACAGAAAAGCATAATTACCTGCAGATTATATACTGCCTTCTTCTCTCTGTCTATTGTTGCACCTTCTCTCACTCTCACCAGTCCATAGTCTCCCTCTGTGTCTATCTCGAACACATCCGTCCGAGTTGAGAAGGAAAACAGGAACACTGCATTGAAGCCCTGTGAACATGTGTGACCAATTACACAATACAAAATTGAAAGCAAATTCTATTTATCAATTTAAAAAAAATGTGTGATGCGAGTTTAGCACACAACTAACCCGATAACGTAAACACATTGACAGTACACAACTTCTCAGAAGGGTCCTCAATACAAAACAAAATCTTGCGATCAGGGAGTCTGATTAGTAGTTTACTTGTCAACCACTACATTTTATTACCTATGTTAAATTTACACATTGGTCTTGACCGTTGCAAGATGAAAACTGTACTCTTCTCTTATGTAGAGTGTAATAAACAAATGAAAAAGTCTGACTTATCAACATGTTACAGTCGACCAACTGCAGGAAGTCAATTTTGACGGGTACATCTGGTGTACAATGAAGTACTCGTATCTTACATCGTCGGCATCTGTAGCGTTTAGAGTTGTGATGACGGTGCCGGGCGGTGAGTTCTCTGTGACCTTGACGACATATGACGATGACGACATAATTGGAGGATGGTCGTTGACGTCAGCAACAAACACGAGCACAACTGCATCGTCGTAGCGTTCAAATGTTCGATTGACCTGGGATACCTGTAATAATGACATCATAGGATACAAAACGTATAGAGATCTGGAAGGCAATGACTTAGAATAAAAAGTATGAAACCACACACAAAGTCTGGTGGCTCTCATTGTGCGTTGAACTATATATAAGGTCCATTCTAATGTGTGTTTTGTAGTACTGACATTGGCTGCAACAAGGTGATTTTATTTAATTGCTTCAGTGAAAAAGACTTACAGTGTTCTCAAAATGGAGACTTGAATACTAAATAAACAGTTCTATACATGTGTGATCTTACTTACATGATTATCATAAGGATAAACCATGATACTGAGGATAGTGTAAGGTTAATCATTCTACTCTGTAAAGTAACACTTACCCTTATATTGATGGAGAAAGTCGTTACAGGCTGTAGATCACCATTTACCATGATACTGCCGTTTGACAGGATGGTGAAAAAACGTGTATCTGGGACAACTGAAGAGAAAATAATGCGAACATATAAGACCCGTGCCATAAGTGTTCGCCACTTGATTTTATGTCCATAGACTTACAGGTTCATTTAGTGATGCATACATCTGTTTTTATCATTGTATAATGATGCTCATTTGTGTGAAACTATCTTAGCTACAGCCACAAGTTCTGTTAAATCTAATTTGCGATGTTTATTTACTGAATGATAATCTTTAATCACCAATTGCCCCATGTATGCAACGTACAACATTGCGGCCTTCTGGCTACCGATTGTACAAAACTTGATATGCGAAGATACACGAAACATGCTACCAGCAGTTAACAAAACACTTTTTAAAAAATCCAAAATGATTTGATTTCATAAAAACATATGATATGTTAGTATGTTAGTAAAGGCACACAGAAGCGTGTATCGCTTAGGAATAGCATAAGAAAGACAAATACCTATATATATATTATGTAGGGTCTATATAGGTATATGTCTTTCTTACGTCATTTCTAAGCGATAGACGCCTCTGTGAAGAGGCGAATACGTATGTGTGTCTTTAGTCCAGACCAAGAGTTATGTTGACTATCATGTAGATATATCCAATGATGTTTATCATTCTAATTCTAAAGATAAAACACATTAGAAAAGACAGAACCGAAGAAATGCAAAATCTGACACCATACTATCTATAATGATGTTTATATTTTGAAAAAATATACACAATTGTAGTCTGTCAATTGTATGGAAAATTGATAAAAATTTGAATTTGTAGCTGATTGTATAAAATAGCTTATTAGTAGCGATTAATACAATTGCTATAGTTTTCCACATATGAATGAATATGCACATACCACTGCTTATTTCATACATGAGTGTAGCGGATATCCCGGTATCTCTGTCTGCAGCGTGTATAGCAGGATTGGTGTGTAGCACTTGATTCTCGTATCTCTGTTGGGGAAGAAGGGATATACATGTAACCCTCGATAGAAATACGAGTTTGCTTACTGTTACTTATACGACAACATTGAAGTGAAGTACATATAAGAAAGTGCTTGTCGATATTCTATGTACTGCTATATTATCAAACAAGCCAATGATTTGGTACCACACTGTTAAGTGGAGATCTTTTAGAATATCAATAATCTTATCTAGATGTCTCAAAACGTCCTAACTAATACATTGGGATAACGAGGTATGGTGTATAAAGGAGCTTTAAAGGATGACAAATTTTCATTCAACAGACATCTTGCCTGTCAGTCAATAACCTGCAAGGTAAGGTTTATACATAATGCTTCATTTACTAATTTAGCGTCCAAAAGAAATGACACCAAATTGTCAATACCAAAATACTCAACATTAATGAAAAAATCCAAAATAACAACAAAACGTTACCAGAACATAGAGGAGATATCATTAATTAAACTCATTACATTCATTAAATTTCATATACAAGGGGCAACTCTTGCAAATTAATTTACTTCACCTGTTTCACTTTATTAAAGGTTATGGAGCAAAATGAAACGGTTTTATCATAAAACAAAAGCAATAAATTATTGCAATTTATAGTTCATATAGATAACCAAACAATCATTTGAATTTCTAATGTGCTTGCATGACAATTTCAATGAACATGGAGACAACAACTAAAAGGCAATGCACCTCAAAATTTGATCATGACAACTGAGGTTGTACAGAAACAAATACTATCGCTTCAAAGCAGCTCATTTTGAAACCATTTTTTAACATATATATATTCCAATTCCGTCTTTAGACAGATAAACAGACACAAACGGGATAAAACTATCTTGTACGTTTATTGGTAGCGTTTTCTTGGACGCTAGTTTATCTCCATTTGATACTAACCAACATTTATATAAGACAAATATCGCTCTTGCTCCAGATTATTCATATGTATCAGATTCTGATGATTCAAACATTATATCAATGCTATACTGACCCCTTCATTCAATGTTGTATTGTAGAACGGTTGGTCAAACACTGGATTGAGGTCATCTCCATCTTGAATATTGATGACCAGAAGAGCTGTTGCAGTTTTTCCGTTTGGTAAATTTTCCTGAAATAACACTGATGTATACAACATGCCGCGGTTGTTAAGAAATTATACGATTTTTAAAAGTTGGCCGCATTTTTGGTGTTGTTACACGTATTCCTTTTCCAGTAATGGTAGCACATTATGAAATACACAACTACACACATTGTAGACACATATGTCAACATTTCCTCCCCAAAGAGATTACAGAAATCTTATATTCCGAGGCAACAATTCTTTTAACTTCTCTGGATTCAGATGAAAAGGTGACAGACGTTAGGAGCGCCATTTACTGTACTCATTTCAATATGATCAAAATAGTATTTTGTTATATGATTGTCTATTGTTGTAAGGAGACATATGTGCATCGCACAGGTGAACAAACAATATCTGATAATCTAACGGTCCTACAAGAGAGCAATCGTAGTGTAACAGAGGTAACTTGAGTTTCTAAAATATAGGGCCAATATACCATGCTTTTATTATTCAAGTTAACATGCATGTATTTTGAAGATTTTTTAAGATCTTCTCGTAATAGGTTGATTATATTGACACAAGAAGTAAGCTATAAAATTGATATTCAATTTAAAATTTACAGTCATTTTAAAACTTTTCATTCAATTACAAATTTTCATTCAAATTCAGTATTACATTTCACTAATGTTTTGTTTAATCAAAGTCCACATAAAGTAATTATAACGTGTATACTAATTTGATAACATAATGAACTGATTCATAGTATAGTAACTTATTATATATAAAATGAAATAGAAATGAAATGAGAATGGAAAGCATATTCTTGAAGAACACGAGTGTTACCCTGGCAGTGATGGTGATGTTGTGCCGTCTATCTGAGAAGTCGTAGTCGAGGCGTTGTGTCGTTATTACTGCCGTCCCATACCGGTTTAATCCAAAAGAGGCCTGTTAAAATATAGAAGCTTAATGTAATATCATCTTACACGTAGTTTAAAATAGTTTTGTAGATTTACAATCAAGCTTTGCTGTAAGAATTGCACGCTAGATTCCATTGAAAAAGTTATTGTATTGTAATTATGTTAAAAGTGATAATGAACAATCTAGGTATCGTTTTTTAAATAATATTTCTTTTTATATACGTACATGCCTGTCGATCACAGAAGCACACTTACAGCCCGTATATATATCCATACACAGTGTACTGTATTAAATGCATGTAAGTATGAATTCCAATGTTGTCAAGCAATGAAACCCTATCAGGAACATAATTGTCTTGGACATCTTTGTTATAAACCAGATTTGATGTAAGATTTAATATTTGGTAGTATTTGCCGTCTTAATTTGAAGATAACAGGAAAGTTTTAACGAATTATTAAATTATTGCACCAATTTGATTTGAACGTTCATGTAGGTAAATCTCCAATTGGTTTCGGAATGTATTGTTAATGTACCTGGGTTGAGGACAGAGTGTAAAATATGTTTGCATTTGAACCGTCTCTGTCAGATGATATTCCTTCTGTGCTGAATATAGTTGTGTCCGGCGCCACGAGCTGTAATAAATTTACAACAAAACACACAAACGTGAGAAATATATAGAGGTTATCATGAGAGTGTGTTTTGGGATGGTCAATATCCTGCATTAGGAATAAACATTGTATTTTGCGAGCCTTGGCGAGCTTAATACATAGTGTTTATTCCTAATGCAGGATATTTACCATCCCAAAACACACGAGCATGATAACTTCTTCATCATACAATGTCATTCTTCATTCATTTTGCGCAAAACAGCATTACAACATTAATTTCAAATGTGAACTTTACTGTGACTACGCGTATTGATATATGCAAATGAACTGCGTGCTATTCTCACAGTAAAATGACACAAACTAAACGCCTCCTAAATAATGCTTTCAATGAAAATAATTGTTATTTTTGGCATGATCTTAATTGTCAATGTTTTAATACGTTTTAAAATACATTTTCAAATGAAAAATATTTAACGTGAGGACAGCAAATTCGAACTCGCGTCCTCTCGTGTAATCATGAGTGTAGGGGAGTCCACCTTGAAGGGGCGAGAGTGGCTTCCCTTCTTCCCGGTTGCAAATGGCGACTCTCACATCACACGGAGAGCTAAACTGAATGTTAGTCAGCGAATTATAAAATCCCCTTTACAAAAGTCACATTTTGGAACAGTGAAGATTGGCGTTCGATAAATTCAAACTGCCTTTGTTACCTGTGAGTATTTAATAAATGTTTTATACTCCGTAGTTTTCAACTCGTGATGAAAATGTTTTGGCACTGCTTGATCATAATATGTTTTCCCGTAATATCCATTGCACTATGTTTGTTTTGTCATTTCTCAAATTAATGTAGATCTATATGAAATGAAGTATGTATAATTACATGAAGCTATTACGCTTTTACAACTGTTACGGTTATTACAGGCGTTCGAAATGTTGATGCTTGTGACGTCATTTTCAAAAGAAGTTCCGTCACTTGACCTCTGTAATTTGCATCTTTATCCGTATATGATACCGAAAATATCCGTTGCCTTTATCCTGCCGAGAACACCATCCATTGTATTATAAATTTACTTACAAAAAGATAAAAGATAACTTCTTACCATATCAGTTCTGCCCATCCGTTTCAATTTGATAACCCATTGTAAAGGATCTTTTCCCTGTTTACATGTCCTCCATATCGGAATTTGCATTGACATTTGAGGGAACTAGGCTTTGTACTGACTGAAGTTTTGCTTCATAAGTCAATTAGTTGTTGTGTAAGCAACGATTTAGATGGCGATATTCAAAGTTGGCAATATCAGCATCACATATGGACACTTGATTCTCTGACATTCATTATGTCAATGGCACGATATGTCAAACTTATTCCTCTCGAAGAATACGATTTCCATTACTTATATTTATATTTTTTTTATTAATGTGTTGTAGAATGTCATCAATTGTATTTTCCAAATGCATGTACATTACTGGAAAGATAGTTTGGGGAGTTGCTCCCTACAATTTCAAGTAATGGGCTGTATTCAAATTTTCTAATTTAGACAGGCAAGGTGCAAGTTCACCCACCTCGTTGACCGACACTGTATAAATGGGCTGAGAAAAGTTTGGAGCAAACTCATTGACATCTGTAATTATGATGTTGATGGTGTGTATGATGTGTTGTTGTCCCTGGAAAGAATAACAAAATAATAATTACTATACTGTATATTAAAATGCCTTAAATCTAGAGGCTCCTTTCACAGAGCAATCATTACTCAAATTAACATGAACTTCCATTCTTTAATATTACGCAGCATTAACTGTAGTAGTTTACAATAACTGACGTGCTTGGTGGACACAGAATCAGTTTAGTTACTCGCAGAACTTGCAATTCAAATTCAGAATATTATTTTGATATCACTCAATGGGAAACACAACACATATATAATTATTTCAAATCAAATTCTACGATGTTTGTTTCATTCGATTAAAATAAAATGTGTATATACCGACTTCGATATTTTGTCATCAAATAATACAGCAACGTCACGTAAACAAAGAAATGTGTTGAAATAAAATATTTGGATTCCATTGATAACCCTTTTATCTTATAGACACTTGATATACTGATGTAGACATATATTTAATCGATGAAATATTTCAAGAAAATTTAATCCATAACTTATATTATACATACCTGTTGCTCGCATTTCAAATATCCGCTGACAGTCTGTACCTGAAATTCATAACAAATAATGTACACCAATCTATATATAATGTGTTCCTTTCAATGATAAACATAACGGACCTTTTTCATCAATTGAATTGGTTCGATTACTCGAATGTCACCTCAGATAGGATCAAGTATTTGAAAACGACAAAAGTAAATATTTCCGATTACAGTTCATTT
Source organism: Gibbula magus (assembly GCA_936450465.1). NCBI lineage: Eukaryota > Metazoa > Mollusca > Gastropoda > Trochida > Trochidae > Gibbula > Gibbula magus. Next base: position 50,558,174 of record OW388290.1, on the reverse strand, counting down.
CTATACAACCGGAATGAGACGGTCTAGACATATAGCTTGTTCCTGGTGTTATTAACATTTTCTTTGAAACTTCGTCAGTGATGTATTACCATTTATTCACCTGTCATTTCAATTTATCTGTCAAGATAAACTGTACATAGCAAAAGAATAAGTGCTCTAGTTTTTAGAGCAAAATAACATCACGTTTCATTCACACGCCCACCTTCTCGTAGTCCAGAGTACCGTTCACTCGGACAAGCCACCTCTTGTTGCTTCCTTCAGCTAGTTCCTGCAGAATCACATACTGTGGTGGGTTGACGGAGAGAGAGAAGCTGATTGAAGACGGTTCACTGACGTTGAAGAAGACTTTACCAGCTATCATGGAATATGCAGTCGGAAAAGGGTAACTATTACTGATCACACAGTCTTTTTTCAAACAAGTCGCAAATGAAGTCTTGGATTGGAACACGTAAAGCTTTTTGAGAAGAAGTACTTAATGCACAATTTTTAACAAATAAAGCTTTTTGAGAAGTACTTTTAAAGACAGCATTTGGAGAAGAAATATCAAATACAGACTGGAGAAGTACAGTACAAAATAAAGCATTTTGAGAAAAAGTATAAGTTTTACACTGTTTGTCTTATTGTATATAAGCATATCTAAATGGTGTTTAAAGAGAGTTTTCTATCGGGGTATTTTTGTGGAAAGGAAATTCGAGAGGACATTCCTGTTTACACATATATGTAAAGAATACGTGGCGAATTCTCAATCCAGATGAAACATATTACCTCAGGTTATATTTCTATGGTTTTATATTTTATAAATTTTATTATTTACATACTCTAGTTGATAACTCACCGTAGCCATGGAGTTCCTCTCAATTTAATCACTCGACCAGATATAACACTGATAAATAAATAAAAGAGTTACCTCCCCAAACCCCTGTCCCCGCTAGGTGGCTTAACCCTGTGACGTCATTCCTTCCTTTGTCGCCGAGCAGGATGGACGCATCCTACTGCTCTCAGAGTTATAACTTTGTAGGAAATTTATTCACCCTCGACCGGGTTATTTCAGTATTTATATTCAGATTAATTAGAATCATCTTGGTAATTAGCCTCTCTTATCACGGTATGAGTTAGAGAGAGTTTTTATCTCGCTGTCTCCTCAATGTGTGAGTTCACTGCAGTGAGATGATCTGGGTAAACACACTCAGCTGTGGGGACCGAGTAACGTGTCTATTTCACCCTGGCTGCGCCTGCACTCCGTGTGGCGGTTGCAGTTGGCAGTTGTGGCAGTTGGCTTGGCAGTCGTCTTGACTGCCTTCCTTCACCTTCGGTTGGTCCGTCGTCCGTCCTCCTCCGACGGTGATTGTCAAGTCCTCCTGTTGTCAGACTTCACTCCCGCGTCATAACGACGTCGTTTTGTAACGACACCTTCTGTTCAGTGTAGGCCTCCGCCTTCAGTGTTTCGAAACGACGTTTACTGACGACATCGTTGGGTTGTCTTATCTGACTCAGACCGTTGTTTGGTCTGTTTCTATTTGACTTCTTGGACTTGGTTTCATTATGGCTTCGCCCTACTTCCGGTTTTGTCGCAAAGGTTGGTTGTAGGTCAGGGTTGGGGTCTCCAGTCCGCTCTGCGCTGAAGCAGTCACGTTCATGATCGCCCCTTCTACACCTTAACGTTGCGTGACCCTGGTCTCCCCAGTCACTTCAGGTGCCCCTCTGACGCTTCTGCAGTCTCGTCGCCCGCTTACACGAGTGTGAGGAGGGGGACGATTTCATTGACCCCCTCCAGGCCTGATGTGTCTTCAGACGAGCCGTTACCGAACGCAACGGAACAGATTGCAGCCAACACGGAATGGTCAGGGTCCTTGGCAAAGAGGGCGAGGTTAGAGACTTTCTGTGAGGAGGACGTACCTCACACCACTCGCGCAGTGCTGAAGCCTCACAGGCTCTTCAAGAACGTTTCCAAGGACTTCGAGTCCAACAAAACAACCGCCGCGTCTAGACGGCTTATGTCCCCGTTTGTTCCTAACAGACCGCCTTCGGTCTACTCTTCCTGTCGCAGACCCTCCGATCTCTCTATTACTGCCTGCGTTAGATGAGGACATTTGCCGAGTGGCTGCTCCGCTATTACCCCACTTAGTGTCGGACAGCCACCTCATCCATTTAGACAAGTAGGCCAGATTGATTCTGGGTATGCCCGACTCCATCGCCCACGCCTGTCAGGCGATGACTGCTTTCGAAAAGCAGGAAGGGATGGAGGATTGGGCCCAAGGTCTTTATTTTGGGTTCGGCTCGGCGGTGGGTAGGCTTGCGCAGGTCATGCTTAGCGCTGCCCGCATTTCGGCAGGCCTTACAAACATAAGGCGCGACGGGTTCCTGGCCGGACTGACTTGCCGGCAGAGATCAGGAACCGGCTGAGGACTGTTTCCCCCTCCGCATCAACCCTTTTCGATGGGCAGATTAGAGACGCCCTTCGCCAGAGGCAGGAAACTCAGCAACAAGAGCTGACCAACCGCCTGGGGTCGGAGCAGTCTAGCGCCACATCAACCACTACTAAGAAGAGGAAGAACGTTCCTCCTCCTTCTCCTCATGGCTCTAGGACTTGTGGGGTGTCGGTTTGGCAAGGGGGTCGGCCCAAGAAGGTGGCGATTTTCAGACAGGCCCCGGCCCAAAGCGCGGTAACAACAAGCAACAGCGGGTGAAACAGTGACGTGTGTCGCCTTCCACTTCTTCTGATACGTGCCAAAGCATAGGGGTCGAGTTACCTTCCCGCTCTCGTGTTGCCTCGCAGCCCACCTCTTTCAGTGGCATGCTGGCTACGGTGAGTTCAATCAACTAGAGTATGTAAATAATATTACGTTTTTGAGTAAACGTCATTATTTATACTCACCGTTGATAACTCACCGGTCTTTATTTCCCTCCCACCTCCCCTACTGCGAGTCCGAGAGCTGGCTGCGTCCAGGCTCCAGGAGGAAGGAATGACGTCACAGGGTTAAGCCACCTAGCGGGGGTTAAGGGAGGTAACTCTCTTTTATTTATCAGTATGATATCTGGTCGAGTGATTAGATTGAGAAGAACTCAATGGCTACGGTGAGTCATCAACAATGAGTGTAAATAATGACGTTTACTCAAAAACGTACTATAAATTTTATAAAGGCTAGTGCACATAGACGGATATATAAGGAGTCGTAATTGTAGTAGTAACAATTATTGTTGTAGTAGTTGTAGTAGTTGTAATAGTAGTAGTTGTAGTAGTAGTAGTAGTAGTAGTAGTAGTTGTTGTAATAACAGTAGTAGTAGTAGTTGTAATAATAATAGTAGTATTAGTAGTATTATTAGTAGTAGTAGTAGTAGTATTAGTAGTATTAGTAGTAGTAGTAGTCGTTGTTGTACATGTAGTAGTAGGAGGAAGATGTGGAGGATATTGCATAAAGCCTTAAACATTGCATAGCATTAGATATACTAGTAGTAGAAGTCGCTCGTAATAGTCGCGGTAACACTTTAAAACGTAGAACATCAGCGGTAAATTTAATATAGTTACTATTTGTCGTGGTTGAAGATGGAGTAGCAATAGTAGTAGTGTGTTGCTGCATGTAGATGTACATTGTATGATTGCAAATAAATTACGCATATATATCACACTTACTTGACGCCGCTCCTTCCTGTATGCTGATGACCTGCAAGGAGGAAGCTTCCGTACTGATATCAAAACAATCTGAAATGGTAAATGCTTTTCCATCTAAATGGACGGTATAAAAATATGTGTACAGCGTGTGCAGTTTACAGTTTGTAATTTGTTAATGTCGTCAATAAATCTTTCCAGTTCAGTTGTCATTCTAAATAAACAGTCATCTCCAATGATATACCGTATTCGCCGTAATAGAAGCCCGGGACGTTTAAAAAATTGGAAAAAGGGGGCGTTTATATAAAAAAATGGCTTTGGGGGGGGGGGGGGGGGGGGGGGGGGGGGGGGGGGGGTGGCGGTTATAAGGAGAGGATGAATACGGTATGTATTTCATCACGTGAATATAAACATTATATATTCACTCATTCAGATAAAAATGTTCTTAGTCAAGAAGGGATTTTCAATTGCAAATATTTTCAATTTTCTATGTCTGACTCTAGAATTGAATAGTGCAGGCGTTTAGTCAGCGTTTAGTCAAAGAATTCTTCTACATGTTTTTTTAACTTTTAAAAACAATGAAAATTTGAATATTTTGGATAAAACACAACATCGAAATATAAAACATATTCTATGTGAAAATTAATAAATGTATCTGAGTTTGCACACATTTATAACATTTTAAACATGGTAGGTGGTCATGTTGGTGTACATTTCATTTCGTATCCCTGTCGTCGTTAAACAAAATAGTTTACCAAAAATTTAACCACAGTCACTAATTTATTCATTCCACTGCAGATAAGTATTATTGTATCGTGCCATAGTCAAATGCATCAGATGTCTGTTAAAATATTACAATAATCGACACTAACTGAGGTGTGAACTTTCTTTTGCCTGGCAGTTTAAATAGCAATACGTTTGTAATTTAAATTTTGTATTTGAATGTATATAATTTTGCATATTAGTAAATTCTATAAAAGTCATTGCTTAAATTCTACCATCAGATTTTTGTCATGCATTTCTATTTCTTCCATATTAAAACATACATTACCTGAAGAGACACATGGTAGCAATAACAGTAGCAATGCCCCTGTTATAAATCCAGATTTCATTGTGCTCAACGTTCTTGGATTATGAAACAAAATGTAATGTTCAATTACACATTTTAGTGTTAAGACTCTAAACGGAGAGACTTGTATATGCACTCAGGAAAAAAGGAAACGATACCAAACAAAATTCAAAGATCCACAAGGGATAGATAAGACTAGCCACAGAGTACAAGTCCAAGATGGTACATTATGCCGACTACATCTGGCAATAACATAACTTTCATATTTCATTAAATTTCACATGAAATGCCATTTTTGTCCTAAACTGTCCGTTGAAATAGCAGTTTCAGCATCCCATGTGAATGTGAACAAATATGATATAGGAAGTATAACACTTTCACGATTTAATTTTTATATCTCGTTACAAGATATACATGTATCCTCAACGCAGACATTCAATATCACCTTTATCCGGCAGAAATGGTTGAGGTGTTGTGACGCTACTGGACATATGGTATCGTGGTTATTGCCCCTGTGTGCATTCCAAACATTACAGATGTACAGACCACCAAGAACCACACTGGACTAAAATAGTCCAAAATCCATGCGTGTAATTAACAATTCGGTCAATTATATATCCAGCATTCAATAATGTATTGAGATATTAACTCAGACAAAAACATGTAATCTAATTTCAAAATTCTTATCTTTGTTTCTATATACATGTATATAACGTTGAGGACTGCACATATGTAATGATTAAACAATAGTCATACACAATTTATCCAAATATAAATCTGAAAACTAAGCTCAAACTAAAGGCATCTACACATGTATACTCACTCAAAATCAGATTATCCACATACATGCTAATCCAGAATTTACAGATAAAATCCAGCATCCACAATGAATTTTCAAACTCAACAATCAGAATTCAACATTTACAATAAAAATTCAAAATTGACTATCTAATTCCAGAATCCAAAACACGACCCCCGGAAGAAGCAGTAGACTGTGAATGGTAACTCGCGTGTGTACTGAGTGTTCAACATTAATTTGTTACAAGTATTATAAACGATAGTACGTCTTTTTTTGGTGGGACTGTATTCGTGGGCCAATCAGGAAGAAATGTGATACTGCTAAAGTGACTACGTGACATATTTCAGGGAATCATCACCCCGGGTACACTTCAAATCTTACTGGAAACTATGAAACTACTTCACGGCACACCATTTCCCTAATAATCATCCATCGATAACGTTGAACAGTGCCTGTCAGCATATTAAAATATTAAAATCAATGTTTCATATCGTTATGGAGAGCCATAATCCACTCTAGTGTCAAAAAGAGATTATAATTATCTGAAGACTCGTTCACATATGTCAGAAATGCAATGTAGTGATACTCAGGATATCTGTCTCTTTATGACTATGATAAAATCACTCTTTACATGGCAATCAACGAACTGTGTGGCAGTTTTAGGGGATAACAATATTGGCAATGTGTTAGTTTGAGAAGATAATATATTATTTTTTTCGACTTAAAAGAAGGGTTCTATCGGGGTATATTTGTGGAAACGAAATTCGAGAGGATATCCCTGTTTACACATATATGCTATTACTATATGATTTAAACACAAAATTGAAAGATGATAATGAAGTTAATACTTTGATGACTTTACATTTGACAAGTTGATAAAGACAAGCGCACATTTGTTGAAAAATCAAAACAATGATAATTGAAGCCATTCATCGGCATTCGCTACGGCCTAACATCATATTGTTTATTACTTTTATGATGCATTATGTGTTAATATGTGAATATTCTATCAGTGAATATGTTTTATTATAACAAAAAAATAAAATTGGGCTAAATATAGCGTGTTTTCATTTCACTCAATGTCAAGGATCCAAGATGGCGGATGCTGCCGATAGATCGTTGATAGAACGTTCCCTTTAACTTACGTTGTGAAAGTCCACAATGTCCTCCAGTGTGCGCGAGCTTGAATCATTCAAAATAAAATTCATCTATAGGTGTTTATAAATAAATGGGATGATTTATTAAAAAGTTGAATTCCAGAAACACTTCACTGATGAAGCGCCATAAAATATCGGGATATGTTTGGAAGCGACACAATTTTGAAATATCTATACCAAGATGAAGGGCTAAATGATCAAGTGGTCTTCAGACTTACATCCAGTCCAGAGTCTGAGATCTTGTTGTTGTCATGAACATTGAAAATAGTGCGGGTAGGCTTCGTTTCAGAGCAGTTACCTCGTTTCTGGAAATGGCTTTTAGAATTAAGTTTGATAACTTGTACCCAATCCTTTTGTTGAATGAATTAAAAAAATCTTTCCATCAATGTCGTTGATATCATCGTTTGTGTAAAGAAAAGTAGTAATACATCAAGATGCCAAAGTACAATGTACCGATCCGATTAAAGCATCACAGAACTATTAGATGATACCGGTATGAGGGGAAAACAAACGTGGCTTCAATGTTGAATTATTAATAATGTCCCAAGGAAAAGCAACAACGTTTTCATTACTAAAATCATGGTCAGAATAAAATTGAGAAAAAATAAATCTATACCGTGTGGTAATTCCATAAAGTAAACCTGGAGTTTTTTTTATTGTGGTGCAAATCATGCAAAACGGGATATTTCTAACAAACGGAACTTTCGCTTTGAACAGTTCAACAGATGTATTCGTGTGTATCAGATCACTGGACCGTGAACATAAAGTGAAGTTCTTTAATAGAATTCGCCATTTGAACAACAAGATCAAAGCTAGTTACTGTGGTTATTTAGAACGTTATACAACTTACATGAACGATTGATATTAGGCTTGTAATAATCAAATATTAGTTTGAACCGCCGAGTCAGGTACTGTCATTTACGAGTGTTAAGATATGAGTAATGCATAACATCTGTCAGTCCAATGTATACATAGTCAAATAGAATTTTAATCAAACGTCGACATAAATCATTTATTAATTACATTCAATATAGCAAAGCAGTTGGGTTGATTACATAATCTCTTCTCTTCTCCTATCAACCTGTATACCAAATATAAATTTCGTTTATAATTGTTTTATAGGGTATTTCAAAACAGTTTAAAAAAACTACCTTCTTTGTTGTACATGTATGCGACGTTTGGTTACATATTTCACGACACGTTTAATATTTCCAATCATAAGGAAACACTTATACGATGTTAACGTACGTATACATGTAAAGAAAACGGGCTTAAAATTTGATGAGCAAATGTTCATAAAAAGAGTTAAATGGAAGATTAACGTGCCCAACATTATAGACATAACACATCAGATACGTCGTTATTACGAAGTCATCATTCCGTAAATGACAATTAAGTTTCCTGCTGTATGACCTCGTGACCATGAATGATCTTGTGTCTTCCGACAAACCCCTAATTATCCAGTGGTTCATCTTAGGTAAGTATGTGTGATATTCAACTTTGTAAATGAATTAATTTAGTGATTTTAATATGTGTCATTTACATGTAGTTCATGAATGTAATCACTTCCTTAAGCAGTATTGCACCAAACAGGGCATTGAAGAATGTTCTCTTAAATCTTTATTCAAAGGAATCCTTAAATTAAGTTAACGACGTTTTAAAGGACTTTTGAAAATGGATCCTGCTTTGGGGACCTTTTAGTGTTACAGAGATAGGGATACATCGTTGACAGCTGGTGTACTGACCGCGCTAAAACGAATCATTGTATATATATATATATATATATATATATATATATATATGAAAAAGTTGAGGAAGGTCTCACGTGAAGTAAATGTATATAAAAATAAAATACTTCAGACGACACTTGCTGTAGATATCATTTTAATGATGACTGGATGCGTCGCATTTCGACTTGTTTACAAGTCTTTTCAACAGTGTGGAGCATTTTCAACATGGCGAATATATAGGTAGCTTAAACTGTTGAAAAGACTTGTAAACAAGTCGAAATGCGACGCATCCAGTCATCATTAAAATGATATCTACAGCAAGTGTCGTCTGAAGTATTTTATTTTTATATATATATATATATATATATATATATATATATATATATATATATATATATATATATATATATATATATATATATATATATATATATTTCTTCAACTGATATCCAAGGGCCTGGGTTGAAGGTTCCGATCGGATACTCTACACAGACATTTTGGAACTCGTGGATGATCGAGGATTTTCAACTTCTTGCATACATATTGGTATTATATACACTGATGTGTTTTGTTATTGCTTCTCAAGAGTGATGATTTTTCTTCTTTCCGTGACGGATTGCCAAGGCTTATTTCTTGGAATATATCGATACAGATAACTAACATTGGAATATTGTAAAACAGTCATGCTTATATTGGAGATGGAAATAAACCAACGAGAAACAGATTCTTACAATTGAAAAAGGGTGGCAAATAAAACATCAATATATTAAGCTATATGGATGTAAAATGTACCATGCTAGTATATCAAATAAAATGTACATGTACTTACATTAGGTTTCAAGGGAGAGGTTATGAGATCAGCGTCAGAGAGTGTTCAGTGTTAATCCAACTTCCAATGAGATTATATCTCTGCGAGGTCTTTGAGAAGAATTTAGAAGTGGAATTCATAAGAAAACAAAAATCCCTCGATGACAACTTCTTTATTTTGAACGACGTTCACGCAGGTTTATCTTGTGAGTAATATAATAATTGCACTTTTCCTATAATGTTATTAATTAAGTATTTCCGTATTGGCCCAGTTACAGGTCCGATGTCTGTTGCATTGGCCCGAGACGACAATTTTATTAATGAACTTCTTTTCATTCTATAGCTATTTGCACAACAATAAACATCTCATTTATATTGAAATAATAATTATAAATAAGATGGCTGAACAAAAAGCACGGGTCAAAGTTGTGAAGCGACAGCGACGGGCTTTCACCAAATGTGCAACTGCGCATCCTCAGACTCATATTGGCCCAGTTTGTCTCGTATTGACCTGTTTTTTCCCGTATTGGCCCAGGTTTACCGTATTGGCCCAGTTGTCGAATAATATGGTCTAGGCCGTAAATGCCATACCACCATAACATTGTTAGTTAATTAATAATTCACAATAAAACTCATCTGATATGTCTTTACTTCTTCTTTATTACTCAGACGCTCTTGGAAGAAATCTTAATACTAGCTGAATTATGTGAAAAAGGTAAGACTGTAACACTGTAATGGAACTATTATAAACTATGATGTATTTATATAATTTATTTACAAGTGTCCCAATCAACGAAGCCTTGCACATCCACTACCAGTGTATTGGAGACCTTGACATCTCTTCGATATTAACCTCTCAATTCACTCCATTGACTCCTCGTCTTGAATTGGTTGGTGACGTCTATGAGCAGATTCACGGTCTTTCGATGTGGTCTCAACCCCTCTTTGAATTGATATGATTTGCCTCATAGTACAGCATGCCCTCAGTAACTCATTAAGCAAACAATTAATTTACATTGCTCTCCTATTGCTCTTCTCCAACACCTTAACCAACAGCTCCCTCCATCTACTTTTACTTTGAAACCGGAACCAACTCACACTTTCCCTTTCTTGACGTATCACCCACTATCCACACCTCCATTTACTACATGTACAAACCCAGCCACACTGGTCACCCATCAATTAATACATCCATGTTAAATTTGGCGTTATTTCCACTCATATCCGCCCTGCCATCAAACTGTCCAATGTAACATATCAACCTGAACCTTATGCGCTTAGAACATGTCCCTGAGTGATGTGGATAACGCGCTATATAAGTCCTCTTATTATTATTATTATTAAACCCCCAAAAAGTCCCTCACTAAACTTGTTGAATGTGTCAGTATGACAGGGAGAAGAAACGAGGATTGGGTTCAAGTTGGGTAACTGGAATGAGGAGTAATGAGCTTTTGCCTTTCACTCTGCCGCAGGTTATTTAACTGTCCACCAAAACAACACCCTAGTGTTTTCTCTGATGTATATACCGAAATGGATGTTAAAGATTAACGTGAGTACAGTTTAGTAATTTGTTTAAATACAGGTGGCCCAAAGGTAAAGCGCACATAAAATATCACCGAGTTCAAGGAGAGAAGAATATACAGTCAACAGTCAATCCCTTCATCTCATCAAACCGGTGTGTGATCATCACCTGCTTACCAACGACATTAGTATCTATGTCGAAACAGAATAAAGAAGTTGTATATCTATAAAATAGTCCTCATTCTTAGAGCCAATCAACTATCCATGGCTACCAATAATGGTGAACTGGTCACGTGGTTCTAGACATATTCTATCCATAGACCTACAGGAGGACACGTGGTCTTGAAATTTAATGTATTTAACATGCAGAATATGGACGAATATGGGTTGATAACCTGACGCATTGTATCTATTCAAATTGACATGCAATCGAATATTAAGTTCAGGTGTTTCATGAAATCAGATTACTTATTTGTCAATCTATATATATTATGACTTTTCCATCTCCAATTAGATATACACTACAGCTTTACTTTACTTATAGGTTATCTATTTAATATGAATTTCATATTATACATAAGTATCATCAAACGGTAGTTTTAGTTTTCATCATTCTGGGTTGTGGAATAAATGATTCATTGTTTGACAAGTCGTGTAGCGTGCAAATGGCGTGCATGATCACAGGTCAGTTCCACTTCCTGTGTCGACTGTGAGTATTGGTTTGGTGAGGAGAGGTGATCTCAAAGACATTTCCTTAGTGCTGGTTGATTTTTTAGAAATATATTTTATATATGAAACCTTCCCTCTATTCAACAACCGAATTGTCATTGTTTATAACTATAAAATGTTGACGTTCATGAATGTATAACGTGATTTACATGCTGACACAGCACTTCACGTGGTCTGCAGAGTCTAAACAAATCATATTTACAAGGGAATCGTTTGACTTCATTCCAATTGAGTCAAGTATCAACTTTATGGTGCACATTCAAGACGCTGTTTACCATCAACAGCGAGTAACACCCCCACATGAACTAATATTTCTGCCACATACTGTAATTCACTCATTTGCATTCAGAGGTTTCTCAAATAATATTGCTGTGAAATCGGTTAATTTGTTCCATTATATTGGTACGAATTGATTTCCTTATGAATATCGTCAGCCTACAACTGGACAGCTGTTACCAGGTCCAAAACATTTGGCTTCGGGCCAGTGAACTGTTATTATCATGATCAATATAATGCTTTTCTTATATCTAATAACAAGTAATGAGTTATTGCAATAACTTAGGAGACTACTTGTACCAAAAATCTGAAAACCACATAACAACTGTGAACAAAGTGTTTTCAAAAAGTACATGTACATGTACATGTACATGTCAGTTGGCCTAGATGGGCATCACCAACTTAATTTTCACTGGTTCAGTGAAATTTTAACTACGTACGTTAAATATTAATAATTTGTATTTTAAAGAAAAGAAGATATGAACATCGGTTATGGGTCCATCCGAACAACACATCGGGATAATACAATAAAAGATAACGGTTCGCGCAGGTGATGAATGCAACTAAATGTTCTGATTAACGACATAATGATATGACTCCTGTCGTGTTAAAATAAAACAAAACGGTCAATTTTGTCTACGTTTTATTAAAATACATTTGTTACAATATCAACCCCTCTCCCTTGCAAATAAAACCTTGTTTTACATCAAAGTGCTACAATAATTTGACATTGATAAACATTCAAACAAAACAGGGCACTTTTCATTTATGTGCAGATTTTTACAAAATGCTAACAAAGAGTGCTTAACTAAATGATAACAATCATAACAAAAAGCCTTTGATTTGATGGTATGATTGTGAATAATACAGTTATCATTTTAAAAACATATATCGTAGATCGCAAATGATTCTTGTTTATTAAATCAACGGATGACATTTGAAAATGGTGTGATAAACCATTACCAATGAATTAAGAAACGTACTCGACGTTTTGATGAATATATTGAAGATGTATTTCATCTTTTGTGTGCATCATTATGTCCAACCGCTTTTAGAAATCAGAATTGTTGATCAGGGATTCGAACTCAGAACTAATTTGATTGTTATCAGAGTTTCACTACGTGTTGTTCAATACAAACGACCAGCTAGAACATACATTTGTGTAGGAAAATACAGGATGGGTTTAAATATCCTGCATATTATTCATACTACATGCATCCTTCCAACCTCATTTTTGTGTACCTTGGCATGGGACGCTATAACAATATAAAAAATAACTTTACATTTAAAATAAAGGCACGGTGAATATTTCTTGCGTTGATAATACCTTTGACATTGGTCTGTACAGAATATCCAGAGAGTATCAGCAGAAAGTCTCATTGTGTTGGATCTAATGGTATATTTCAAATTTCCGTTGAAGTATTTTTAGTTGCAAAGTATCCTTTTCTTGAAAAATTTCAGAGAAAGTATTGATATATGATATGATCAAATTATGCAATAACAAAGGTTGACATCATGGCCTGGGACGCCAAATAGTTTTGCCATTTTTTATATCAGCACAGTAGGAATGCATGAATATGATCCCTTTTCAATCGATTAACTTGGCCTGTCAATTTCAACTTTGCAGTCTCGGTCTACTGCATGGCCCTATATGATATATACCATTACCCTTATGTTCATGTATGTACATTTTGAAAGGTGTCGTTTTGGGAAGTGTATCTGATGATTTGGTTTTGTGTATCTGGATATTTGTGGTTGAAAATTTAGGGAACCCACATCTTTACAAGAAAGTATTTGCTATACAAATCTTAATTCTTGCTCTTATTTCTGTATGATAACGACATTAATTGGTACCCAACACTGCGTTGCTGGTAATGTCCTTAGGTTCATGTTGTTCAAAGATTCCTTAACAGTACACCTCGTATATTTAAGTCCTCTAAGCTTATGCTGATTGAGTTTTATATTTTCCGTAGTTTGCAAAGGAGTGCTTTACTGTCAGATTCAGTAATAGTTAGTTTGCTGTCAGTCAATATTTTACAGTGATTTTTCACTTTATGACTTTTAAATTGCTTATCTGTCTGGCTCAGTGATACTGGAAGCAGTCAGAGTATGCCATCTGGAGATGGGGGTTCTAGGCTGAGCTAGCATCTCTTGCCAATGCATCAGCTCCTCCCCGCGGGCAAAGAGGAAGGGTCCAACAACAACCCTGCCGTACTCCTCGTCGTGACTTGAACGACCCCCGATGTGGGTTGTCATCACAGATATGACAAAACTGCAGGAATCCAACTGACGTCCGGTGATGCTGAATGAGAAGGCTTCGTTTAGTTCCGCTTCCGGTGATCCCGGAAGTATGGCCGTGCGCTTGGTTTTGAAGGTTTTCCGTCCGTGGAAGTATTGGACTCTCACGTACATCGCTGTGAGAAAAGCAAGGCGTAAATGAGCAAAGTTTAAAGAATTTTAGTTGAAATGGAAGTTGTGATATCATTGGTTTAATAATGGAATGACCCAGAAACGTTTGGAATCCGTCACGTACATTTGGGATAAGAGATATGCATCAGTTATAAGAGGTATTTAGATATATGCTATTTTGTTAAAACCCTCCCGACAACATCATGCCCTTGCAGAGATTTATTGAACATGACTTTCATATTTTATATTTAACTGCTTCGTGTCCGAGTTGTCATGCTATCAGTATTTCAAACATCCTGGATCACCAAGATCGTTTTACTGTATACATGTACATAAATATAACTTTAACTATGGTTACTTATATCAATTGGAACTGTTTGACGATCAGGAATCAGTGTATAAACCGCCAGCTTAACGGATAAAACATCCTCGGTTACCCAAGTTTTTTTTATATATGCTCTGTTACTCTCCAATATATCACCCCTTGGACACTCTATCAGAGAAATCTGTATTTAATTTACCCACTCTTGGCCGTCGTGATGAAATCAGTAACCACTGAAAATGCTCGATAGGATAAGATGGAAATGGTCAAGGAAGATAACCGACAAAATGACCGCGCCCAGGAGGTGCGTGCTTTGCAACGAAGTGATATGAATTATCATTGGCTCGCAGGTCCAAGCTGCGTAACAATTTGATTGGCTCACGCCGGCCAAGGGCGGGTAATTTGAGTACACATTTCTCTAAGTCCTAGGGGTGATATGGCGGAGAGTAACGGATCATTATATAAAACGAGGTAACCGAGGTTGCGGATACACTTTAATTGTCCTGGTTAATAAATATTTTCTGTATCTAAACTGGGTAGCTCATTCTCTTCATGGTACTAAAGGATTTATGCAAACATATCATAATTGCAAGTTTCAAGGGTTAGCAATTTGGCAATGTTTGTTGAAACCATTACTTATGCATTACAGATGCTAATTGTCAGTGGAGTACATCCATATTCTGAGAGAGCGAGGGAGAGCAGCGTTACTTTCACCCGATCACTTTGCTCGTCATTTGCACCACCATCACCAGAAGCTATGACAGATTCACTCTCACGTTCAATTTCGAGCATATCCAGACGAACCAGAACGTCCTTCATATCGTACTTTATGTACGCCTATAATTGTAACATCAATAAACATACCTGTCTCGCCACCAAAGTCCATATGTCTGAGATTGCGAACTCGTTGAATAATCATTTTGATCCTCTCCGTTTGAGGCTGGTAGGCTAAACTGAAGGAGATGTCTCCCAGACCTGATGTAGCCTGAAAGCATTAGAATTCGTTAACACACCACGTCATAAATACTACAATGTGCAGGTTCTAAGAGACACTTGCACAAAACATGTTATGTGTGCCTAATGCATTTGTGGCTGAACTATTTATATTTGGTGATTTGGTATCCTGGAAAGTTGTGAATTAACCTTAACACTAGAACCTGTAAATCATACATCAGTTCACATTCAATATATGTTTGAAGGGAGATTGAATGACAAATAGTCAATAGCAAAATGTTAATATCTATATGAACTGTATATTTTAAATATCGATATCTGATAATGTGAATTACTTCCATATTAGGTATTGATCTTAATCATGACTTGCTTGGAAACTTACATGTGCCATCGGTTCAAGGTCACTCCAGAGGGGTTCGTTTTTCATAAGGTCAAGGTCTTTCAGGGGAACCATTACGTGACCCAGTGAGTGACGTACGCGTCTCTTGTCGACGTCATACACTGAGAAACGTAGCGTACGTCTGTATACGTCATCTTCAGCAACCTGTTAACAGAGAGACAACGGTCATACGGTATATCTACGCTGACACCGACCATATGTGAATGGTGTAATGTCTAGGTAAAGGTATTTAACTGCTCAGACAGTATTCTTGCATTTGCACAAGCTATCAGGTAGAATATAATGTTGACTCATCCGAGGCAATGCGGAGACACATATGCGCACATGCACATTCATTGAAATGTACACATGCATAACAGTTCAGTACATCAACATTAATATATATATATACAATTATTTAATTCATGTTAAGAATACATCATATCAAAGTGTGAGTTTGGTTTGGCAAAAGTTCGACAGATGTACATGACGTTTTTAGGATATATACGACTTTACTTGAATTTTTAACTATCCTGAAATTGGTAAAATAATAACACCATCGCAAGTGCTAAATCGTTCATGAGTTGAATATGTTTGGTCTTCTGTTAAATACTCCTAAAACCAGGAACTGCTCTCATGTCATATCAGAAGCTAATTGCCATTTGTGCTATATTACTAACATCGTGACAACTGTAAACATGATTATGTTTACCTAACATTAAGCGTTGAACGTTTCGTTGAATATAGGGGGAGCTGAATGTTTCGTTGAATATAGGGGGAGCTGAATGTTTCGTTGAGTGTAGGGGAAGTTGAACGTTTCGTTGAATAAAGGGAAAAGTGTTTTCTCTTTAACTTACCTGGAAGCTGAATGTTTCGTTGAATATAGGGAAAAGTGTTTTCTGTTTAACGTACCTGGAAGCTGAATGTTTCGTTGAATATAGGGAAAATTGTTTTCTGTTTAACGTACCTGGAAGCTGAATGTTTCGTTGAATATGGGGGATAGTGTCTTCTTCCTAACCTTCGACTGCCGACACGTCTTCTCATCAGGGAGGAGGAACACCTTCACAAAGGGGTCACGTGGACCTTCAGTCTTCACACGTCCTGGGAATAGAAGAAATCGATTAATAAGTAACAAACAAAGCTTACAACTTTTACTTATTTTCTAAATATACATCACAAGGGCAGGAATATATACAGGTGTCCAAAAAATAAACATACCCTGTATCGAGAAAGTTTCTAGTGCGTATCTAGAAAGTTTCTAGTGCGTATCTAGACAGTTTCTAGTACGTATCTAGAAATTTCTAGAATTTTTTATTTTTTTACGAGATATTCAAATATTTCTTTCATATTCCGAAACTACATGTTCACTTTGCCATAGTTTGTAAATTTCAACATTGTCACTCAACTAGAATAGCAGGACATTGCTGTTTAGTTTCGTGGTCTCCTCGTTATAACGCGCCCTGCTGAACTGCTCTGGGCCAGTCTAATTACAACAGTCCCTGTTTAAGACTTCAAACTGACAAACATTTTGATACTGCAACTCATCTTCTATGAGTATACATTGATTAAATGTATGTCTCAAAATCACATGTTCAAGTTATTTTGATCATTTACGAATTATTTGAATATTCAATATGGAGTATGCACTTTGTGTAACTAAATTAGTGTTTGCAAATGTGAGGCATCTGGCAGTTCATAAGGGCAATGAGTTCAATATTGGTCTTTACACTTATAAACTGATAAAATATTGATAAAGTATAAACCAAGTATGCGACAGGCGCCATTTGATATTTTGTCAACACGTCTCTTATTTAAAAGTCCATGTGACACTGCAAGCACTAACACTGAACGCTGAACTTGCTCTGCCGCATATTCAATAAGGAAGTATTATTGACGAATTAGTTTTCAGAAGCAATCTTCTGGAAAGCGTATTATTGACATGCGGCATATGGTTCATTTATGTTGTTATATTTTGAGCACATCAGAGGATAAACATCGTATGCATCTGCCTGTAGACAACGGATAAGGTTAATTGTCATATTAAATCTGAACAATAAACACATTGAAAAAATCATACTAAACAAATTATGATTTTTTCAATTCCTCAAAATCAAAAACATAAAGAAACATAAAGTGTATACATGTAGCCTATATAGAGAACAAATACGTTTTTTAACATCTTCCAAACCACGGAACATTGTTATGTATCCGTATTTCACACCGGAAGTAAAATAAAATAAACGCATTGCAGTTTTTACAATATTGAACACTAAATTGTTTGGTCATGAAATAATTGAAAACATGCATAATGTATTTTCTAAGGGATTGAATGCATAACGAACCAAGGGACAATTGCAAGAGAAATTAAGCTACATATTGTGCACCAGTAGAATCCAAATATAGACAATCTGAAATCTACCCCGTTTTTCTCATTTTAATCTAACGTTTACCAGTCGGTGTCTGGGAAAGAAAATCAAAATCGCGTGTTCCTGGCGAATGGTTGAATGTTCTTCAAACTGGTTAATAAATACGCCACCTACCGTGAAGTTTCTTGACCTTGATAAGGGTAACCTGGAGCTGCTGGACAGCGGCGTCGTATATGACTGAGAACCAGAGACGTCCGTGAGGCGCTGAGGGGAGACTACCCTCGTCGTCTTCTGATCCGCTCTGAGCCCTTCAATGAGAGAGATCGGTATATTATATTGTGAAAAAATATAACACTAATTGATTAATTGTCTTACTGACATTTTGATCATCATGAATGATACCCAATACGTATTTACATGATAGTCACGTACACGTTCTGTCAGTTTCTCAATAGTATCGATAATCATTGTCCAATTTTATTAACTGTTTGGATGGTATATGTGATGCTTATTCTACATTCAATTTGAAATCTACGCACCTGTACAATTCGGGCTGTATGGCGCCGAGTAGATCTGGCTGCCTGAAGAGGGAGACGCTCCCCCCTCGCTCCCTGTGTCCCTTCATCCCCGGCTGTACCCTCTCTGGGGGGAGCTGGAAGGGGATCCCGTCTATAGTGATAGCGCGCAACATGGGTGGAGTGGCGTGTCCGGGAGAGCATACCTCGGGACAGGATAGGCGCTTGGGTAGGCGAGGCGACGAACTTCTGTGTTGGTGGAAAAAGTTTAAAATAAAATTATATTAAAATGACAGGAAAATGAATAAATAATATGTGGTGATTTAGTCGCAGAATATGGCATACTGTCCGTATTTGTAACGAAGGGACGAACTTAAATATAGGCTTGTCGTTAACGATGGAATAGAGATTAACTATTTATTCAAATAAGCTTAACTTTAGGAGCAGTTTAATATCGTGGATGAGTGGGGAGGACCTCGAGTAGATTAGATGGGTTCCAGGTAACTAGGGTAGAGGAACATATGATCTCTAGCCGGAACAGTGCACACATTTACAGACAACCCTTCTAGTTTGCAAATAGTTAAATATTTGTTCACAAAAGGTCAACGTGAGGAGCGCTTGGATAGAGGACGACCTTCTGTTGAGGGTAGGTTTGACAACTATAAACATAATTGTGTATGGTTGTCCTAATAAAACTGTCACTGTCTGCAGAATGACGTTTGTCAAAACGTTTGAAATGAATCTACGAGGAAAGATTGTCACTTCGTGTAAAGGTCACGTTATCAATATATCAAATTCTTTATTTCATATATGTGATCAGTTAGAAATGTGCTGATATGATACATCAACTGTCTTTTATCCTCAATAGCAACATTTGAATAAAGTTTGTATACTACCTGAAACGATACAATTAAAATTTAATACAAAAGTTAATAAAGATAGACCAATTGGATATCGAATCGTATATGTCTAACTACCGACGTCTACAACGCACCACAAACTATAAATTGTAAAGCTTACTTCAAGTTGTATCACAATACGATGTTGTGTAGCAATTTGCGTCCCAATTCGAAATAATCAGTTTCATATATCAGCGATTTCACATCAAATCCTTATAGTTTGAGAGATATTTCTGACTGACCTATCTTATAAAAGCATTACAAAGATCATATAGCATGCCAAAATAAGGTATGTTGAATGTTCATAGACAGTTTATGAGATTTTAAAACAGCTTGATATATGATATATAACAAAATTAGTAATAATTTACAATTATGTAGACACTGAAAGTGATATTATTAGAATCCCTGTCACTACAAATAAATTTAGTTCTCTCTTTGCAAGACCAATCGACAGCGATGAAATAAAATGATTTATATAGAGTAGAAAATTTTAATTTAGATTTTGCATTTGACTGAGTAATTGGCAAATTAACAAAACAAATCCAAATATTATTTACAAACATAGTGAAAACTTAGAAGTTTTATTGGAGCGAAACGTGCATATATGGAGAGGATAGTCTAAGGATGACTTGACAACTTGTTTCTAATCCTATTCACAGTGAATAAAACAATTTTAAACCGAGAAACCTCAAACTGCGCGTACGTAACAACATAGTTAAATATAGGTAATTATATATATATTGCTGAAAGCAGGACAACAGAATATCAAGCATAAATTCAATAGAGATCCAAAGAAATACGTAAATGATAAATTAATATTCTAGAAGTCATAGTTAAAAGTTGATGTTACAACACTGGTAAGTACTTAAATTCACCACATATTGAAGACCCTGATCAATCGATCAACCTACCCATTCGAGGGAAGGGATTTAACGATAAATTAAAGACAGATGAGTAGCATTCGAAACAAAAACCTGAGGAACAAGCGCACGTAACAATTTTTTTGTGTGTACATACCCTAACGACAGACATTTAATCATGAAAAGGAACAAAAAGTTTTACAAAAAGAAATTTCAGTTGAACATTTCTGTGACCTCTTCATTTTCAAAGCTTCTAGACTTACTCCAGGCTTCTATCTATTATAAGGGTCTGGATGATGAGTTTCATGCCTACGATTTACATGTAGACAGAGACAAGACTACAAAGAGGACATACATGCTCATACACTTCCTCATCATCTTCACCAGAAAGCATATCAATTTATCTCCCTTGGTCATGTTCTTTTTGGTCAACAAATAAGGGAACATGATTGTAATTTGATAATACTACCTCAATTGCAAAATAACAAGGGTGCACATGTACAACATAAACATATCAGCTCGTCAACCGCGAACCGCGTCCTATTGCTACATTCGCCGTGACATTGGCAACTGAAACTAAACTGAAATGTCAAGTATTCAAGGGACATGGAGGATTGGAACGTTTTGATTGGAACTTTTTGATTGGAACGTTATAAGCATTGGAACGTTATGCTTGGAACGTTATGATTGGAACGTTATAAGCATTGGAACGTTAGGATTGGAACGTTGGAATTGGAATGATAAGATTGGAACGTTAGGATTGGAACGTTAGAATTGGAATGATAGGATTGGAACGTGAGGTTGGAACAAACCTTGAGGAAGGTGCAGACTTGGATATAGGAGACTCATCGTACTCGAAGTAGGAGTCGTACAGCTTCCGTTTGCGCCGTTTCATCCGGAAGATGATGACGGCTAGGATGATCAGCAACAACGCACCGGAAGAACATCCAAGTATGATTCCCAGAGTTGTCACTGAAACAGATTATTTCGAAATTATTATGGATGAAATGTACTACCTATTTACTTAATGAGGAACAGAACCAGCCACTCTTTCTTCAGCCAATGGCTTACACAATGAAGTTGTATCCGATCACAAAAGGCCAATGCATGGAGAGTAACACATCTGTAAACATCCACTTTAAATATCCATACAAACAGATCCTAGGTACATGATTGACTTACCATTACACAACATCTCCGAAACAAGGTATACCGTCTGCAAGTTGCTTTGACAAACTCCGTCTACTCTACTCTATTTAATCCCCTTGAGTAATGAACGCCTTCAATATCAAATATCCCTTACCATGCTGTACTAAGGAGAATCAAATCCGAAATGTCAAATGTTTTATTTTGACTCAACATTGAAACATGTAGGTGGTTCTTGAAGGTGTGTCCAATATCATCGGAATTAATGTCCTGGCGGCCGAGTGTTATTGTTAAATATGATATTCAACAAGTGTACATGTTGAAGGCGTAGTAAGACATATTATACTTGGATCTGCAACTACCTGGCCTTAAAAACAAACTATAACAATAATTTATTTAGATAATTTAAACTATTGCTCACAATCTGTCATAATAATATAATCACAAGTGGGAGGCCATGTATCCTGGCAATCAACAATGTATAGATTACAACATTGCTTTCATTATTGAATATGTTGTATTGAAATGAAACGACTTCAACTCTTGCATAAGAGTATGACGCAATGCAGACAAGTTGACAAGGTGATACTTGCGTTCGACAAATAGCTCATATCATGTTCACCGAGAAGACACTCCATGACATAGAGATAGTGATAGTGCAAAATACTTTTGGTTTATCTTTCCATGAAACTGACGTTGTATTAAATGATAATACTTTTTTATGTATGTATTTCATCAATCCCATTACCCGGCGTTTGTTTAAAACCAGCTTTTGAATATCCGACGGTTCAAGATAAAAGCAACAAAATACCTTTGAAAAAATTACTACAATGACAGCGAAACGATAATTGGAGGATGCCTTTGGAGATTCTCTATTAGGGTCCGGTGTCCATTCTTACATAAGAAGAAAGAACATTAATGGATGTTTACCAGATATTTGAACTAACTCGAACTGGATGAACAGTTAGTAAGGAAGTAACGCACTGTGTGATTTCTGCGAAACCCTCGCCCTCCCTCAGTTTAAATACAATTCATATTCCTTTCGTTAAAGCAATATCAAAGACTTTCTCAGTAAAAAGTATGTATCTATGACATTAATGTCTAGTTTTCTGAACTGTTACAGACTTCCGTTTCCCTGACTGACGACTGATGACGTTAGAGTGGAGCAGATCACATTGGTGTCATCACTGGCGGAGGCGCTTGAAGTAACTTTAATTAATTAGTACAGTTGTGTTTGAAGAGAAATTGAATCGTTGCTACGACGAGATTCGAACACCAGTGCTCTATAGCCGGAAACATTGTACTCCATCGCTCAATAGAATATATGTATATGTGGAAGAGAATAAACTGTACAAGCATTATGTGAACATAAGAGTTTAATAAACATCCGTGTACATCATTTATAACGTCAACATGATTTAAAACCTTGTCACACAGAATGTATAAATAGAATACAACCATTACTTTCGGTGACACAGGTGATGATTATGGCTTTTTTTCATTCTTATTTACATTACAGTTACGAAATTTAATTAGTCTATCAAAGAACAAATGTTATCGTGTCTAGTTGTCTAATCTTAGTCAATCTTCAGTCGTTCTTTAAAGTTTATAATTGAGTAAACGTCATTTTATAAAAATTTAGTGTTATCGTAATTATATTGAATATATATATTAATATAACAATACAAGCTAAATTCATATGGGTAACGTCATTATTATACTGTGTGTATATTAACAAGTGAATGCTGTTAATATAAAATTATTAACCAGTTAAATACAAATTGTGTTACATGGAATCTTTCTCTTCTCTCATTGGCGCATATTATTCCCAAGTTGCCAGTTTGTTATAACAAAAAATACTTCATGTTTTTACAACTGTCACCACGCTGGCAAAACTAGCGAGGCAAGAATGCGTTTCCGACATAGTTGTTCATATTAATATTTTTGAATTGAATGTTGAATAGCTTATTGTTCTTGACATACACATTTGGAATATCAACATGTTTAATTAATATGCTTTATGAATACAAAATGTAAAGCGTTGAGAAATTATGAATGCAGGATGCCTGAGTGATAATGAATTCATAACAAGGAATAGTTATATTCTTTTTCTGAATTGAATGATTTAAAATAGCATATGTTAAATGAGTAATATTTGAATATTAACATGAAATTATGTTCACAAGCACAATAACAATGACATAATGATTACATGTTGAGGTCTAAATAGCTGAATTGCTTTTAAATGTACCAATGCTATACGAGAAATATGTGTTAGAGGTATCCAAGTGGGAGAAATTATAATCTTATTCTCGAATTATGCTTTACATGTACATCAAAGCATCTTTTTACGTCTTCGTTCTTAAAGGAACTAACAAATTTCGGAGTTTAGGTTTAATCAAAATGTCGCATATTACAGAATATACTAGGTACATATAACTTTACTAATAAAATAGTATACGCTTCATCAAATCTTATCTCCTAACTCACCACTTCATATTTTATTCATATCTTAATCTTCTGGATATATACTGTCTCGGGATACCTTTTGGCATACATTCTACAGGTTATTGTTCCGGGAGCGGTTGTAAAAATAGCTGTCATAAATTATCAAGATTTTAATACCTACGGGCCTGCTCATAATGTTAACAGTCTTTCAAAAACGTGTGTGAAAGGGAAGTCCTGTCAAATAGTTTCTATAAAAATAAACTCGATTAAAAATTGAAAAACTAATTCTCTGATAATTTTATCTCACCTCATGCTGCATAAAGTAGAAATATTCCAATTACATTTTCCAACTTACAATGGAAGATAAGTGTAAGTAAATGTAAGTAAATCTCTGTATCATCTGCTTGAAGCGTTATTATTGAGTGTACATGTAGTTCGATATATCCTCATGTCAGAAAACAACGAAGAATTGAAAATGGATTTCCCAGTTTAAAACATTTAAAAAGTTATGAATATCTTCTAATTATGTTTTATCCGAGGTTCTCATTATTGCAAAATTATTTGATCGATAATTTGGCTTCATGAACGGAGGGGGGGGGGGGGGGGGGGGGGATTAATTCATATGATTATGTTACTTAGCCAAAAAGAGGTAGGATAATGTCAGAATATATACATCATGGAATGTCTATATTTTGTAATGTTAAGTGTTATGATATCATATGATGACATGTGGTTTCATAATAATAATGATATAATGACAGGTTATTCGAAACAAGTATGATATTAGAAAATGATATATGATGTGAGTTTTGTGATGTTTTATGATGCCATGTCATGTCAAAAAATGTCATATTGTGTAATATTAATATAAACTAATATATGAAGATACATATAATGGGACAAAGGAGTTTAAAGAATCACAAGTAATTTAAAGGAACACACAAAGGTAATATCCATCTTCGTCAGGAAGCGTATGTCAGAATACTTTTAAAATATCTATATTTAAACTGGGTCGTGTCTTACCCATGGATATAACCCGCCAGGTCGACATGACCGTCATACAGTGTAGGTAATGGGCGTTGTCGTGTACATATAGATGGCCTTTCTTTACCGGTTGTTCAGTAACTCTTTAAATAAACCCATTGTTAATGACGGTTGCTCAAAACACGGTATCGTCAACTGTTCATCCGTAGTGTACACTTTACATGTGTGATCGGTGAGAATACCTCTGAGTGCCCCTTTAACTGTGACGCAAGATGTCATTCAATTCAAAGCATTCTCGTGAAGATGTGATAGATATTCAATTATGCTGATGTTGTTTTATTTACATAGTATTATGCAGGCGATTGTAATCATCATTAGGTCCAATATGTAAGAAACATATCCGTCTTTGAAAATTGTATCATATGATAAATATGTTAATTCATCTAAGTAGTACATGGTATTCCTTGGGTATTAATAAGTATATAATAAAATGATGAATTTGAATAAAAATATTCATTGAATCAATATGACAATTATGAACATATACATATGTATGAACACTAGAAGTGTTTTAATCTATATGTTTTCTAAAATATCCAAACAAAAATATGTGTAAATTACCTATCGTGACTGTTCTATGTGTATAATGAGACGAATTATCGTGATTATGCAAAAAGGTAATAATAAGAGATAAAATGTCAGTCTAGAGATCCATGCTTATACGTGTAACTATTCTTTGAATACATTTTAACACCATAGATTCTATTTCTTTTACAACACACCAAAGAAGCCAAGAATCACAAACAGATAATGATGAAATATGGTTTTGGTGTTATGATATACTTCAAATAGGTGTATAGTCATGACAAATGCATTCAATCACCATTATCTAAGGTATACCAGAGACTTGAGTAAGTCTACGTTAACCTACAAAGTGTATCTCTAAACACCCTGAAATTAATTTGAAAACAGCGTGACTCATCTAGGGAGCATAAATAACATGTGTGCATGACGTCTGGATATACAAGATATATCACATTGAATTGACAATAAAGTAAAGAGAACAGTAGCACGATTATAGACAAAAACACGTTAACGCAAATAAGTGATAATACATTATTTAATATAATTTTTGCTTGGATTAGTCAGAGACACATTTCAAGTACAGAGTTAAATTATATCAGAAATGATTCACTATCTGTTCTTTATGCTGTGTATCAACATTCGTTATTTCACGGACTTAGTCCGTGGTTATTTCTATCGGTACGATGGTGTTCAAGAGCCCTATGTACAACATAGTATATTCTTATTTTAAATGGTACGTTATCCAAGAAAGTTAATAACCATAGGCAAGACAGGGTAAGTAAGTAAGAAAGACCAAAGTACATGTAAGGTCTATCGATAAATATTGATAACTCATTGCAATTACTTATTCATTATGTTACTTACGAGGGCAATCATATCGGGGGTCATGTTTGTTAAACGATGCAAGGGGGAATAAAACTTGTCATGGTGACGTAACGTTCTGGTTACTGGCGTTGCGTTTCGTTTCGTCTATCGTTGCGCTCTGAATCCTCAATAGAACATTACTTTCGTGCCCACGACATGATCTATGTTCGACATTCTTGTCTAAATTTCGGTATATATCCCCGCTCTCGCTCGGAGTATACCAACATTTAGGAATTCGTGTCTAGTCTGACATGTGTGCTCATATACTATCATCTACATATGGCAGATTCCTTTGTTTGGTACATGTTGCGACAAGATAAATAATACTTCATCATTAATAAATAGGCGATGCGTTTTACATATCTAAGTAATCATTAGTATAATATTATTAATTAAGTAGTTCCGTATTGGCCGAGGTACAGGTCCGAGGTCCGTTGTATTGGCCCCCGACTTCGTCTCGGGCTAATACAACGGACCTCGGACCTGTAAGTCGGCCAATACGGAAATACTTAATTAATGACAATTTTATTAATTGACCTCTTCTCATTCTATTTGCACAACTCTAAACATCTCATTTATATTGAAATAATAATTATAATCAATTTTTTTGAACAGATATCATGGGTCAAAGTTCTGAAGCGACAGCTTCGGGCTTTCATCAAATGTGCGACAGCGCATGCTCAGACTCATAATGGCCCAGTTTGTCTCGTATTGGCCCAGTTTGCCACGTATTAGCCCAGTAGTCGAATCACATGGTCTAAGCCGTAAATACGTACACGTGCCATAACATTGATAGTAAATTAATACTATA
This sequence comes from Gibbula magus, assembly GCA_936450465.1. Classification (NCBI taxonomy): domain Eukaryota; kingdom Metazoa; phylum Mollusca; class Gastropoda; order Trochida; family Trochidae; genus Gibbula; species Gibbula magus. The sequence goes on along the minus strand of OW388290.1, from coordinate 50,530,934 downwards.
TTATATTGAATTATTTATTTTAAATGATTACCAAGTGCCATAGACTATGCAGTAGGTAGTTTTACCTTTAAGTTCTAATTAATATACCCCAGTAGAGTGTGCTTTGTAACTTATGTAGTTTATGTGTGGTAATATTTAATGTTCTACTGTTTTGTTCTAAATGTGATATTAATTGGAAGTTATATGATACTTCTATTGCTAATTTGCTACTATGCGCTGATATGAAATACAGGTACAGTGTATGTTTTCGTTTCGTATTAGATTCATTGGAAGTAATGTAACAGATGTAATGTATAAGTAAGTAAAGTAGAAATTTAAGGTGCATTGCTAATCGATTATGTACATAGACTGTACCAACAATATGTTTTGGAGAACATATATCCATGTTGAAAAAGCATATTGACATAAGTAACGTACACAGCTTAAGAGAACGTCTGGCTGTTTACTGACCAGTATAAACGTAACTTGACACAGACATGTTCACCTACACTGAAATATATAAGAGATGTTATAATATATAAATCGATATTGGCGTTAAGATTATGGTAAATATGTTATCATAAACGTTATGAGAGTTTTATGAATTTATTAATTGAAGTGTAGATAAGCAACTCACGGATTACATACGATGTAGTTATGTGACAGTTTCAGTATTTACAATTTATTACATTTTTTCTAATGGACACGTAAAGAAATCATTGATAGTTTTCCGGTGCTTTGGTTTAAATTATTATTTGTGTATTGTTTAAAACAATAATTTCGAGGAAATAACACTTCACTCAAGAAGCAATGTAGTTTTGACGTACTATATATCATGTATCACTCTTCAAATACTTATTTTTAAAGACATGTTAAACGTCTCGTTTCATAAAGTTTAAATATCATGCAATTTTATAACATTTATCAAAAAATAAGCTCTGATCTCAGCAGATTACACTATGTCATCAAAGACATAGAAACTTAACTTTCAAAGGTTTATAATACATAATATATATCTGACTTTATAGTTTAGATAAAGAATAGTTAGATAAAGACATTATTCATTGCTTCATCACAATCCAGTACTTTATAACCAACAGCTTTCACCATCAAAAGGTCTTAAAATAAACGCCAACAAAACGTGGCACATTTTTATCGCTGGTCACGTGACCCCAATCTCCTTTCACCCTGTGGGTATACTCATTATGCACGGTACGACCTCGCAGTTTGACTATAGCCCCGTGGCTTTGTCGGCTTTCTCGTGAAATTTGCCAATTGGATGACCCAGTCGGGCTTTTGTTGAATGTTATACATAACAGCGGGTAGATTTATTATAATGCTTTTACTATACACAGTTGTCCAGATTTCCAGTTTTGTTGCTGATGGTTGTTTAGAGCTTTATGTAATTCACAATGTGTTATATATAAACTGTAGCACTTATGGCACGAATCTTAAAATGCATACCATGTTTATCATGTTTATTGTCAATGTTGGTCATCAGCCGTAGAAACACGTTTCAATAGCCAACCTTAATTGAAGGTAGAGCTAATTTTAGTGAATATTATCAAGAAACATCAATTATGCTCTGTCTTTACTGTTTATCTTCAATTATGAGTTTAGCATATATACAATATACTCAACAATCATAAATGATGTTGGATACTAGAATTTATTAACAATGTTGGAGTTCAATGTAATATTTCATATTGAAAGTTCGAAAAGTACCATCAAATGAAACAGAATGAATAAATTGGAATTTCGAAACTCACAGAAAAAAATAAATTGCAAATTTGCAATTATCTGATTCGGCAATAGTCATTATGCTTTCAATTAATGATTAGATATCCATGTGTTGTGTTATACAAATTAGATACCTCACTTTGAAATTAAATTCGATTACTTCTGATAACTAATTTGTATGATTTATTCTAGTTGAGTAATATTAGTAAGTTAATAGGATTATGTCTATTTGTGAAATTGATGCACATGATTTCCATTGCGCGTCATGCTTGTTAATAAGGTTTTCTTACCAACTGGGTTACATTTGACACATTTGCGACAAGATCACATTATTGCTGTTACAATATGGCTGAATGTGATTAGATGCCATCAAATGGTGATGTCCAATCAGCGACCTGTGTTTCACACAGTCTGCTCTCCAATGCGTCTGGTGGACTGTCAAAAAACTGAGAGAGGAGAAGGTCCTCTTACATTTTTTCTTATTGAATAAAATATGTTTAAACCAAACTTGTGGACTGTTGCTTTCACGATGCGCATATAGCTCTTTTAAGAATATACATGGCCTGTCAAATAAATACATTTGTAGAAGCCGGCACTATGTTTGAATGAACCGGTAGAGCATACCCCATCACAATGTTCACGAACAGCTTGGATCCTCCTGATTTTCAGTGATTCGCTGCTGTTTTCCAATTGTGCACTTTGAAATCTAGTCAAGCATATACTTGATTTTGACTTATTTATTACGTTGACGTTGTCTATTGCCTTTTTTCAGATACATTAAATGAAGCAATCGTTTGAGAATCATAAACCATTGAATGAACATGATAGAATCTAATCGCGATAACATGTACGAAAAACCTCTATTCTAGTTGCTTTTGAATCGCTATACGTTATCACCTAATTCAGTTAAGCCAAAAACAACATTAGGTTTTGTAAATTAAAGTAGGTTATCACAGCAGTTTACAACATACTATAAATCTAGACCCTTCAATAAAAGCTTATTTAATGACCTAGTGTCTAATAAAATGAGACTTAGTACATAAATGGCAATAAAGATGACGACGTAGACACTATACCACATATATAATATAGTATACGCTTAGAACGGGGACAACCCTATCTAATTCCGCTGAGCATAATAAATAAACTTATATTGGAAATCTTTAGTGTTTAAGAGGTGAAATGAAATGATTCGATTTAGTAGAGTGTCAAAAATTCGGCAGTGTGCCATTTTATGTTGATTCGTCAATCAACTCTACGTTGAATAAAACATGTTCTGCATGTAAGGCATTCCATAACAGTATGATTAAAACTCTGCACCAACAGATGTAGAAATGATGACAACTCGAATGCTCCTACTTCCGGCTACTGTGAACAAACTTCCAAATTAACAAAAAAAAGTACTTGTGAGGATTATGTTTTATTCAACTTTGAAAAGAGCTTCAACTTAAGAGTCACTGGAATTCATATTGGAAATATACTTCGGACCAAACAACTTCCTCATAGAGTTACTGTTTAAGTCATATTCCAAGGAGACAGCAAAACATGAAATTCATGAATAGAACTAACACTTTTAAGTCACATTTAGGTACACGTTTGATGGTTGACATCGCTGTCATGACGCTACACTGGGCTAGTACAATGTATGTGCAATTCTGGAGGTACGCTCCAGACACAACTTCTGTATACGGACAGGATACACGTTACGATTTCTCACTTGCAGCATTACGAGTGTGTGCTGGGTGCAAAGACAATTGAATTAAAATAGAAACTGAACAGTCGATCACAAGTCTTGTTACAAAATACCATCTGGCATCAACATGGCTATAACATGCTATAATGTAGCCTTCAACTGAAAGCTTTAGATAGTAGTCTATGTAGACTAGTACGAAGTTGGATCACGTTGATCACACTCACTGGTATTCTATCTGATGAAAATATCAGTTACCTTTTCATTTCTTTCACGTCTACAAAACTTACTTAAAGTGAGTAATCCAATGGTAGTAAACGTAGGCCAGAAATCCTTTACTTCAGCAAGACAGAAGCGTGTTACTTGATTTCAGCTTGAGAGGAAAACTGCACTGTTACATGCAACTTAGTAATACCTATGCAACATGTTGAAAAATCAGAACTCAGAAAATATATAGTTAGAGAAAATTCTTTCGAAAACCTTATTCAAGTTTATTGCAAAATTCAAAAGCATCCTTTCCTTCTGTCACCAGGGAAAACTTTCCATATGTAAATTGATATTAAAACGATTCAGATGTTCATTGTATGGAACGAGTAATATGGATATTAGGAAACTAATATCAATATTTCGCTATTCACGTTTTGGCAATCTGTTCAGCCTGAAAAATCAATAAATATTTATATGAATGCACCACATGTGTTCAATGCGAAAAGATTAAAGAATAAATCCATACGAGACAATCTGTTTTAACAATCATACGTTGAGTTGGACTAACGGTTAATCTTTGGAATGAGGTGAGATGAGATGAGGTTTAACGCCGCTTTCAAGAGTATTTCACTTATATCGCGGCTGCTAGCATTATAGCAGGGAGAAAGCCCGCAACGCCATGTGACTATGCATGTGAAACCTGCGAGCATCGCCTGGAACTAGCGAACCATGGCTGGTACTGCACTGAAATTCAGTGTAGCATTGCACCCAAACCTGACTGCGTGTAGAACAGTTAACTACTGAAAAAAATACTGACCAGGACCCTCTCCAATATTTCTTTCTTTTTTTCTTTATATTGAACTTTCTATGCTTTGTGTACACTGGCTTTCAGATAATGTACGAATATTGGCAACAAGCAGACAGTAAGATAATCATTACTGAGATTGCGAGATGCCAAGTTGTCTTTGTAGCTCTTTCGTGCGGTTGACAGAAGATGTCAATAGCGGATATGTAGTAACTGTTGATAATGTGAGAATATATTTTTTAGACTTCATTCTCCATGCCTGTTCTGACCTCTTATACGTAGATACATAAGTCAATGAAGTATGGTAGATAGTAGAAATAAAAGTTCCTGTCCGTAAGTTAAGTGGATATCACTACTATCAATACGCTTGACATTATTTTGCGTGTAGAGAATAAAGGTGTTGATGAACAATATATGTGCGCTAATTCTAACAAAAAGGACTAAGTTCACACGAATTAACCCGAATTTATATAAGTTTTAAAATTTAGCATGCCTGAAATAAGAGATCACATCATACATTGAAATTACGAGAAGTTTAGTATAGGCTACACTTATCGTATGTTATAGTATACAGTCATGTATATAGTGTTTAGTACTTGCCACAGCAATCAACTGAGTTCACAAAATACGCTCTACATGTATATCACTTCATAACATTTTACGGGTAACTAAATAAAAAAATACCAACCATAAAACCAAAAAGACATGTCTGCGTCGGTTTACATTGCTGAAAGACTTGTGTGGGGTAATATATTTAGCAGTATGGAGATCCGCTTTATCTTATCGTACCAATCTGAATATGTAACCTCAGGACGTTGTTGGTAAGTGTAGCGAAACAATACCTGGTTTCTAGCATGACCAAGGGCCAAAATGCAATGATATAAAGAAACATATGGATTTTGATTCGCCAGATGTGTTAACAACGACAAATAAAGCAATAATCGACACGGGACTATATCTGTTTTAACAACTGTGTATTGAGGATAGATAGAAATCGTTACATAGATCTGACATCTGGAAATGATAAGAAAAATAGAATATGTTGAAAATGCATCTGTGCTTATTTGTGTATGTACATTGTATTTATAAAATGATGTACATCAATAGTGATCTATTATGAAGTTACATAATATACACCAGTTGTAAACATGTACATGGAGGACAACTTATGCAAACCTTGTATATTTGCATTATATATATATCAAAATATTAAATATACTGTTTAACTGCAAGAAAAATGCAATATGGTAATGTATATAATACCTTCGAAATGAAGTCAATAATATATTTTGCAGAATGTTTCAAATCATTGCCTAATTTCCCGTATGAAAGATGTGTGTGCACGTATATCATTCACCAATTTAATCACATGGTCAATGTAATCGAAATGCAATTATGATAGCACGATTGTACAAGTATTACTAGTGACCCAATCAATATGACAGATGTAATCGTGTATATCAAGAGTTATTCAGTTGGTTGGATTACCTGTTTACCGCTTTATCAAATGGGAAGTTATCAAATCTAATGCCTCAAGGAAGACGCAATATCCGTTTCCTCGATATGATAAGATCACATGATGCTGTATTCAGAAGGGAAACATTTCTGTTGGTTAGATCTCAACATGATCCCTGTCATGTCGGTTGTATCAGACAGTGTCACAGAACAGTAAATGTTGTAAAGGTAAAGGTTTTTGTTTGAAAGACAAAGTGTCATAGAGAAATTTGATTTCTAAGTAGAAGGGAGAGACAATGACAACGTGAGTAACAACGTGACAGAGACAGAGAAATGTAAGGACAACGTTGACCGCTACATTTGTCTGTGAAGTTCAATACCAGACGCGGTTTATGACGGATGGTGACCCGCGTAGAGGCTGAATAATCTGAGAATTTAAGGGTTGATTCCTTGCCCTAGAGTACGATACTGAGCCAAATATCAAACAAAAAGCAATGAAAATCCACACCATCATCTGTATTTATTTACAGTAAGTTGATAAATCCTTGGTTTTAAATATTTCATATATGACTAAGATTTGATCAATCGTTTATGAACATAGAAATACCTCTGTCCTAGCATCATGCATCTGTGATGATTAAATTCATACTCAATGATACTGATAATGTTCATCCAAATTTGATACATGAAAAAAATACATAAAAATCACGTAATAAAACATTAAAAATCGGTTAATAGAACTTTATTCCACTATAGTGTGTATTTGCCAGTCTATATATATATATATACGCACAAAAAGTCAAATGTCCAGGTGGATAATTATATATATATATGGAGTATCTAATATGAATTCAAACGTACACCTACTAGTGTTTTTTTTTTATAACAGAGACAATATCACTAAGCACTTTTGAATATAGTCAGAGGTTTACGAACTCATTCACACCTATTCATACAGAGAGCATTGGTGGTAGATAAATATGATAGTCGCATAGATCTGTGGATGTTATGCCAAGCAGGGTAGTATTAATCACAGCCTGTCTATAAGTATTGTATGTCTTCTTTTGCAGGAAATATCATCATACAGTGACCATCCCAATATCATTTCGATCAACCGGACATTGTCCCCATTTTTTCAGCAGTGACAGCAACTGTGATTTTGTTTTCAAAACCTAAATGTAACTTTCTTCAACACCTGAATGGTTGACTATTAGTCAGAATGAATTTGGGACACATAAATAAAGGAGGAAGACAGTGGAAAATGGCCCTCCAGGTAATTTAAGAACTTCTTGTCACTTAAACCTGAAAACGACATTACTGCCAGGATGTCATTCGTCAAGCTGTCATATTACCTAAGTTAAGATTACAGGTATAATTATACACGTAACTCATCTAAGCGTCACATCACGTAATCATCAGAATAATCATATATCAGTTCTCTAAGTTATAAGCCTAAAGAAACGAAAACGTCCTGTTTGTTCACAATAAAGAAGTCGTCATTCACAAACATTGTCTTATTCTCTAAACTGTATATGTAGTCACATGTCAAGCTTGTATAACTTGTATTTCGTTATGCTGTCACATGCTATATCTGTAACTACAGGAATACAGAGTGCATATATCTTTTCGAAGTTATAGCTTTCCTATTTGTTATATAACAATCAACTGTACTAACATCTCACAGAGACATTGCACTGATATACATGTACTTAGTACCATATACACCTTACAGAACCTACATGTAAGTCACATGTTTTATAAAGTGACAAAGATAGAGACATATCAACATGAATCTCATGGATCAGGAACTCGTCATAATGATGACACTAGGCCTCTAACAAAATGTGTCAATCAAATAAAAGGTAATAAAATTATAAACAACATACATTAAAAAATCTAAATCTTCACAAATAATATCAACAATAATACATGAATAAATATACTTACGATCAATATTTCCAAACAGCGAATTGCCACTTTGAGGGGAGGTGTTAGGGTGACCCCCCTCCCCCTTCGGGAGGGTGTGACCAGTATTATCCATTTCGGGGGAGGCCTTTCTACATCATTTTGTACTCCGGAATAGTCCACACACCTTACCTGAAAATAACGCTCAGGTATTGACGGATTCAGGTGGGCAGAGCGGAGGTATTGAGTAGGTATAAGTGCGCTGTGGCCATGTGACAGATGTTTCACTGACGTAGAAGATGCATTCAACACAAACACTGCCTTAAAGCGGGCAATCAATATAACGAGGACGTGGCGAAAAATGAAACCAAATAAATATGAAATTACAAAACAAATTCACAATAAACCAATTTACATATCAATATAGCATTCTGTTCTTATCTTTGTCACGTTGATTTTAACTTTAATGAGGTCACACCTGTGCAGGTCTATTTACCTATGTAGGTACGAGCTATCTTTAAACTCTATAAACGCCTAGTTTAAATCGATAAAATGCTGACGCGATAAGAGGTGTCTATGGCTATTATCGATATGGTGAAAGTTTGAGAAGAGAGTATTTACTTATAACATATGTTAAGATTTACCTGCCTCTTGCCACGGGAGACTGGAGCGACCCTAAGAGAGAGTCCCGCAAGGAGAGATTAGAGAGTGTGACGTCACAAGTGCCTGCGGGCTGTAGAGCTTCGTTGACACCATGGCTACATTCATCATCTTTAGGGTAGTCTTAGTTACCTGCGATTTAGGCCAGGTATTCTGTAATTAGATAGCTGCTATCTCAAACAGCTTGTGCTTATTAAAGTAATGTCAATATTGAATATTAGGGAAGAACGTGATCTGAAGGGTTGTTGTCGTTTATTAACTTGGGAGTTGTTAGATTTTTTTTCTAAAAATGCTGTTGAGGTCGAATTTAAGTATCACATAAAATGAAACAGACACTTTGAAATGTATGTATGAATATATGTATTTGCGTTGTGGTCAATGGCATAAGAAGGTATGAAATGTGATACGATGCATATTTGGATGTTATTTATAATATTAGTCGAGCATTGGGTTTGTTATGTGATGGCGATTGTAATTAGTTTTTACACATAATTTATCATTTTATCATGACCTTACTACACATATGCGTCTGCATAATAACATATTGTTACCTTTGCTGGTGATCTAGTGAGAATAGTAGAAACAGTGGAGTCAGCTTTCCTGCCTTGTGAGTTCTTGATATTATCAGTTTGCTTAATGACAGGAACTACCTCTGCCATTGATAAAATGAAACTTTATTGTGCAAGCTCATTTAGCCCCATTATAAATGTAATATTTGGATAATACCTTCATATTTAGTTCGTTAGTTTAGTTAATAATTGACCTCAAACTAAAACAGTCGCAAGTAATTAAATAAAACATCAAGTTATAACAATTTCCATTTCTACTGGTTATAGACTACATGTACGTCGTATATATTCAAGAATAAAAGGCGGTATCATCAGTAGGCGAAATGGATCAATCACTATGCGAAATTGATCAATCTCTTGGCGAAATTGATCAATCTCTTGGCGAAATGGATCAATCACTAGGCGTAATGGATCAATCACTAGGCGAAATGGATCAATCTCTAGGCGAAATGGATCAATCACTAGGCGAAATGGATCAAACAACACGCGAAATGGATAAAACAGAGTATGTTATATACTAAATATAACAACTTTAGACATATAATCATATAATATTAGATTCAATAACACAAGTAAAAACAAGACAAGAGATCACAGAGCACATATTCTTTTCACGGATTTGTTGTATATGGAGCCAAGTTTATCAGCCATTCAAGCATTGCGATTATAGATATGATAGTTCTGTAAGACTGCAAAGTGAGAATAGAAACCTCTTGGTGGTTAGTAAAGATCCAACGTATTCTATGAGTATCTATAACCTGATACAACTGTTGCAGAGACATGTATATACTACACAAGGTGATTATACTCGTATATACACAAACATCGAGAAGGTTGCATAACGTTGCAAAATGAATCCAAAATGTTAAAGGAATGAAATGGAAATGTATCCAAATCAAGTCATCTTTGCAGCAAACATGTACACTTATGCTTTGAAATTAGTACTTTTATCTACTTTTTGTTATTGACGGTCTTAGCATATACCTCATACCAATATTGTCTTTATTGTGCAAGTAATATTGACTGATAAAATACATATTGAATATCAGAATTCTCTAAAACAAACCTATTACCTGACTGTAACGTAAATAAAATCATTGACTGTAACATCTTGTTAATGCATATTAATAATTTCTGTTTCTACAAAATATAAATGTGCGCATCAAATGTCAAAAGGCAAATACATGCAGCTTAATGTATACACAAGTATAAAAGTAAGGTACAAGTGATAACGACACAACGACCCAGACACAATTAAACCAGCTTTGAAAATATTTGTTACTATAATAATTGTCTGACATGTTGAAGATATGTCATAAAGATGACATTGAACGGAGGACGGACAAGCCTAGCGTATTAAATAAACCGCACGTGTATGATAACTACACAGCCAGTATACCTATTATCGTATTGATCGCAGAGTGATACGAGCTTTCATTCATATTATTGTACAAGTAGTGACGTCAGAACCTGGTCACGCCTAGTAGTGGTGTAAGGTGCGCACTCGAGATGAATTAAATTTACGGCAACCCAGACCTCAGAAGAAACAAACTATATTCCTTACATAGATGCGTATATGGTTCATCTAAATATAGCAGAACAATGATAATAAAGAAACGTACAGACGAAATCACACTCTTATCGATCAACACATAAACAAGGTGTTACAGTTCGAGACTGGTGACGTAGGAGTCTTTCAATTTGGTCTGAATGGAACACATCAATGGAAACACGACAATGGAAACACGACAATGAAACACAACAATGGAACACAGCAATGAAAACACAACAATGGAAACACAACAATGGAACACAACAATGGAAACACAACAATGGAAACACAACAATGGAACACAACAATGGAACACAACAATGGAAACACAACAATGGAACACAACAATGGAACACAAGGATGGAAACACAACAATGGAAACACGACAATGGAATCACATCAATGGAAACACAACAATGGAACACAACAATGGAAACACAACAATGGAAACACAACAATGGAACACAACAATGGAAACACAACAATGGAAACACGACAATGGAAACACAACAATTGAAACACAACAATGGAAACACAACAATGGAAACAACCTGAAAGTGATTTATTGCTTACATCCACATTGTTGAAACACATTTCTGTGTAAGAATAATTAAATAGAACGATTACAACAATTAGTTATTCTTTTCAGAAATTGATGATTATAATATCATTATTGATGAAGGAATGCATTGTTGATTTTTACGTTGTATATTTATCTACTTGAAATGCAATGTTTCCTGTCATAACTTTTGACTATGTTTTTTATGCTGTGCTTCAGTTAATTGATTATCTTTTACAACTGTTTATGCATTTTTGTACCATGGAATTGTGGAATATTTCTTGTAGTTGACATTGTCAGTAACAGCGCATGAATAGAATTCTTAATATACCTCTGCCTAATATTTTAGATATTTGAAAAAGTAAGAAACATTCCGAAAATATTCAATATATGACAAAAGTGGAAATAACAAAACTGATGTCAATTGGTCTGAATTATATAGTTACAGAACGGAACAACATACATGTAGAAGCTAACTGAAAGCAAATGTTTCATTAGTAAATATATATAATGTATAGTAAAATAGTCAAAATGCTCAAATGCTTTAATGAACTTAATACTGCATTTAGTGTGAAGTTATATTGTACAACGTCATATGACGTTTCTGTAGCAATGAGTCTAATCGATTTGAATGAAAATGTCATAATTATGATATCATTAAAACATGTATTATTTACATATTAACTCATCTATCAAATTTCCCTACCAATCATAGATATAGTATCGAATTAAGTACAACTTATCATAAACACAACCGTTTTTATCAATATCCTGTTTATTACATGTGCACATAGTATATTTGCGCAATAAATGAAGGAAAATGATTGAAATGAAGGGATATTTTAACATATATATTATTTTGTTGTATATATACTGTGTAACAATAGCGAAGCTACACGTACATGACAGGTGCTATATTAATTTGAATATATTGCCACCTACGCAGTTGTTTTGTATTGGCATCCCTTCTATCGTCAAGTGCTACTCCAATGGGGAATGGAATAACTTTCTCGTCATGTTAACTTAGTAAACAAGGTGGTTTGTCATGTGTATATCAAATAACAAGAGCGTTAGTTAACATAAATAAGGTATCAAATACCTGTTTTGTCCCTGAATACAAACTTCTTCTTTTTTTCAAGTGTTTGTATATCTAGATGTCAGTCATAGACTTCGAAATTTACACAAGTTAATAAGTTGTTTTTTATGGTGAGTTTTTGCTTATCACCGCTGTATTTCAACCATCGGGTAGAGATTTAATTCAGATTGACTTGTATCTATGTTGTAAACGCGAAAAAGACATGTCAAGATAAAAAAAAAAATACCGGAAAAGATTAACATATCAACAACAAATTTACCAAACATTAACCAAGACAGTTTAGAAAAGCTGCGATCTATAATTTATCAAAGATATTAATTGCCTTTACGAAAACTGAAATTAAATGTGCATCGTATAGTAAAACAGGTTGCAGGTATGAGAAGGCCGGAACATGTCACTAAACAGTCAAATATCCACAGACAACACGTGTTTAACAAATACGTGACGCTGACAAATCTACGTATGGCTGTCTTCCCCCTTTAAAAGATAACGGTGAGTAATGTCTCCATGTGTGCGTGTATCTACAATACAACATCGTCGTACAACACAGGCTTGGTGTATACAATGAGAGACATTATTAATGTCAGGACCCTGAAATCTAGCCACGATGAAAAGTTGGCTGGACTTCTTAAGATATATTGTATAATACCGTCGCCTCCGGGACTTTGGATTTATATATATCACTCAAAAACCTAGAGGCGTTATCCACAGAAGAATAACATAAACTAAAGCGTTAGTAAAATCTATCGACAGTGCCGACCACTGGCAATATGCTGACAATGAATAAAAACTAATCAACTCAGTAATTTTCCCTTGTCTCGGCAGCTGTGTCCTACATCCCAAAGCTCACAATAGAAAGATTTCAGATTTGAACTACATTTTTTAATTTTGACTTTAACTTATCAATTGCAATTAACTAACTTTGAAAAAAGTCAAGAATTTTTTTTATTATTCTTAATTTCCAAATTTTAAAATATCATAAACTGTTTTTCTCCAGTATAACAAGAGTAAGGAAGCAAGCTACCATTACAAGCTGGGACGTGTCTTACTTGAGATGTAAAACTTGAAAACTTATCAGCTAACACACGTCAATTACGATTAATCCGGAAAAAGGGAAGGCGAGTTGGTTTGATTTCATGTTTGACGCCACTGTTTCCAAAAGTATGTAGATTTTTATTAAAGGGATGGTTCTGTCGGCATATTGGATTTTGTTGCATTGCGGGAAATGAAAACACGTTATATTGTACCTAATTTTACAACTTTTTAATCACTAAAGAAATACACTGACAGAGTATTCATACAGTAACATATAACACGTCATAAAACTAATAAACAATTTGCTGTTATGCTGTAGTGAAGTTTACCAACTCGCAGCGCCGATGAATGGCTTCAGTTCTCATTGTTTTTCAACAAATGTGCGCTTGTGTTGATCAAGTTGTGAATTATAAAGTCATCAAAATATAACATTTATTACTATCTTTCAATTATAACTATGTTTCAATCATGTATTAATAACATATATGTGTAAACAGGAATATCCTCTTGAATTTCGTTTCCCCGATAGAACCCTCCGTGTTGTGGCTATATATTTTGGTTAATCCTAAGAACGTCACTTTGGCACAACGTCTTCTGTACAGTACTCCACTGAACGTCCCAGTGACAGTATGCCTACATCATGTAGAACAGATCTCTACAACAGAGAGGCTCCTGAGTGTTCCCATTCGGTCTTATTTGTGAAGTACATGTGTAGTCGTTATGTTTCAAATAAACTGTGAGACATTTTCTTTTAAGATTACCTCGTGGTTGTGTACGTAGAGGAAAACAATGCTGTAAACAAAGTGACCATGCTGATTGTCTCTTTCTCACTAACCCATGTCGTGATGTAATGTTGATAGCGTCTGTTCAACGATGCAGGCTTAATGTTCCGGTATTGATTTTGTCATGGTAAATAACGGAAAATAATATAACTTATTTCATTTATTCCTTTGCTTTTCTGTCTAATATTCGAGGGTCATAGGATTTTACGACGCTTCGTACAATGCTCAGATTCCCCAAAGCGCTGTTTACACTACTTACCAATGGTTCTTGCTGTTTACTTCACTTACAGATGGTTCTTGCTGTTTACTATCTTTACCAAATAGTTCGTGGTGTTTACTTTATTTACCACATAGTTCTTGCTGTTTACTCTACTTTATCATAGTACTTGCTGTTTACTCTACTTACCAATGTTTCTTTCTGTTTACTCTACTTACCAATGTTTCTTTCTGTTTACTCTACTACCAATAAATGCTGTTTACTCTACTGATCTTTATCAACTTACCAATGGATCTTGCGTCTTACTCTACTTACCAATGGATCTTGCTTCTTACTCTACTTACCAATGGATCTTGCTTCTTACTCTACTTACTAATGGATCTTTCTTCTTACTCTACTTACCAATGGATCTTGCTTCTTACTCTACTTACCAATGGATCTTGCTTCTTACTCTACTTACCAATGGATCTTACTTCTTACTCTACTTACCAATGGATCTTGCTTCTTACTCTACTTACTAATGGCTCTTGATTCTTACTCTACTTACCAATGGATCTTGATTCTTACTCTACTTACCAATGGATCTTGCTTCTTATTCTACTTACTAATGGATCTTTCTTCTTACTCTACTTACCAATGGATCTTGATTCTTACTCTACTTACCAATGGATCTTGCTTCTTACTCTACTTACCAATGAATCTTACTTTTTACTCTACTTACCAATGGATCTTGCTTCTTACTTTACTTACTAATGGCTCTTTCTTCTTACTCTACTTACCAATGGATCTTCATTCTTATTCTACTTACCAATGGATCTTGCTTCTTACTCTACTTACCAATGAATCTTGCTTCTTATTATACTTACCAATGGATCTTGCTTCTTACTCTACTTACCAATGAATCTTACTTTTTACTCTACTTACCAATGGATCTTGCTTCTTACTCTACTTACTAATGGCTCTTGATTCTTACTCTACTTACCAATGGATCTTGCTTCTTATTATACTTACCAATGGATCTTGCTTCTTACTCTACTTACCAATGAATCTTACTTTTTACTCTACTTACCAATGGATCTTGCTTCTTACTCTACTTACTAATGGCTCTTGATTCTTACTCTACTTACCAATGGATCTTGCTTCTTATTCTACTTACCAATGGATCTTGCTTCTCACTCTACTTACTAATGGCTCTTGATTCTTACTCTTCTTACCAATGGATCTTGCTTCTTATTCTTCTTACCAATGGATCTTGATTCTTACTCTACTTACCAATGAATCTTACTTTTTACTCTACTTACCAATGGATCTTGCTTCTTATTCTTCTTACCAATGGATCTTGCTTCTTACTCTACTTACCAATGAATCTTACTTTTTACTCTACTTACCAATGGATCTTGCTTCTTACTCTACTTACTAATGGCTCTTGATTCTTACTCTACTTACCAATGGATCTTGCTTCTTATTCTACTTACCAATGGATCTTGCTTCTTACTCTACTTACCAATGGATCTTGCTTCTTATTCTTCTTACCAATGGATCTTGCTTCTTACTCTACTTACCAATGAATCTTACTTTTTACTCTACTTACCAATGGATCTTGCTTCTTACTCTACTTACTAATGGCTCTTGATTCTTACTCTACTTACCAATGGATCTTGCTTCTTATTATACTTACCAATGGATCTTGCTTCTTACTCTACTTACCAATGAATCTTACTTTTTACTCTACTTACCAATGGATCTGGCTTCTTACTCTACTTACTAATGGCTCTTGATTCTTACTCTACCTACCAATGGATCTTGCTTCTTATTCTACTTACCAATGGATCTTGCTTCTCACTCTACTTACTAATGGCTCTTGATTCTTACTCTTCTTACCAATGGATCTTGCTTCTTATTCTTCTTACCAATGGATCTTGATTCTTACTCTACTTACCAATGGCTCTTGATTCTTACTCTTCTTACCAATGGATCTTGCTTCTTATTCTACTTACCAATGGATCTTGCTTCTTATTCTACTTACCAATGGACCTTGATTCTTACTCTACTTACTAATGGCTCTTGATTCTTACTCTTCTTACCAATGGATCTTGCTTCTTATTCTACTTACCAATGGATCTTGCTTCTTATTCTACTTACCAATGGATCTTGCTTCTTATTCTACTTACCAATGGATCTTGATTCTCACTCTACTTACTAATGGATCTTAATTTTTACTCTTCTTACCAATGGATCTTGCTTCTTATTCTACTTACCAATGGATCTTGCTTCTCACTCTACTTACTAATGGCTCTTGATTCTTACTCTTTTTACCAATGGATCTTGCTTCTTATTCTACTTACCAATGGATCTTGCTTCTTATTCTACTTACCAATGGAACTGCTTCTTATTCTACTTACCAATGGATCTTGATTCTTACTCTTCTCACCAATGGATCTTGCTTCTTATTCTACTTACCAATGGATCTTGATTCTTATTCTACTTACCAATGGATCTTGCTTCTTATTCTACTTACCAATGGATCTTGCTTCTCACTCTACTAACTAATGGCTCTTGATTCTTACTCTTCTTACCAATGGATCTTGCTTCTTATTCTACTTACCAATGGATCTTGCTTCTCACTCTACTTACTAATGGCTCTTGATTCTTACTCTTCTTACCAATGGATCTTACTTCTTACTCTACTTACCAATGGATCTTGCTTCTTATTCTACTTACCAATGGATCTTGCTTCTCACTCTACTTACTAATGGCTCTTGATTCTTATTCTACTTACCAATGGATCTTGCTTCTTATTCTACTTACTAATGGATCTGGCTTCTTACTCTACTTACTAATGGATCTTGCTTCTTATTCTACTTACCAATGGATCTTGCTTCTTATTCTACTTACTAATGGATCTGGCTTCTTACTCTACTTACTAATGGATCTGGCTTCTTACTCTTCTTACCACTGGATTTTGCTTCTTACTCTACTTACCAATGGATCTTGCTTCTTATTCTCCTTACCAATGGATCTTGATTCTTACTCTTCTTACTAATGGCTCTTGATTCTTACTCTTCTTACCAATGGATCTTGCTTCTCACTCTACTTACTAATGGCTCTTGATTCTTACTCTTCTTACCAATGGATCTTGCTTCTTACTCTTCTTACCAATGGATCTTGCTTCTTATTCTACTTACCAATGGATCTTGCTTCTCACTCTACTTACTAATGGCTCTTGATTCTTACTCTTCTTACCAATGGATCTTGCTTCTTACTCTACTTACCAATGGATCTTGCTTCTCACTCTACTTACTAATGGCTCTTGATTCTTATTCTACTTACCAATGGATCTTGATTCTTACTCTTCTTACCAATGGATCTTGATTCTTATTCTACTTACTAATGGCTCTTGATTCTTACACTTCTTACCAATGGATCTTGATTCTTACTCTACTTACTAATGGCTCTTGATTCTTACTCTTCTTACCAATGGATCTTGCTTCTCACTCTACTTACTAATGGCTCTTGATTCTTACTCTTCTTACCAATGGATCTTGATTCTTACTCTACTTACTAATGGCTCTTGATTCTTACTCTTCTTACCAATGGATCTTGCTTCTCACTCTACTTACTAATGGCTCTTGATTCTTACTCTTCTTACCAATGGATCTTGATTCTTACTCTACTTACTAATGGCTCTTGATTCTTACTCTTCTTACCAATGGATCTTGCTTCTTATTCTACTTACCAATGGATCTTGCTTCTCACTCTACTTACTAATGGCTCTTGATTCTTACCCTTCTTACCAATGGATCTTGCTTCTTACTCTACTTACTAATGGCTCTTGATTCGTACTCTTCTTACCAATGGATCTTGCTTCTCACTCTACTTACTAATGGCTCTTGATTCTTACTCTTCTTTCCAATGGCTCTTGATTCTTACTCTTCTTTCCAATGGATCTTGCTTCTCACTCTACTTACTAATGGCTCTTGATTCTTACTCTACTTACCAATGAATCTTACTTCTTACTCTACTTACTAATGGATCTTGCTTCTCACTCTACTTACTAATGGCTCTTGATTCTTACTCTTCTTTCCAATGGATCTTGCTTCTCACTCTACTTACTAATGGCTCTTGATTCTTACTCTTCTTACCAATGGATCTTGCTTCTCACTCTACTTACTAATGGCTCTTGATTCTTACTCTTCTTACCAATGGATCTTGCTTCTCACTCTACTTACTAATGGCTCTTGCTTCTTATTCTACTTACCACTGGATCTGGCTTCTTACTCTTCTTACTAATGGATCTTGCTTCTTATTCTTCTTACCACTGGATTTTGCTTCTCACTTTACTTACCAATGGATCTTACTTCTTACTCTACTTACCAATGGCTCTTGATTCTTACTCTACTTACCAATGGATCTTGCTTCTTATTCTACTTACCAATGGATCTTGATTCTTACTCTACTTACCACTGGATCTGGCTTCTTACTCTACTTACCAATGGATCTTTCTTCTTACTCTACTTACCAATGGATCTTGCTTCTTACTCTACTTACCACTGGATCTGGCTTCTTACTCTACTTACCAATGGATCTTGCTTCTTACTCTACTTACCAATGGATCTTGCTTCTTACTCTACTTACCAATGGCTCTTGATTCTTATTCTACTTACCAATGAATCTTGCTTCTCACTCTACTTACTAATGGCTCTTGATTCTTACTCTTCTTACCAATGGATCTTGCTTCTCACTCTACTTACTAATCGCTCTTGATTCTTACTCTTCTTACCAATGGATTTTGCTTCTCACTCTACTTACTAATGGCTCTTGATTCTTACTCTTCTTACCAATGGATCTTGCTTCTCACTCTACTTACTAATGGCTCTTGATTCTTACTCTTCTTACCAATGGATTTTGCTTCTCACTCTACTTACTAATGGCTCTTGATTCTTACTCTTCTTACCAATGGATCTTGCTTCTCACTCTACTTACTAATGGCTCTTGATTCTTACTCTTCTTACCAATGAATCTTACTTCTTACTCTACTTACCAATGGATCTTGCTTCTCACTCTACTTACTAATGGATCTTACTTCTTACTCTACTTACCACTGGATCTGGCTTCTTACTCTTCTTACCACTGGATTTTGCTTCTCACTTTACTTACCAATGGATCTTACTTCTTACTCTACTTACCAATGGCTCTTGATTCTTACTCTACTTACCAATGGATCTTGCTTCTTACTCTTCTTACCAATGAATCTTACTTTTTACTCTACTTACCAATGGATCTTGCTTCTTACTTTACTTACTAATGGCTCTTTCTTCTTACTCTACTTACCAATGGATCTTGATTCTTACTCTACTTACCAATGGATTTTGCTTCTCACTCTACTTACTAATGGCTCTTGATTCTTACTCTACTTACCAATGGATCTTGCTTCTTATTCTACTTACCAATGGATCTTGCTTCTTACTCTACTTACCAATGGATCTTGCTTCTTATTCTACTTACCAATGGATCTTGCTTCTTACTCTACTTACTAATGGATCTTGCTTCTTACTCTACTTACCAATGGCTCTTGATTCTTACTCTACTTACCAATGGATCTTGCTTCTTACTCTACTTACTAATGGCTCTTTCTTCTTACTCTACTTACCAATGGCTCTTGATTCTTACCCTACTTACCAATGGATCTTGCTTCTTACTCTACTTACTAATGGCTCTTTCTTCTTACTCTACTTACCAATGGCTCTTGATTCTTACTCTACTTACCAATGGATCTTGCTTCTCACTCTTCTTACCACTGGATCTTGCTTCTTACTCTACTTACCAATGGATCTTGCTTCTTATTCTACTTACCAATGGCTCTTTCTTCTTACTCTACTTACCAATGGATCTTGCTTCTTATTCTACTTACCAATGGCTCTTTCTTCTCACTCTTCTTACCACTGGATCTTGCTTCTTACTCTACTTACCAATGGATCTTGCTTCTTATTCTACTTACTAATGGATCTTGATTCTTACTCTTCTTACCACTGGATCTTGCTTCTTACTCTACTTACCAATGGATCTTGCTTCTTATTCTACTTACCAATGGCTCTTTCTTCTTACTCTACTTACCAATGGCTCTTGATTCTTACTCTACTTACCAATGGATCTTGCTTCTTACTCTACTTACTAATGGCTCTTTCTTCTTACTCTACTTACCAATGGCTCTTGATTCTTACCCTACTTACCAATGGATCTTGCTTCTTACTCTACTTACCAATGGATCTTGCTTCTTACTCTACTTACTAATGGCTCTTTCTTCTTACTCTACTTACCAATGGATCTTGCTTCTTACTCTTCTTTCCAATGGACCTTGATTCTTACTCTACTTACCAATGGATCTTACTTCTTACTCTACTTACCAATGGATCTGGCTTCTTACTCTTCTTACCAATGGATCTTGCTTCTTACTCTACTTACCAATGGATCTTGATTCTTACTCTTCTTTCCAATGGATCTTGCTTCTTACTCTTCTTACCAATGGATCTTTCTTCTTACTCTTCTTACTAATGGATCTTGCTTCTCACTCTACTTCCCAATGGATCTTACTTCTTACTCTACTTACCAATGGATCTGGCTTCTTACTCTACTTACTAATGGATCTTGCTTCTTATTCTACTTACCAATGGACCTTGATTCTTACTCTTCTTTCCAATGGATCTTGCTTCTTACTCTTCTTACCAATGGATCTTTCTTCTTACTCTTCTTACTAATGGATCTTGCTTCTCACTCTACTTCCCAATGGATCTTTCTTCTTACTCTACTTACCAATGGATCTTTCTTCTTACTCTACTTACCAATGTATCTTGCTTCTTACTCTACTTACCAATGGATCATGCTTCTTACTCTACTTACCAATGGATCTTGCTTCCTACTCCACTTACCAATGGTTCTTGCTTCTTACTCTACTTACCAATGGATCTTGCTTCTTACTCTTCTTATAAATGGATCTTGCTTCTTACTCTTCTTACAAATGGATCTTGCTTCTTACTCTACTTACCAATGGATCTTGCTTCTTACTCTACTTACCAATGGATCTTGCTTCTTACTCCACTTACCAATGGTTTTTGCTTCTTACTCTACTTACCAATGGATCTTGCTTCTTACTCTTCTTACAAATGGATCTTGCTTCTTACTCTTCTTACAAATGGTTCTTGCTTCTTACTCTACTTACCAATGGATCTTGCTTCTTACTCTTCATACAAATGGATCTTGCTTCTTACTCTTCTTACAAATGGTTCTTGCTTCTTACTCTTCTTACAAATGGTTCTTGCTTCTTACTCTTCTTACAAATGGTTCCTCCTTTTTACTCAAATATTTTTGCTCGCTACTGTCTGACTGGCAATTATTCTCCCTATTCTACTTATCAATTATTCCTGTTCGCTACTCTACCACTGCAGTTATTAGTCTTCGTCGTTGCTCTATTTGTTCATTGTTCTTGCCCGCTACTGTTCTTGCCAATGTCTCTTGCTATATATTATACTTGCCAATACATATATATTGCTTATGTCCGTTACTAGTAGCCATTATACTCAGTATAGTGTTGTGATAAGTGAGATTCAATTAAATGTACGCAACTGATCGTCATATCTACTTTAACCCTGTTCTTTACCCACGATCAATCGTGTCATTTCAAGTCTGTCATTTAGATAAGGAAATCGAATTTCCTTGGAAGACAATGGCAGACTATATACTTTCAACTCTCTTTTTTCCACGCAATTTTGTACTTATCCCTCGGATCAAAGATGTCATTTTCCTGTTATGAACGGCAACTGTATATATTAATTAAACAACGATGACGCGTCTTATCGACTGATTATCATCAGGTCAGCTTGTCGTAGTTTACGATTATTGATGCTTGTATATACTTGGTTTCAATGATGAATCTTTACGTTTAATTTCCGGCAAAGAGTATAAATAATAATAAATGAATTTCTCGTAAAAATTATTCTGCTGCTGCTGATGTTATGATCATCATCTATTGCATATGATTCTGGTTTGTGGTGTTTCAATTTGAACGATTCGTCTGTCTGTGATCATTAAATGATAACTAGTATTGTTTTGACTTCTGCCTCCACTTTAACCAAATCTCTCCTCTTAACGATTTAAGAAGAAAGGAAGAAAACTGACATAATCATTTTTATTTAAAATTATTTGCATGACACAGCTCTTTATGTAAAATTGTCGATAGTGATTGTGAAATTGTTAGGCTCATGTAAACCATTGTCAGTCAATTTTACTGATGTCGATGACGGATACACAGTTATTCATAACAGTTGAAGGAAGACAAACTTTCCCTTACAATTGTTTCAAAAAGTCATGGTTTGTCCAGTATGTTTTGTATGTATTACCCCTTATGAAGAAGTACATGTAAGCATACATAAATTATATATACTGAGTCTCCTAAAAGTTGTGTCTTTTCAGTTTAAAACTTTCTTTCTTATAGTTTAATGGTAGTAATCAAATTTAATATAAATATTCAACATCCTTGCATGTGAATATTAGTTACACCACTTAACTATATTTGTCACTTGGTTCACTCGTGCTTTGAAAACATTTTCACAATTTCGTCCATTATCTTGAATGAGTCTTGACATGTAACAGACAGAAAACCTTTGAACACTTACGTTTGATGTATCAGTGACACGTACACGGGTAATGCAATTCATAAACAGACAGATGATGTAGCAGTGGAGGAGATTTGCTGTGTTTCACATTGACAGATAGATGTGCTTACAAGAGTGTCTGGACTCTCTCCACTGGGAGGTGAGTTGATTTGGGGTTTAACAGTTCTTCAAAGGTAACTTATTTTAATAAACTGTCATGGATGTGTTGGGGATCCATACATTGTTTAATTTCACTTTCCTCTACACTAAATATTACTGAATTTTATATTTTATAATAACTTATAACCAGGAGGTACAATGTTTATCGGACAAACCTGCAACGTTTTATTAGAAACACGGTTACATTCCTTCACAATGCTTACACTGTCGGCCAAAAGAAACGCCTACTTGATTTCCCTTGAAATGAAAGATGAAATAATTTCTGCAATATAATCAATGGTGATCTCCAAGTTATGCTGAAAACAAATTAATATGAAAGTCCATTGACATCGTGGAAAAACTGTGATTCGAGTCAATAGCATTCATGAAAACCACGCCCAATGAAAACTGCTATTTCCGGTTGATTCACTTGCGCACCGTACCCACGTCCATTTGTAGCGTCATCATCAATTTAATGCGAATATGTGCATGTACTGTTGGTCGTGGTTATATGAAATCGATTTTAAATGTTTTTCTTACCAAGCACTGATCGAACACTGAACAATACATTTGTCTCTTTCAACAATCGCCATTTTTTAATGGCATGACAACTTCTGAAATTTAAATATATTATGCAGAAATGTTGCAACTTCATACTGCTATAATATTGCTAAACTGCTCATTATAGTTTTTAAGAAAGTTGATATGATATCTGGTAGGCGTTTCTTTTGGCCGACAGTGTATGTTTTTCTTATTTTTACACACTAAGTACACATTTATCTTACACAGTTTTGAGGTTTTACATGTTGTACATTAATTTTGTTTCAAGACTAGTCTGACTGGGTGACTCGATTTTTCATTTTACTGTACTGCATATATGTTTTGTACTGTATAATGCATTTTTACATTATTTGTCTGTATCTCAATCAGTGCAACATTGCAGGTAAACAGTATTGCATGATAAACAGTTTTGTCAACTATGAAACTGATCCTGAGAGCAATTAGCTAAGCACATGTCATTATTGAAACTATAAGGGGTTTCATAAAACCTTTAAGTTTTGTAATGAGAAAACATGTTCAAATCTACTAGGCACCAACATGTCACAAGGGAAATGAGGAACTCTGTAAGTGCATGAACTACAGGGGAAAACAAATGATTCAGATGTTTTGTGATAAGTGGCTGTCTTATGTCTTATGAAATAGCTGTCTTATATTTTTTTGACAAAAAAAGTAGAATTGAAGTTGATAAACCATGGAAATAAAATATGTTGAAATTGTGTACGTTCTTAAATTTAATCATCTCCTCTTCTATCTCGACCAGTTACTTCGTTTTTTTAGAAAATAATAATCAAATCTGATAAATCTCACCTAAAGGCTTTCTGATATCGTATATATCACCACGAGATGATAATAGTTACAAATGTGATTCGAGTCAATAACTTTCATGAAAAACAAAACAAATAAAGACCGCTATTTCCAGTTGATTCACATGCGCTCCGTAACTATGTACATCTGTTGCGCCATCACTGCGAATGCGTGCTTGTATTGTTGCTCGTGGTCGTATGAAAATCTGTTTCAAGTGTTTTTCTGATCAAGCACTGATCGAAAACCGTACAATTCTGTTGTCTTATTTTAACAATCACCATTATTTTGTGACATGACAACTTCTGAAAATTAAATATATTATGCAGAAATGGAGCATCTTCATATAAATAATATTGCATTATAGTTTTTACGAAATTTGATAAGATATCGAGTATGCGTTTCTTTTGGCCGACAGTGTATGTTTCAGTTATATGTATCACTGGTCACCAGGCATAATCATCTGAACTTTACTTTTACGTCGCTGTTTCGTGAAGAGACAACAACAAAATGCTGGTCGTTATTTACAGAAGAGATAACCCTTATTTCCTGTCCCTGAGCAAGTCAGTAAGCTAATTTCAGCAAAACTGGTGCAGCTTGTTTCACCCATACAGCTAATGGGTTAGTTACCATGAAAGCAACATTTGTGATGTTTTACCAGGGGAGTATACTGGTTGACTGCATATAGAGGTTCTGTGTGATCTTTACGATTTGGGTGACTCTAAATTGTGAACTGGTAAAGAAATGAAGGAAGGAATCTTAGAAGTGAAATCAAATAAAATCTTGTAATATCAAATGTTGCTCTCCCAGGAAGACGCAAGCTAATGCAGGTGTTAATTGAATACTGTGTGAATATTTCGCCTCGCAATGTTTCTAAATCAGACGCTGTGACATGGTTGAAATTACTCCGCTGTTCAGTTCATTACTATATGCATTTATGGACAAACAATATGTTTTAAAATCACGACAAACAAACAAACATATATGATACATAATTTTAATAGTTAGTAAAGAATGGGGGTAAAATATCTTGTTTCCCTTTCAATTCAAGTATATGTCCCCAGTGAAACCATTGTTGATGATCCCTTGCTCCGGACAGAACAAACGTTTTTCATTAAGGACATTGATTTAATTTGGTAGATATCTTAAATAATCAGGTGTATTACGACGAGTACTCTTTTTAATGCAAATATGGAACAGATGGTTAATTTTGAATAGTTTAACTTCCTTGATTGACATTCTAGAAGTTGAGGTGATGACGAATAGAGACACCTGTTGGATATAAAAGAATAAAGAAGTTGTATATCCATAAAATTGTCTCTATTCTTTGAATAGTTTGTTAGGAATAATATTCTTTGATGCATTGATGGTGAATTTTTGTAATTCAAATATTCCGAAGAGACCTGTCATATGTATATTTATATTATATGTAATTACCCAGAGTCGACATTTGCATCCTGTATAACTATGTCTGTGTAGCAAGGAGTGTTTCTCATTACCCTTACAACTAGACATTGCTCTTGTTTCCCTGATGAAGGGCCCATCTTATAAAAGCTACTGAAAGTCAAGTAGGACATTTACCGTGTTCCCCTGGCCATGGACAAGATCCAAGTCAATAGAGAATGTCAACTCTTCTTGCCATTATTTCCAAGACTTCCAATTCCCTTGGAAGATGCCAGACTCCAAGCTTTCAACTAATTCGCATCGTCAGGCGATGTTGCACTTATGCTTTTGGTTCGTACTTGTCAGTTCAATTTCCTGTCATGAATATCCAAAGTGACAAAGGGAACTGGACGTAAACATGACAGGAATCTATCATAATGATATCATCACGTTTGATATGTTGTCTGTGGTTCAGATAACAATTTCTCGGGGAAAACACTCATAATACAAAGAACATCTCTCATGATGAAACGAAGGTTTCGTTTATTTATTTTTGACAATGAAAATACCTAACTCGCTTTGTTTATTCGAATTGTTCAAACAGTAACCCAAAATAAAATTAAAAAATCCAGCGTTTCACCTCCATTATAGTGAACAAAGATGCCAATTTGTTTTATTGAAACATATCTTATTCCTTCAAGAAATGGATTGGGATAAGTTATCCAACTTAGAAAAGCCCTCTTCAGACAATAACATGATTCTTCGCACAGCAATATGCAACAAGAGACAGACAGGCAGTCAGCTTGCAGGATGTGTACAAGAGAAGTCAGAGAAAACGTTTAGTTTGAGAAATGTATATATGTACAAATTTGAAAACATTCTGATTTTCACAAATAGAGAGACCTACAATGCCAAAATAAGACTAACATTAATTAAAGCTCTGTTTCTGAATACGTCATTGACCCTCCTGTGTTTCATCAGCCGAATAATTGATTTATTAACCAATCAGTCCGTGGCTACGGTATAGTATTATATCAAAACTATCACAGATGTTGATTTTGTAATAGGCTTTTTGACTTGACAAAGCGTTCCAATGGTCCGAGGACGACTAAGAGTTTAAACTGCAAAAAAAGAAATGGAAACTTGTCACCAGAGGGAATTTAACCTTTTTGCGTTTCACCTCACGGTATAGTTTTCTTTAGGCGAAACATTCAATGAAACCGCCACATTCGATTTTCTGTTTTAGGTAAGACACGTTTCCCGGGAATAGCACACAAAACCTGGAAGAATGGCATACATGATGAAAAGGTATTCATCTTTTATAATTAAATGCAGCTTTTGTGTGAGTAATACAACTGGATTTAGATCTCTCGGTTTGACGGCAGGAATGAATATGTGAAATCATTTCTTTTGGTATAATGGCTGTGAAAGGTGAAATGTTTCTCCCTGATACCACTTATTATTGATGAATGGTATTCATGACGAAGAGTTACCAAAATTGGATTTTCTTCATGATACAAATGGAATTGTATCTAAACATGACACGAACCAATGAAATCGTCCCATTTGACAATCTGTCTGCATTATAGGTGGCATGTTTCAAGACAGATCGCTTAACCTTTGAACGAATTGTCAAATATCGGTAACACTTATTATTCCTTATCACAAAAATCCTATTAAACTGACACTTGAATGATGTTTAATGTTAATGTCGGGAATAATGAACAGATCGGAGGAATATTTGTCGGACATCTTAACATGTGATGAATGTCCATTTCACCGAATTAAGTAATAGACGATTGTGTTTCACTTTGCATAAATTTTCACGCTACATTCAAGCTCCGGTCACCTGGGCGTATATGTTCTGATCCTCGATATTTTGTCATCCTATCATTTTGTCATAAAGCAAGCTCGTTACTCAAAATAGCTGCCCTTGTCTCTCCCTTTGGAGACATTAACAACTCAAAAACCTTGGGGGAAATGTTTTAATCGAAAAGGGATGCAATGAAATTGCATCTACTACGATTTCATTACACAACAAGACGTATATCCCCCTCCATTGCATATGTCGCACTTTGATAGGTAATAATTACAAAATAATCTTGTTGCACTTATTTCAAGGATTCGGATTTGTCGAGAGCTTAAAAAAACATGGAACGATTTCTTGATGAAAACAGATCAAATGTGCATTCATACCACGTACTTCCATACCATGTGACGTCTAAATCCATTCAAACAAATGGTCGGTTCTAAAGTTTGTATTCACCTTGAAAATCAAATAACTAATACTATTAAACGAATCTTGTAGGGTTTTAGGGGCAACATTTATTTATAGATCAATCGGATATCGAGATTCTTTACTTAGGCAGGATATCTTGGTTTGCGACAATCCTTTAAGGGACCACTAATACTTGAATTTTATATACTGCTCTGCTTGCTTGAAACATGTACAAAGTTTCGTACACATGTGGTGAACAGCTTTCTTTGAGTTTTGGAACGATATCGTAAAATCCGGACATCATTGGTTGCCCGAGCAGGGGACAGAGCTCATTTCTAACAGACATCACTTCATAATACATTATTGTACATCCATCGAATATGTTAGTGTTTCAAATACATAAATTAACTTTTTCTGATATCACTAACTAGAGACATCTACAACATGGCATATAATACATAATTTACATATCACGACAATCCGATGAAATTTTATTTCAAATTAACGCGCGTCAATAGATTCTGACGTCATATAAATAGAATTCCCTTCATTGCATAAAACGTACGACACAGCAACAATAGTTTCCGAAGCATGAAGATCAGTCTATTAAATAGGTCGCCATAGCAACCCACGTGCTGCTCGATCCTCTCTAGCAAATTACCCTTGTCACACATTACATCATGTGACGGCTGCTATATTAACATGTTTCTAAATGTCCTGTGAATATATAAAGGATATTTGGCTTTTCTTGACAAATACCATGTTTATCTCATCGAGTGAGGTAGAAAGTTTATACTATCACGAGTGGTGCAGCCACGAGTGATAATATTTAAAGTTGAGATAAACATGGTATTTGTCAAGAAAGGACAAATTTTCTATTTATTATATGACCAAATCCTTGCATATTCACCGAAATCGACTTGCATTTACGTTAAGTCGACTCCAGAATGAACCTGTCGCCTCAGCAACAATGTGACGTCATGAACGTGTCATGACGTCGGAGCATTGTGTTATGACTTCAGGTCATTGTTATGTCTGATAACACGTTCCATTGTTATTTTCACCAGTGACTGATAACACGGTTTATTTACATTGTAAGATCCCGGTATTTCACCTGCAATCATATAATAAACAAATTAATGTCATTTTACCTGTTTAATGATATTTTATTGTGATAATACCAGCAAACTATGACATATATTATATTCAGTGTATATATTTCAATGATATAGATTTCTGTTACGATATGCCTATCACCATACATGGCCTCGGTGGCTCTTTAATGTACTTGAGAGTGCAGTTGCACTCAGTCCATCATGGTTTACCTGTAATTCTACTACATATACCCCGATTGTCTAATACCGTTTTGACTCGACTAGCCGAAAACAGTTCTATCATAGCGCGGGGAAATATCATTTTACAGCCACTCGTGTTGTAAATGTAATATATCATCCTCTTTATTGTAAAACATATATTTATCCTACTATTTCATGTATACAATGTATAACACAGCTTATTTGTACAAAATGTAGTAAGGTAAATGGATACACATGTATTACTCACGTACAAATCGTCCGATTCTAGATAAATTACAAAATAAAGTATGAATTTTTACAGTATTTCATATGGGAAAAGTGCACTAAATCTGAGCAAAGATAACTATTTCAGTTCAGTTGTGCTCGACATTTCCCAGAACCTCCAAGAGTAATTTCATTGTTTTAGGAGGGACCTAAGCACTTACCGTGTTGTGACAACGCATTTCCTTTCTGTTCCCTATCAATGAGGCTTAATGTACTTTAATGTTCGGGCGAATAAGAGTGTATAGCCGATCTGGAAATGATCTCATAAAGTATGGTAAACTTCAACTTCCTTCAAAGTCATTGTGCGAAAGGTAGTAAAATGATTTCAGTGGAAAACGCTACTTACAAGAATTATCTAGAGCTACTGATAAAGGCTGGCTGTGACGTATTGTTGCATTGAGAAAACCTGCAAGACGACTGACTATTCATTGAGATGAAATCTGTGAACGTATGTTTTTAGGTTCCAAACTTGTTATAAGCTACTCAAATGGTTGGTAGCAACTTCCATGGAAACAGACGACAATTAAAATCCCAAGAAGTTGATAATCCAAAATGGCACATCTACACATAATTGTTGTTAATCAAATTAAATTAGGTTGAGCTCGGCCGTTCACCTTTTGAGTTCAATTTCGGAAACGAAATTCCAAATTGCGTTTCCATTCATAGGCCCGAAATTAAAATTCCAAGACGTTATTAATCAATACA
This sequence comes from Gibbula magus, assembly GCA_936450465.1. NCBI lineage: Eukaryota > Metazoa > Mollusca > Gastropoda > Trochida > Trochidae > Gibbula > Gibbula magus. The sequence goes on along the minus strand of OW388290.1, from coordinate 50,500,628 downwards.
TGATGATTGTTACACAAACAAAACTTGTTAATCTCTGTCTTATACGTTCGGGGTCAGCTTTGGAAACGAAATTCTAAGTTGAGAGTTTACAAAGGCGAAAGGTACATCTACATATGATTACTGTGCAACATACCAAGCTTCATCGAGCTAGGCCTTAGAGTTATTGAGTTCTACTCTGGAAACAATTTTCTTCTGCGAAACATCCTGACAAAATGACAAGCTGAAATATCCTTGAAGGTAAAGTCTAGTTTGTGAATTATTATTCAGCGCAGCAATAGCAATAATTCAGTCATTTTTTATGAGAAGCAATAAGTGAAGTTGTGGACTGCCCATTGTCACTGAATGATGTTATTTCTCTACGAAGGCCGTGTCGGTGACTGTCCGTAGCTTGACGTGTATTTTATATTCCTGGATGCAGACACGTTGATTTGATAACTGGAGGCCTGTACTTCGTCACAAACGAATTTACATTCAGTTACTTGCAACGTTTCTTTCTTAAAGATCGATGTTGTGGCTTACCGTATGTGAATCATTAGAACTGATGTTCATTGTTTTCCAGTGTAGTGTAAGCAATAAATTAGGGATCATGGGAACTTTGGTAATTGTGTTAGTCTAACCATAGCATTTCTCCCGCATTACACACCTTACCTCAGTCTGGCTAATTTAAGCTTTGCTGCATTTCGTCACCTCTTCTGTGCGAGCGAATCAGTGTGTTGAACCTGGACTTGGCAGTACAATTAGAATTATTGGCAATTTCACGATTGCTCATATCTATAAAGTGACAAGAATAATGTCGATCCCTAATTTTTAGTTATGCTCTCAACATCTTGCATGGTAAAATGAAACACTCAGAAGTAGTTTTGACTTACAAAGATGTATGGTACTGAGTTGTACATCAGGATATATAGTGAAATCGTAACACATGTAAAACATGAGTTAAGCAACACATGTTGACATATATATATATATATATATATATATATATATATTAATATAATATAGATTATCAATAACAGAATAACTCAATAACTAATAAAACACCTAACACTAACAAGTGTGGGATTCAATATATGCACTGACATAATTTTGAATTACTAAATCTAGTAAATTTTCAATTTTGCTAGGATATTTAAAAACATTGTTTTAAAACGTTATCATCATATATCTGATAAATTCAGGCTTTCTAATGCATTCTGTTTCGGAAGCTGTGTCACTTTGCTGTCTATTAGATGGTTACTGGATATCAAAATTGCCAACTGCCGGTTGTTGGACCTGCTAAATGGATACATTGTTCGTCAGTCGCTGACGATTTAAAATGTCCGTGTACTGCGCACACAAGTAGATCGTGATGTCATATGAATGATGCTGCGCTTACTGATTCATCAATAAACTTATTTATACAGTTGTTTTTTATATATGTTTTTCTTAAAACCTTCTTCGAAAACTTTACATCACCATTGTCACTGTACAATTAAATCAGTACATCGAACAAGACCATCACATATACAACATATTGATCTACAATGTTTGAAGAACTAACGTGCCTTCAAAGCTTCCATTTAGACACCCTGTGAAGTGGGATTTAACCATTCCTTACAACAACCCATTTAACCATAACTGCATAGTACAGCTTATTTGCAGATCACTCTAAAGTCACATTGTCACATAATGGCCGTGCTCCCATACATTACGTGTTACCAAGTAGACCCTAGCTCGCCATTTACGTAGTACACATAGTTGACGAAGTAGAAACTTAGGTAAAGTAAGTTACAAAGGAAACACATTTTTTAGCATAAAAATTTGCGATTCATCCTACTTCTAATTCCCAGACGATGCAAATATTTCGTTTGTGATATGTGCACAGAATGGAAGCATTCAGGGAAGCCGTGGGTTGTATTCTCTTGACAATTTATCAACATTTCCAGACGATAAAGTCAGCAAATATTGCCAAGGCGACAATTCGCAATAACACATCTACATCTATTGACCCCATCTATTACTTCAATCCTGTACAGCGTTAAGGGACGTGTGTATTAAACATATTTAGGTGGATATAACTAGGCCAGACATAACAAGTCATTTGTAAATACGTTCAATTAGTTTGTATGTCTGCTCATATATACCTTCGTTATGGATTATAACAAGCAAATACATGATGGTTTACGTCTTTTAAGTGACATATAGTGTTTTCCCAAAATATGTCTTTGACTTTTATACGCGCAGATGCTGATTTCAGTTAAAATAATTTCACTCAACTTTCATATCGTACGGTCGTATATCCATAAAAAAAATAATTGGGAATAGTATTACTTTACAAAATCATGTATTTATGACTTTAAATGTGCATAGTGAAAATTATGTCTCTTCCCAAATATTGACTTTGACCAACTTTTTTCACCAAAAATGTGATGTACTTAAATGAGGACAAGATACGGCCAAAACAATCAGCATGCTAAAGGCCCCTTTACACAGAGCCGCGTCCTTCGTACGACCATTGAGATACCAAAAAAATGGACAGGACGCTCAATGGTCGGCTGATTTCGCGAAATACCGTTTCTGTGTAAATGCACCTGCAATCTTCGTGCGTCCTTTGTACGACCTAAAATGCAAATAACGGTAATTTCCATGACGATCTTTGAACGACCTGCACGTTTACGGAGCCTCCACATTGCCTTCGCTGGGCGTTCACTGTGCAACCCTAACAACATTTCAGCATCAAGGGCGATCCCCGTACAACCCGTCAGCCACCACTGTGCCTCCTCTGTGCCTCCTCTGTGCCTTCGCTGTGCCACCATTGACGACTATGGCGACAGTTGGCCGACAATGCAGCACCACTTCTGCCTCCTCTGCGATACCTGAACAATGCTTCAGTGATCCCTGGGAGCATTCGGCAACCTGTATAGACCCTAATAGACTAGGGTATATAATAAGCTGCATTAGTCTCAATTGTTTCAGTCCCATTCCAACAGTAAAAAAAACCCAACCAATGGGCTTTTGCAGCTGGAATAAATACAAATAATATTTTTTTTTTTGCACAAGAATATGATAAAAAGATTTTTAATAGAAACTAAAGAAGTAAATATTCAAAAATACATGAAATTATTAAATCCACGGGTAAACAAACGAATGAAACAGGGCTTCATCATCCTCCAGAAGTCAAATGGGTTAAATTTAAGTTTATGAAACATTATCTGTTCATACTTCTGAAAATCATGCTTTGTAAAAACTAGTCTTCTTAACGGGGAGATAAAAAAAGTAAAAAGAGAGTAAAAGGGACCTTTTGGCTTGTTTTACGATGTCCTACCGTGACGATGCTTCAATGTTAGAGTTTAGAAATAAAGTTAGAGAGATACAATAGGTCACCAACATCTTTTATTAATTCATTTTCGGTATTTCGTAATTTTTTAAAGAAAATTACCCAACATTCTGGAGAAAAAAAAGGTTATTCCAACACCCGTATGTGTTTGAATAAAGATCATGATAAAAGTATCAAACCCGAATGTAGAAATTGTGCGTACTTCTTTACAAAACCTGTTATTATCAAAGACATTTAAAATCGACTTTATCCGACAGCAGCATTCCGTTCTTATTGTTAAATATGTGATGGCGTTTCTTCACAAGTGAGTTTATACATCTTTATTTGCTTGACTTTTCTGTTGTCTTGTTCCTTTTTGGTGCCATAGTCTTATCAATGATTTGCCAATAGAAACAAGGAAACATGTGAGAATCGATAATCTATCTTTTGAGAATTTACGAGGACGCTCACAGAAGGCTGAGTGAATGCAGAAAGAAGGCACAACACTCGTCATGGTCGCACAAAGGTTGTCGTGGTCGCTGCATGAAGGCAGAACGGTCGTGATATAAACGGCTCTGATTGCACAGAGGACGCAGTGGGAATTAAGGCACAAGGGAGGCAGAGGCATCGCCCAACGTTAGCGTATTTCTTACATGGCGATCATTGGGCGTCCTTTGCGACCTTAGAACGTCCATTGTACGACCTTTCTGTCTCCTGGGAGCAACCGTTGAGCGATCAGAATCGACGGCGACCCCTCTGCGGAAGTTTTGAGCATGTTGAAAATTGTTTGGCGTCCTCCGCGTCCTTGGCGATCAATCGCGATTTCTCAACATCCCTTGTGCCACCTCCTCACGACCTGAGCAACCATTCTGCCTCTCTTGAGCGTCCAACGGCGATCTGTTATGTTTTTTGGTCGCACAGAGGACGCACAACGGTCTTTATGTCTGTGTAAAGGGGCCTTAAGCACCACTGGTAACGACCACAATACTTGACAAACCAAGACTCCACGCATTTGGGAAAACACTGCTTTTAATAGTACAAATGCCTTGGGAGCTGCGCCAAATTACGTTTATCAGAGGGGTACTGAATGTAAAATTAGCTTATCTATCGATTGTTGGGCCTCGATTTTTGTCGAGGCGAAATGGTCGAACTACACAATGGATGTAGCTTTAAGATTTTAATGCTCTAGAGTTTTAGAACTCCTGCGCTGACAACCCATGTGCGGCGCTATTTATAGTTTTACAGAATCACGTGATATGCAAAGCTGACCTCATATACTTGACCTAAAATGGCGCAAAAGTGCGGCCAAAGGATAGAATGAGTCATTAACTTACATGATGAATTACAAGCGTAACATTTGGTTTACACTTATCCCTGATGAAGGTCAAGGTAGGATACGGTGGACCAGGAAGTAACAACGCTTTCAGCAAATGGGATAAACTGATTGACTGAATTCCGTTAAAATGTGTCTGTTTTACAAAGTATAATCCAGAAATATATACATGTTTAAATGTGAAATTTCTATGCTTATTCTGATTCTTAACTTTGCTAACGTTTTGACTTTGTGAAAAGAAATAAATCATGGAATACCATAAACATACGTTGTGTTATCGCTATGATGAGTAATCTATATATTTAGACACCTATACGAGAATGTTGAAGCATTTGTCAGACATATGAAGGAATTAACATAAACCCTTGATTTACAGGTAGGTGTCAGACAAGGCTGCGTATTGAGTCCCTTCTTATTTTTTATTGAATTGGCCACTCAGATTGAACAAACTTGTACAATTACACCGATACTTCTTCCAACTATTTCTTTTGCTGTGGCTGATATATTGTCTTTATCAGTTTCAAAATGTATATGTGGCCAATCACATGGTACCCCTATATTGGGATCGCAGGGCAATCAGATCTACAATTTAGAATCCCAATTGGCCCCAAGTAGTCATAACATGTCAGCTCTATAGAACTCGTACTGGAGAAGAAGATGAAAATTTAAGGTTTTTAAGTCATGACCCCTGTGACACCTTTTTGACGTCACGGGGTCACCAAATATACTATTAGACTCCCCATTGGCCAAGGAGTCAATGCAGTCAGTACATACAATTTCAGCTCTCTAGAGTCACTGGTTCTGGAGAGGAAGTCGAAAAAGGGAAACGTTTACGGTCGGACTGACGGATGGGTGGACGAACGGACGCCATACCATGCCAAAAGCCCAGCGGGCCTTTCAGGCCAGGTGAGCTAAAAAGGAATGAGTAAATATATTTTGAAATCGTTTCGATATAAACGATTTTAAGCACATGTGACTTCTTTCAGATTGAAATTTGACAAATCCCATAATATCCAAACCGTCAATATACTTACTTCCATGTTTATGTGTGTATATATTTATATATCTTACACGACCATGTCGAAACCTCTCATCACAGCCTTAGGACAAATCATTACTTTAGTATTCACCTTAATCGACCCCATACAATCAATTGTCTCATTTGATGTGAGAAGGCTTATAGTGTATCCATCAGTAACAGTATCCATCCTGTTAACAGTAAATTCGTTCGGCTTGATAAAATCGGAAGTTTTTGCGAATAATTTTCGCACATATGGTGGTTACACAACCATGTTGGTCAACAAGTGAAAACATAGATAAATATAAAATTTATTCTCGTTTAAAAGATTTATTTTCAAAATGGTTTCATCCAAACAATAAAACAAACAGGTCATAGTCACAGGGTTTTGGTAAACTGACAATGTGCTTTAACAGAATGAAGGGATCAAAAGGCATATGATTTATGGCATATGATATACGATTAAATCATCAACTATAAACAAAATAGTCAATGATTTAGATGTTACGGTGATATATATATATGACCTAATCATTGAAATTAGCCACGTCGTTGTTTACCATCACACATATACTACGAATACAGAGCCATCAAGGATGTTGATGAACATATAGGAAAATTGCCAAAAATCTGTCTCCGTGAAATATATACACTTATTTTTTCCCAAATTTTTTTCGACCCAAAATAAGCCGAGAAATTGCACTCATTAGTAATTAAAAGGTGTTGTCCAGTCTAACTATAGATCCAGTCTATTATTTTCAAGCGCAAAGCATTATGGTCTAGGTCACACAGTGTATACAAAGACACGAAAGAATAACAAAGTTTATGAAAGAAATTGAAATATATATTTTTTGGCGATTATTTATTATTATTACTATTTCATTTTTATAATGTATTTGCTACAAAAATTGGACTAATTGTTTTACCCAACTAGGTATTTTGCTTGAATTGTATAATTTATGAGAGTAAAAAATTGTCATAATTTGCTGGTCTTATTTCAATAAAAAGTACATAAGGTACATTGGATAGTTCATTCATTTTGGAAAACATCCAAATCCTAAACTTCAACTTTTAATTAGCCAGTGCTGCACACAAGAAATACAAAAAATGTAGGGGTAAAAAAAAACACAAACAAAATACGTTAATTTAAATTCTTTCTTTTCCATGAAGTCTTTTAATTTTTTTAAATGTGCCACCTTGGTGCCAAATGTAGTGGATCCGTGTGTCAACGGGTTATGAAATGCATTGTCTGATCAATAATTAAAAATGTCTTATGACGTCATCTGACAAATGTTCCTACATGTATGTTCATGCAAACCAACATCGACGCGTGTTCATTAACTGGAGGGGGTGGTTTGATTCTAACACGCCATTGTGGACCGTCTGGCAGTTTTCCAATCAACGACAAGTCTTCAGAAAATAGAAATTATTGTAAAGCTGTAACGTTGCATGTCAAACCGACGTTGTCACTTCCATAGTGACATTAGCCATACATGTACATCAAAGTTCAGCAGTCAGTACCTGTCTATTGAGCTGTCGAAAAACTTCGACGCTACCTGACAAGGTCTTCTTGTGCACATGTGCATAGTGACACGCCGATCTATGGTGGTCGCCGTCAATGACGTCACTCAGAGATAGCGTTGGCAGCGGTCTAACGCAAGCAGATATCAGCCTTCAATGGGCGAACAGACCATTGTTTTTTGTATTCTGGGATTCTGAAATGTCTCTCCAACTCGGCTGTAATGTGACAACACATTGACATAAGAAATGCAGGAACAAGGGCGATTCTTGTAGCTTTAGTATCCGTTGGCCAGCTTTTGTCAAATTTCAGAAGTTATTCACGATTTTCTGGTGTTACTTTTGACGGATTTTAGGGTTTTTTTCATGGTCTACATCAATAATGTGTAGCAATTTTACTTATGTGTCACGTGACTTTACACCAGTATGAAAGTCACGTGATTATAAATATTTTCCAATTTTCTTCAAAATGTGTTAATATGGTTTTAGTTCACCTTTAAAACACAAAAGTTAATGTATCTGCCCTGTGTATATGATGCTCACTGTCAACATCAATAATAATAATTTTCCATAATTTCATTTAAAAAGTGTATACTTTCTTTAGCCTGTAAGTTTATATATATCAATGATCGAATGTTCTTAAATACCTCTGTGTTCTTTGATCTTTTGATTTTCCTCATAACACAAGGTATTTCGAAATAATGGCATTATCATAAGACATGACTGCAACTAAAAATCAAATTTTGAACAAAATTATAGAAAGTATTTTAAAATAATAGACAGTATATTAGTCACCCATGCATAGATTATGAAAATGGTTCACATTCCATGTAGGTCAATAACACAATTCCTATTCAATGTAATGGTATAGAACGAGCTGTCGTGTTTTATCGCAAATGAAAACGAAGACATATAACTTTGCTAATACAGACATGTACCTAAATCTAAGATGTTAATGAAGTATCTTCATCGTTCAAGGTTATCTATAACCCTCTGTTTTACCTTATCAGATACTGTGAATTATTGCGTTACTCAATGGCACAGCAAAATCACATCTGTGAATTAAAGGATCCAAACAGCTTCAAAATGCATATTGGTAATCTTACTGGAGACTATATTCTGAATTTCCGAGTCTTTCCTGAGATAGAAAATATCCTTTTAACTAGAATATATGTAATGACAATACTGCATACCTTGAGTTTTTTCGTTATAAGCGTGTGCAGTTCATTAAATATTAGAACACTCTTGAAATGATGATAACTATATTGATCAGGGGCAACTGTATGTGGGTGGTAACTGGGTGGGTGATAACTAGGTGGGTGGTAACTGGGTGGGTGGTAAGTGCTTTAAATTGATTCAACATTGAATCTCGCATACATGGAGAATGTGTGAGATAACAAACCTTTATTTTCGTCCTAGTGTAGTTTATAGTTTACTTAATCGATATTCGGTACACGTACTTGTATGTGCATGTATATTATAGTCTCAAATTGCATCTTTTATATATCAGAGGTATGTTGCGGACAAGAAGGTGAGTGGGAGGGGAGAAGAAGAGAGAGGGGAGGGGGAATTGCGTGGGAGGGTTAGGCGATGGATGGGGTAGAAGAGAAGGTGGATGGAGATAGCGCAATGGTGGGTACATTTTCCTCTCTAGGACTACCTGGATCTCTACTATACAGATACAATTATATCATATAAGTCTTTACATAACTGTTAATAACAGGGTGGTAAATCAGTAAAAGCAGTTATATGCATGTATTATCTATTCACTTCAGTAGTATTTACAAAACAGAAATATGTTACGAAGCCTTCCTAACATAATCTAAGTTTTGAAAATAATTGATTTAAAGTGCACTATGTGTACGCACTATCCCATACTCGTTTGTTCATACATGTATCCAAGGACTTACTTTCCGTTGGAACGACACATATAGGTCTAACTATTATGGTAATGAATTATTTACGCACTTGAGTAACAAACAAACCTCGTTCCCAAGAGCATAACAGATCGATGGCTTAAATGTCGCAAGAGTCATAAGCCTCCAGCGGTTGCCAATAGTGGTAATATAGTACTGACTCTCTTGGCTGGCTATTGTCGAAGTTGTGAAGGCAATGTCATTAGACATTGATCAAGTACGACATATAGAGCGGGGATTCGAACAACCCCGCTAACTCCCAAACCGAAAATGTAACAGATGTTTTCATTGGTTGAGGAAGCTCGCACCACGTCAACATCCATGCCTTATTCTTGAAAAGTTTGGCAAGCGGGAAGTTTGATCAGCTAAGACGATTTTCGCTTTTTACCAATCCCATGTAACTTTTGACCATCTTTTGCCATAAAAGGCATCGTATTTTAATGAATAGAATTTTGCCTTGCAGTGATAAGCACAACTCATGTGTGGACAGTTTCATTCTCGTATAATCTCTACTGTCTGGTTGTCAATTTATATTTATCTGAAAAAAGTTACAGTGGGGTAGCTTCGTCCATATGGACGAACCTACCCCATACATTGTACATGTCACTTATTATGTGTGCGATTGTTTTAAACTTTCACAGACATTGCAATTAATCAAAAGCCTTTGCTTGTGACATTTTTAATTTTGTTCAATGCATATTTACTATCTGCTTCGGTATTATACCGTTAATGCCTATTTACTGAAAACTGGTTGCTTATTTTCAAAAGTCCAATGAGTGATGGTCTATATTGCAGTTTCCTAAACGTTACTTGTTAACCTACTTGTAGTTAGAAGCGAATAGACTTTTAACACCTAAGACACTTAACACTTAAGACGCATGTAAATATAAGACAGACACGTACAATTGTTTACACCTTCATAAACATTGCTACGATAAACGAGTCGTCGACGTATGATTGAATAAGATTGTTTTTCACAACGATGCCTGCTCTTGAATGTGTGGAGGTTGTGACGTAGTGCACACACCTCGGTGACGTCACGTCACAGTTACCTAAACCTACACTAGGACACACCTAGGACACAGTGATATATCTATATTCCAGGATAGTGCTTGTTGTTATTCTTGGGACTACAAGGTGAGTAGTTGACGCAACCGATAGAGTATACTGATTCCTCTATATTGGCGCTGTGACAGTTGAGTTGCACCTGCTGTCAGTTTTGATAGTGTTTACATTTGCGGGAACTGCTCGTGAATTTGACATATTGCAATGCCTTTGGCAGTGCTACTGTGATATCAATATATGGTAATTTTTATTAGTCTCTGACTAATTATTAGCTAAATATTGATAGTGTAAGATATTTGTGGTAAATATTTTTCATAATTTGAACTTTTGGCGGGTAGCTGACCCCTGTCAAAATATTGTGTGACCTTTGGCCATCTTAACAAGTGTCAAAGTGTAATTTTGGTCTTTGACCAACATTTTTATGGGAACTGCTCTGCATTTTCCCATTTCAGTGTGCTAGTTTGGTCTTTGACCAAACTTTTCCTCCAAACACTTCTCATTTTGTCATTAATTGACTTGAATTTAGACGTTTTTGTAACTTTGGTCTCTGTCCAAAGTTTTTCAATAACAAATTAATTAGTGTATATCTTATTAAATATTTAACTTTGGTCTCTGACCAACTTTGAATTATGATACTTTCCATTCGTAGGTGTATTTGTATGTGCCAATTTGGTCTATGATCGAATGTTATTGTAGAATAGAGTAATTTTCATATCATCATAAGTTACAGGCCATTTGAAGGAATATCCTTCATCAAGCATTCAGTGAATTTTCTCTATGATATAGGTATCTGACAAATATCTATTTGCAGGGTTGGGCACTCTGCAGTCAGTAAATATTATCTTGAGTGAATTTTGCTATCAGAGTGCTAAGCACCTCTGAGCAAAATTAATAGAATTACTGTTCCTATTTGAGCTTTGTATGTTTGAGTGCTCTGCACTATCACATTCTGTTAGTTCTGTTTAATTCAAATTATTTGTTGAATTGTTGTGTTATGAGTGCTCAGCACTTGTGAGATTGACATAGTATCACTAAGGATCAGCAGTATTCTTAAATAGTCTCTGACTATTTATATACATGTCATTTTAAGTCTTCTAGGTGCTAAGCACTAGTGTTACATTCTTCATTTCATAGTCTTTGACTATATAGGTCTGTGAGTGCTCGGCACTAACAGTTGCATCTGATAAGTTACTCATGTTGTGCTCTGCACGGCCAGCTAATGACATAGTCTCTGACTATGACTGTATGAGTGCTTTGCATTCATAGGTTAGATATTCATATTGGAATTATCAAGTGCTTTGCATTTGACATTACTGTTTATAGTCTATGACTATACTTGTATGAGTGCTTTGCATTCAAAGGTTATATATTCATATTGGAATTATCAAGTGCTTTGCATTTGACATTGTTGTTTATAGTCTATGACTATACTTGTATGAGTGCTTTGCATTCATAGGTTAGATATTCATATTGGCATTATCAAGTGCTTTGCATTTGACATTACTGTTTATAGTCTATGACTATATGTGTATGAGTGCTTTGCATTCATAGGTTATATATTCATATTGGAATTATCAAGTGCTTTGCATTTGACATTACTGTTTATAGTCTATGACTATACTTGTATGAGTGCTTTGCATTCATAGGTTATATATTCATATTGGAATTATCAAGTGCTTTGCATTTGACATTACTGTTTATAGTATATGACTATATTTGTATGAGTGCTTTGCATTCATAGGTTATATATTCATATTGGAATTATCAAGTGCTTTGCATTTGACATTACTGTTTATAGTCTATGACTATATTTGTATGAGTGCTTTGCATTCATAGGTTATATATTCATATTGGAATTATCAAGTGCTTTGCATTTAACATTGTTATTTATAGTCTATGACTATACTGGTATGAGTGCTTTGCATTCATAGGTTATATATTCATATTGGAATTATCAAGTGCTTTGCATTTGACATTGTTATTTATAGTCTATGACTATACTGGTATGAGTGCTTTGCATTCATAGGTTATATATTCATATTGGAATTATCAAGTGCTTTGCATTTGACATTGTTATTTATAGTCTATGACTATACTGGTATGAGTGCTTTGCATTCATAGGTTATATGTTCATATTGGAATTATCAAGTGCTTTGCATTTGACATTACTGTTTATAGTCTATGACTATATTTGTATGAGTGCTTTGCATTCATAGGTTATATATTCATATTGGAATTATCAAGTGCTTTGCATTTGACATTACTGTTTATAGTCTATGACTATATTTGTATGAGTGCTTTGCATTCATAGGTTATATATTCATATTGGAATTATCAAGTGCTTTGCATTTGACATTGTTATTTATAGTCTATGACTATACTGGTATGAGTGCTTTGCATTCATAGGTTATATATTCATATTGGAATTATCAAGTGCTTTGCATTTGACATTGTTATTTATAGTCTATGACTATACTGGTATGAGTGCTTTGCATTCATAGGTTATATGTTCATATTGGAATTATCAAGTGCTTTGCATTTGACATTACTGTTTATAGTCTATGACTATATTTGTATGAGTGCTTTGCATTCATAGGTTATATATTCATATTGGAATTATCAAGTGCTTTGCATTTGACATTACTGTTTATAGTCTATGACTATATTTGTATGAGTGCTTTGCATTCATAGGTTATATATTCATATTGGAATTATCAAGTGCTTTGCATTTGACATTGTTATTTATAGTCTATGACTATACTGGTATGAGTGCTTTGCATTCATAGGTTATATGTTCATATTGGAATTATCAAGTGCTTTGCATTTGACATTGTTATTTATAGTCTATGACTATACTGGTATGAGTGCTTTGCATTCATAGGTTATATATTCATATTGGAATTATCAAGTGCTTTGCATTTGACATTGTTATTTATAGTCTATGACTATACTGGTATGAGTGCTTTGCATTCATAGGTTATATATTCATATTGGAAGTATCAAGTGCTTTGCATTTGACATTACTGTTTATAGTCTATGACTATATTTGTATGAGTGCTTTGCATTCATAGGTTATATGTTCATATTGGAATTATCAAGTGCTTTGCATTTGACATTGTTATTTATAGTCTATGACTATACTGGTATGAGTGCTTTGCATTCATAGGTTATATATTCATATTGGAAGTATCAAGTGCTTTGCATTTGACATTACTGTTTATAGTCTATGACTATATTTGTATGAGTGCTTTGCATTCATAGGTTATATATTCATATTGGAAGTATCAAGTGCTTTGCATTTGACATTACTGTTTATAGTCTATGACTATATTTGTATGAGTGCTTTGCATTCATAGGTTATATATTCATATTGGAAGTATCAAGTGCTTTGCATTTGACATTACTGTTTATAGTCTATGACTATACTGGTATGAGTGCTTTGCATTCATAGGTTATATATTCATATTGGAAGTATCAAGTGCTTTGCATTTGACATTACTGTTTATAGTCTATGACTATATTTGTATGAGTGCTTTGCATTCATAGGTTATATATTCATATTGGAAGTATCAAGTGCTTTGCATTTGACATTGTTATTTATAGTCTATGACTATACTGGTATGAGTGCTTTGCATTCATAGGTTATATATTCATATTGGAATTATCAAGTGCTTTGCATTTGACATTGTTATTTATAGTCTATGACTATATTTGTATGAGTGCTTTGCATTCATAGGTTATATGTTCATATTGGAATTATCAAGTGCTTTGCATTTGACATTGTTATTTATAGTCTATGACTATACTGGTATGAGTGCTTTGCATTCATAGGTTATATATTCATATTGGAAGTATCAAGTGCTTTGCATTTGACATTACTGTTTATAGTCTATGACTATATTTGTATGAGTGCTTTGCATTCATAGGTTATATATTCATATTGGAAGTATCAAGTGCTTTGCATTTGACATTGTTATTTATAGTCTATGACTATACTGGTATGAGTGCTTTGCATTCATAGGTTATATATTCATATTGGAATTATCAAGTGCTTTGCATTTGACATTACTGTTTATAGTCTATGACTATATTTGTATGAGTGCTTTGCATTCATAGGTTATATGTTCATATTGGAATTATCAAGTGCTTTGCATTTGACATTGTTATTTATAGTCTATGACTATACTGGTATGAGTGCTTTGCATTCATAGGTTATATATTCATATTGGAAGTATCAAGTGCTTTGCATTTGACATTACTGTTTATAGTCTATGACTATATTTGTATGAGTGCTTTGCATTCATAGGTTATATATTCATATTGGAATTATCAAGTGCTTAGCATTTGTCATTGTTACATATGGTTATATAAGTGTTTTGCATTCCAGTTCAATATTCAAAACTGTTCGTAGGCATCTACTTTATTGTTATTACTGTCAGGTGCTTTGCATTTGGCTTTACCTGTTATAGTCTCTGACTATTTGATTTAAGTATTGTGCTTTGCACTGATTGTTAACATTGTTCTTATTATTACTGTTATCAGGTGCATTTAATGGTACCTAATAACTAGTCTCTGACTACATAAGTACTTTGTGCTTTGCACAGTTGATTTCATCGTTAGTTAATAACAGGTGTTTTACATCTGATCTTGACCTACTATAGTCTCTGACTATATCACATCTGACTAGTACGTTGCAATAAACGATTACAATGCCAATCTTTGTAAACTCTGCAACGTATGAAGAACTTCTTGGGGTGGAGGGAATGGATTCCCGCATTGCGAGCGATATCCTCCATCTTCGGACGAAGCGTGGTGACTTAAGCTACCAAGACCTCAAGTTCGATCTTCAGGGGATCCCGGAGGCAATCCTTAACTCATTGGATTACACGTCATACGCCGCAAGACAGGACATGAGGATGAAACAGGAGAACCGGTGGTCTGGACGTCACTCACGTCAGGAGGACGACGAGAGGAATTTGACCTGGCCACCAGCAAGAACGTCTACCCCAATGGAGGGGAAACGCAGGGCCCATGAGGGAAACCTTGGTTGGGGCAACACCGTTTATCGCAGACATGAAGGTTCCGTACCCGGGGCTCGACAGCCGTTAGGTCCTCGGAGGCCCCGTTCACCGAGCCCAGTGTACCACCGGAGACGTTCACCTAGCCCAAGGTATAGGTCTGGCAGTATACGAACACCCAGTCCTGAACATGTCTACCGTGGTAGACGTTCACCAAGTCCAGATTACCGTTGCAGACACTACAGTCCAGAACGTCGTCCCAGACGTCGTAGTCCTGAGCGTAGAGTGCGACAAGGACGTCCCCTGCCAAAGAATTTAAGTTATGATGGAAACTCTGACTGGCAGATGTTTCCTCGAAATTTCGCCGATTCGCCGAAATAGAGGGTTGGGACGATGAAAGGAAGAAAGACGAGTTATGCTTTTGTGTACAAGATAAAGCAGCTGCTTTCTTCAACAGGATTACGGAAGGGCGACCTAGAGTGTCTTTTGGTGTGATCGTTAAAGACATGAAGATACGGTTTACCTTCAGAGAGTCCCCAGAAACGGAGGTTATGCGATTTGCAGCCATGAAGCAGGAGAAGGAGGAGGCACTTCTTGATTGGGCCGACAGGGTGCAAGCACAGGTGTTTTATGCCTTTGAAGGGTGCTCCCAGGTACAGAACCTCACCCAGTCCATCACGAAAATTTGCCAGGGCTGCTACGACAAAGAGGCTGGAGCTTTCGCATTCAACCTGCAACCGAAGACAGTTGAGGGTGCGATTCAGATCATCAAAAGGCACCAACATACCTCTGAGGCTATCTACGGATACAAAAAGGATGTACGCAGAACATCGAGGGACCGCACCGCTGCTTGCGATTCTGAAGAAAACATGCAAGCTAGAAAGCTTGAGAGTCGCGGTAGACCAGGGGAGACTAACCATTCTCCCAAGAAATCAACTCTCGAGGAATCTCTTGAGAAACTAGCAACCAGCCTCGACAAGTTCACTAGGCTCTCTCAACAGAATTTGGATAAGCTTTCGGAGATGTCCAAAGACAATTTTGAAAGACAGAGCAGATCTCTTGAGCTCATCACCCAGAAGTTGGACAGGCTTACAAGCAGGAGGCCTAGTGGAAGTCGTTCCCCAAGCTGTGAACGTCTTTGTTATAATTGCAGCAAACCCGGACACATGTCAAGGGAATGCCCAGCAATGAATGCCAGTGAGAAGTCAGTGGGGTTTAAGGAAGATTTAAACTCCGCAGGGTCGAATCAAATGGCCTAAATTCGACCCACGGCAGGGAAGTCGGCCAACCGGTATCAAGTGATGGTATCGGAGACGCGGCATGGAACAACATCTTCGACTACTCCTTGGGATCAGAGGAGAGTACAGCATCAACAATGGACGTAGGGGCCATCGACTATCCGGGGGACTATTACATTGATGATACCATCGATGATATAGTAAAGTGGAGTGAAGTGGAAACTCCATGCAGAGTAGCCCGGGTTCCCATTACAGATGAGCTAACCGACATCTCTCTACCGTCGGTTCTCAACCAACAAGGGCAGAACAGGGAACCCCGGGACCAAATAAGTGCTTTCCTCACATGCGACAAGTGCAAAGTGACAGAACTTCAGACCCTGGCGGGCTACACACCCTTCAATGTAGAAGAGCTGCCTCGTTTCATCTGTTCATCCTGTAAATCCAAGGAGAAGGGTAGACAGGCGGCCATTGAAGAAGCAAAATGGATTTTACAACCACTCAAGCATTCCATGACCATGGAGGAGGAAGACCTACCAGTGTGTGAGGTCGTCATAAATGAGACCAGGAAAGATGCCAGTTATTGGCTACCCATTAGGGTAGGAAATGCAGAATTGGCAGCCGTGGTGGATTCTTGGGCCACGGTCACTATTTTATCAGAAGAAGTGTATAAGACACTACATCCGACCCCACCAGTGAAAGAGAAAATAAACATCAGGAATGCGGGCAAGGACCTGAGTATGACAGGAAAGCTAGTTGGACCAGTAGACATCAGAGTGGGAGATAAACATTTCCAGGAAGAACTGTATGTGGCACCCATCAATGACAAGCTTCTGTTAGGCCTCGATTTCATGCGTCTGCATAAGGCATGCATTGAAATGGATGGGGATTGGCTGCGACTGGACAAGGAAATGTTCCCTCTGACATACTCACCCAAGGAACCGGTAGTATGCAGTACACAGGTGACTGTTGAATCTGCGACACGGCTGCCACCAAGGACAGTCATGTTGGCGCAATGCTCAGTTTCACAACCACAGGAGGAGGATTTCCTGATTGAGCCTGCACCGAACTTGGATATCATGATTCCAAGGACGCTAGACTCAGGATTAACTCCCACTGTCTGTCTGATAAATCCCTCAGATGTGGAAGTAACCATAGAAAAGGGATTTATCATTGGCAGGGCCACCCCGGCAGTGATAGAGGATGATGAACCCTCAGAGGGTACAAACGTGGTCTACGAAGCTGACATAAGAATGACAAAGCGGGAGAATGGGCAACTTCCTGATCATCTTCAGGACTTGTTGACAAGGTCGTCAGTCAATCTTGTAGGGGACCAAAATACCCTGCTCAGAGAGCTCTTGGTTGAATATCAAGATGTGTTCGCAAAAGATGACTTCGATCTTGGAAATTTCACAGCAATCGAACACAGCATCGACACAGGGGATGCCAAGCCAGTCAGGATGAGAATGAGGAGAACCCCGCCTAATTTCGCAGAGGAAGAGTTAGCAATTTTAAAGAGGATGCTCGACGGCAATGTCATTACCCCGTCAACATCTGAATGGGCTGCGGCGCCTGTGCTGGTACGCAAGAGGGGGGAGTGCGTTGGTGCTTAGACTACAGGAAATTAAATGATCGAACCAAGAAAACGGTGTTTAGTCTGCCATTGGTAGATGAATGCCTGGAGAGTTTGGCGGGAAGTACATTCTACTCGAAACTTGACGCCAACTCCGCATACTGGCAGATACCAATCAAAGAGTCTGACCGCCACAGGACAGCATTCATCACAAAATATGGACTGTTTGAGTGCAAGAAAATGAGTTTCGGCTTATGCAACGCCCCAGCAACTTTTGATCGGGCCATAAATCTCGTCCTGGCGGGATTGAACTGGAAGATCGTGCTAGCTTTTCTGGATGATACCTGTGTACTGGGCAAGACCTTTGATGACCATCTTAGTAATCAAAGCTGGTTTTGCAGCGGTTAAGAGACTATCAGCTCAGACTCAAACCGGCAAAATGTGAGCTATTTCAACACAAGGTTGAATTCCTTGGCCGTACGGTCAGCCAGGACGGCTTAGCAGCGGGAGTAAGGACAGAAGCTGTACTTTCATGGCCACGCCCAACAGGCATCAGGGATGTTGAGAGCTTTCTGGGTCTGGCGAACTATCATCGCCAATTCATAAAGGATTTCGCCAAAATTGCACAACCCTTATACAGACTGACTGGAAAGAAGAAGAAATTCTCATGGGGCGAGGAAGAAGATGCTGCATTCCAGAAAATGAAGACCGCCCTGACATCTATGCCAGTTTTGGCGATTGCCAATAAGGAGGATGCTTTCATACTTGACACAGATGCGAGTAACACGGCCATTGGAGCCGAACTGATCCAGGTCCAGAATGGTTCTGAGAAAGTCATTGCGTACGGAAGCCTAGCATTGACTTCGGAGCAGCTGAAATACTGCACCACATGCCTCGAGCTCTTGGCAATAGTGAGGTTTACACGGATGTACCGTCACTATCTCTTGGGCAAGGAGTTCACCTTAAGGACTGACCACAGCAGCTTGCTCTGGCTGATGAACTTCAAGCAGCCTACAGGACAGCTCGCCAGATGGCTTGAAGAGCTGAGTCAGTACCACATGAAATTACAACACAGACCAGAAGGAATCATGGGAATGCTGATGCATTATCCAGGATACCTGTCTCTGTTGACCACCCAAATCTGGACATTGAGATCAAACTTGAAAACCTGCCGTGTCACGGGTGTAAATACTGTGTTAAAGCCCACCAAGCCTGGTCAATTTTCAGAGATATAGTGGATGATGTCGTGCCTTTGGCAAAGGCCAGAATGGCTCGTGTGACTGAAGGAGTTGCCAAGCCACTTGAAAATGGGCCAGAGTGGTCTCACACTCCTGAGAAAACTGTCCGGGAAGCCGCCACGCTCGAGTCGAGTACGGAGACATATGTGGGCATGCCAACCCGTTCTGATCTCAGAAATGCCCAGAGGGCTGACGCCGACTTAGAGATGATCTTGGAGTATATCCTGAATGATATCACTCCAAGCGAGGGTAAACTGTTCTTGGGTAGCCCAGCGAGCAAGGCATACTACATTAACAAGGATCTGCACTTCCTGAGGGAAGGCATTTTATTCTTCAAGACAAGGGAGATGAGAGAAGATCTAATGTACCTTCATCACACTATTCCGGTGTCTGGTCACCAGGGAAGGAACAGGACGAAGCAACGGTTGAAGGCCAAGTACTATTGGTACGGCATGTCCCGTGACATCACACAGTACGTTGCCTCATGCACACAATGCAATTCCTGCAAAAAACCAAACCGGAAGGCTAAGTGTGAAATGACCCAGTATCAGGCTGGGAGTCCCATGGAGAGGGTCCACATTGATTTTTTGGGCTCCCTCCCGAAGACACCTAGAGGGAATGAACATATACTTGTGCTAGTGGATCAATTCACTAAATGGGTCGAGGTGATGCCACTACCATCGCAAACAGCAGAGGACACCGTCTCTGCCCTGATAGGGTGCTTCTCGAGGTTGGGATTCCCCTTAAACCTCCATTCCGATCAAGGAAAAAACTTCGAAAGCAAGATGTTTAGAGAAATGTGTCGGGTACTCCAGATCCACAAGACTCGCACCACTGCCTACCACCCATCCTCGAATGGCCAGGTGGAAAGATTCAACAGAACCCTCATGGATGCAGTACGGTGCTACATAAACGGACAGCAGGATGGATGGGACTTGTACCTGGAACAGATTGCCGGGGCCCTGCGGAGCTCAGTTAACCGGAAAACTGGCTTCACACCCAATATGCTGATGTTGGGCCGTGAAGTATGTCACCCAGCCGACATAGTCTTCCCTTTTCCCCAGGCTGACACAACCTCCTCTGTCGGGGATTACGTCAGACAATTGTCAGAGAAAATGAGCTCTGCTCATGCATCTGCAAGGGAGGTTCTGCAAGCCACTGTAAAACTGCAGAAGCAGGATTATGACTTGAGGCTGGTGACAACCACCTACAAAGCAGGAGATCTCGTACTCCTCCTGGACAAGGCGTCCAAGAAAGGGCAATGTAAGAAATTGTCCGCACCTTGGAAGGGACCAGCACTCATAACAGAAAAGCTGTCTCCATACCTGTACAGAGTGCAGACACGAAATGCGCTGGTGGTGGTGGACCACGACAAGCTGAAACTCTACAAAGGCTGTGACGTCCCAGATTGGTTGAAGGTGTATCACGCACAGGCAATCATAAGGAAGAGCATGGGACTACAGAGCTAGACAGCCCAATAGGCAGCGGCTCTGATACAGCACAGGGTAGGGGACCAATACTACCAAAGAGCTTCAACCCGTGTGCTCAAGATGATGCCCTGTACTGCATCTGCAGGCAGCCCTATGCAGGGAGATTCATGATAGGTTGTGACTGGTGCCTGGAATGGTATCATGGAGATTGTGTGGGCATTTCCCCAGCACAGGCCTCAGCCATTGAGAAGTACAAATGTGATCGGTGCAGGTCTCAGACCTCCTGGCACACATTTGCTGAGGCAGAGATGTCCAACCAGTAGATGGATAGTTGCCCATAGTTGTAAATAGTTGTTTCGAGTTTGGCAATTGTATTAACGAGTTAGAATTTTGTTGATTAAGGAAGATTTGTTGTTTTTGTTGCCAGGCAACATGTCCAGCGACGAGGAGGAGAGATACTGCCGCACTAAGAACGAGGTCCGGCTGAAGAGCACAGTGGTCAAAAAGCAACACCCTGCGGTCAAGAGCCAGGACAATGGAACACCAGACCAAGCCAGGAAACACAGGCACAGGCACAGTCACAACCAGACCTGGAAGAAGGACTCTTCCAGCCAAAGGAAAGGGGACCACCATCACCGGGCTACATCCCGCCGTCACGATCCCATGAAGCAGGATAAGAGGATGGGCAGAGATCCAACATTCCGGTTTGTGCATGAGGCTACACCTGCAAAACCGTCTATACAGGCTCTGCCTGTGAATTCCGTGAACCAGGCTTTGCCTGCGAAACCCACGAAACAGGCTCTGCCTGTGAGGCCCACGAACAAGGCTCTGCCTGTGAAGCAGCCAACTAACCAGGCTCCGCCTGTCAAGACCCGTGACCCAGATCAGGCTGTACCTCCCAAAAGCAGCCACCAGGTTCCACCGCCTCCACCTGTCAAGGAGGGACTGTGCATGGACACGTCCTGCCCATGCAGCATGCCTGGGGTACGCTCCCAAGTTCTGAGCTTCCTCGCCAAGCAGGACCCAAACATGATGATAAGATATCCGGGCATTTTTGGATACCAGAAGAAACAAAGGGTCATTCCACCAAGCGGCAGTGTCACGCCTATCTTTGACTGCCGTTTCTTTCCGGACCTGCTATCCAAAAGACTCCGGAATCCTGTGCTCAGTCTGCGGGATATTTTGAACGTGGAACCTCATCTCCCAGGCCCCCAGCTCGAAGGGGGGGTTGCTGTTCACTGGTCGCCAGACTCATGGCCCTCACTTGAACGTGGACTGACCAAAGAGGTGCTGCAGGGGATTGGCTTCAACCCTCGTCTGGTCAAGGGCCATGAAGACAAGCGAAACAAGTTCCTGCAGCTACTCCACTGTTGCGATCCGCCAGTGATCGGACCCATTGGACTGTCCCGAGTGGACCAGGACAACGGCCAACATCTGCCAAAGCAAATTCAACTGCTGCACGAGACATTTGCAAATATGTCAAGGGGGAGACCTGTTCTCTTGGACATAAGAGCGTCCATAGAGACCCCTATGTCTGGGTTGTTGAGGAAGTTGATGGATCTCATTGGGTCGCATCGCCTCTGGCAGGAATCCTTTGTCATCGACTTCAACCTGGGCATAGGGGACACCAAGTTCCTGCTGGACCGCCTTCCCTCAGTTTTCTTCAGTGTGGGAGGGTTCGTCCAGAAGTTGAGTGAAGATCAACGGAGGGCACTGTGTTTAATTCCCCCCGAGAAGTTGGTGCTTGGATCGTCCTCCCCCCGTAATGGACCAAGTGGAGCGGCCTATGCAGTCCCACGGGACATCCTTCACTTCGCTGGGACAACCGCCCTCATCAGAGGAGTCTCCACCGCTGCTCTCTCCCAGGAATGCAACTCCAATGCAGCAAGGCTGTTCGATCTGCGGGTTGGAAAGAGGGAGGAGTAGGCCAGGCACTTACCGAAAAAAAACTGTACATATGTTAATTTCTATTAAGTTATTGTTCACATTGACTTATTTGTGACGGGGAGAAGTGTGGAGGTTGTGACGTAGTGCACACACCTCGGTGACGTCACGTCACAAGATATAGCAGACGACAACGAACCCGCGAAAGCCAACAATCGAAGAACCTACAGTTACCTACACCTACACTAGGACACACCTAGGACACAGTGATATATCTATATTCCAGGATAGTGCTTGTTGTTATTCTTGGGACTACAAGGTGAGTAGTTGACGCAACCGATAGAGTATACTGATTCCTCTATAAATGTCACTAATAAAATATAGAAACATTTTGCAATAACCTCAGCATGAATCTTTCAAACGATTTTATTGAATTTCGAGAACGTGTAACTACTTTTGATTCTTCTTTTATTCGTTGATTGATTTCTATAAGAGCTGTATAGGATTATTTAGTGTTGTAAGAATAAAATATTCTGGATGTCGTTTTTGATTACTTATTTTGATGTTTTGTCATGTAAGTTGTGATTAAAGAATATCAGAAAACTGCAGTAGTTTAAAGTTATACTTGATGATGATTCATATTTATTTCATTTTCACATTTACTTCATTGCAATAAACTGCTTTTTTAGCACCCCACCCCTTGTCCGAAGTATCCCTACCAGTTGGGTAACTTCAGACAATGTGGACATCTTTCAAAATCTGATACACTTATTTTACTATGAGAGGTAGCACTCTCATTCAAGGCATATACATAGATAATATATTAAGCTTTATTGAGACATGTATCATGGCTTTCATATCTTAGTATTTAATAGTCCGGGAAGATTTGTGTGAAAATCGTCCGAACCATCCCCACTCACCCCTACTGTTCAGTCGAACACAAGGAACAACACTGATGCCATAAAGAAAAAGACTTGTTGATGACTTAAGGTACATTTTTGTAAGTTCAATTCGATGAAGCATCATTGCTGTAAGACGTCATAAAAACAAAGTTAGTCCCATCTCCCTCTCCTTTTTTGTCTAGAGAAAGCTTATTCCAAACCGGGAGAGCGTAGTTTTTTTAAAGATATGAATAAATAATGTTTCAAAACGTTTAAAAACTAGTTTAGATGACTTCTGGAGACACGATGTTATTATGTTTCAGTCGTAGTTAACACTCTTGAATTAAAAAAGCGTGTATGTTTTTTGTATAATTTCCTTTGCGAAAGTGTATTTGTATGCTTTTTGCCCTTAATTTGCATTATTGTTGGGCTTAAAGTGCATGTACATGTTCAAATACTGGAAAACGGCATGCCTTCCTCAGGTTTACAAATCCCCAGGGTATACGTTGAGATGAAAACTAACTAACTACTAATGATTATTTGAAGAACTCCCTTGCCTGGCTACGCCTTTTCACAGTAGCCAACCATATGAGTCTCTAGATTTATAGCGCTCGTGACAGTATCTTGAAGGACAGACGGATACTGCGTTTACTTGAGTTTGGGTCTGGAACACTTAGAATTGAGTCTTACGAGGAGCGTTCAATAAGTGTTACAAGCGGGGCATTGGTGTTTACATAAACAGTGTCAGCTTATAGCAGGTGTTACTATAGTCAAAACATAACATTGACACATGTCAAAACAATTTCTAGACATAACAATTATTTAGATATAATAGCTGCGCTGACCTAGGGGTCTCCATAATCATGGATTCTCTCAAACATGAACAACGCGCTGTGATCAAGTTCCTTACTAAAGAGGGATGCAAAGCTACAGAAATACATAATCGTATGTGTAATGTGATGGGTAAGGATGCTCCTAACTTTTCAACAGTTTGTCGCTGGTCTCTTCAGTTCAAGCGGGGCAGGGAGTCCTTAGATGATGACCCACGGTCAGGCAGGCCATCTGAAGTCACCCGACCGGAAGTTATTGCCGCTATCGAAAGACGAATTTTAGCTGACCGCCGTGTTAAAGTTTCTGAACTGTCTTTGGAATTCCAGATATCAGTTGGAAGTGTTGAAAAAATAATTCATGACCATCTTGGTATGTCCAAGGTATCTGCAAGATGGGTACCCAGAAACCTCACAGCACAAGATCGCCAGAAAAGAACCGAAAGTTGCATGGAGCTCCTGGATCGGTTTAATGCGGATGAAGCCAGGTTTTTGTCTCGTCTGGTGACAGGTGACGAAACCTGGATCCACCACTGGGACCCGGAAACTAAACTGGAATCCAAGCAATGGAAGCACCCGAGTTCACCGCCTCCCCTGAAGTTTCGCACTCAACCATCAGCTGGCAAGGTTATGGCGACAATCTTTTGGGATGCAAAAGGCATATTATTAATTGATTACTTGCCAACCAAAACTACAATGAATGGTCAATATAATGCCAACCTAATGCAAGAATTGCGAAAGACAATTCGACAGAAACGCCGTGGAATGCTGACACGTGGTGTTCTGATTTTGCATGACAACGCTCCAGTCCACAAGTCAAGAGTTGCACAGGCCGCTATACGTGATTGTGGATTCGAACAGCTTAACCACCCACCCTACAGCCCAGACCTAGCCCCCAGTGACTACTTCCTGTTCAGAAACCTGAAATCCGCCCTACGTGGAAGGCACTTCCGGGATGGCGAAGACGTCAAAGCTGCCACAGAGGCGTGGTTAGGGGGGCAAACGGAAGACTTCTACAAAAGCGGCATCAACAGTCTTAAAGAGAAATGGAATAAGTGTATTGAGGTGAAGGGTAACTATATTGAAAAATAAATGTAAAAAATTGACTACGCGAGTTGGTTTTATATTGAAGTTGCAACACTTATTGAACTCCCGTCGTATGTTAAGAATTGAGTACCCGGATCTAACCAGCATATGTAATGAATAGTAAGACTACACTTTATGTCTGCTGTGTATTGAACAGAAGGATAGACGAGACAACGGCGGTACCTGTCATAGTTCTTACTACACCTTCAATGTCTTTACTCCGTTTCATTGTTTCGTTGTCAAGTCCTATTTCTATATTCAAACTTAGTATGTATTACATGTACCTACCAGGTACAGGGTTCTGATTTTGTATGGGGTTGGCTAGCTCAGTGATTAGTGCGTTCGGCTTCGTATCAAATTGCGGGCCGTCTCCCTACTTGTAATACCAGCTGACGTGATGTGTGGTTCGCTAGTTCCAGCCGTTGCTTTCAGGTTTCTCCGCAATGCATAGCCACATGGCTTTGCGGGCTTTCTCCCTACAATAATACTAGCAGCCGCGATGGAAGGGAAATTCTCTTGAAAGCGGCGTTAAACCCCAACTCACCTCACCTGACGTGATGTGATTGACATACGAGCGCTTTATATAGCTGTGATAACTCCGCGAATCCCCCTCACCTCACATGGTGATTTAGGTCTCAGACAATGTACAGTTGTGGGGACTAATTCTATTGTTTCCACCCGCCAAAGTGAGTGTATCGTGTTTAATCTACTGTCATGGTAGCTTGTGCTAACTCCTACTGACCTCTCGATTTTAGGATTGAGTTCAGCTTTATATAATTTTATGAACATGCATTTATTTCCTGTTATTTTATAGAAAGCACAGTCACATTTTCACAATAATGCATATATATAATTTTAGAAGCATTCGTGAATATGTTTTGACAGTTTTGTTCCTGGGCAAAAAGGAATGAATGGTATATTCGTACGCATAAGACGTAAACAGAACCCTGATTTCATACCTGTATATGCAACAGAACATTTATCATTTAAGGACCATTTCTTTTGTTTTAACTAAAGCTGTTTATAGATTCTGTGTTATATAAAACGTATATACTAAATATATAGTAAACACATTAAGGTAGCCCTTAACGTTTTGTGTTTTCTACACTTTCAAGATATGAATAATATAAAAACAATTTTAAAGATCTTTACAAAGAACAATAGGTGTTTAAGTAACCTTTAAATATAAGAACATAGCCTTCGGAGCTACATCATGAGAAAGAATTATTGATGAATGCCCTCATCAGAGTCAATCTGCTCAGTGGCGACTACTCAGAGTGTTCAAGAACAAAGTCAGGCACAGGAATAAAGGAGTTGCTATCGGATATTCATTAGTGAGCTTGTTAAAAAGGACCCCAAGATATTGCTTTCTTCATGTACAGAAGCTACATATAGTCGCGCCTTGCTACATTGCACACTTCACGTGAGACAGGATGGTAATTGAAAATGTCTGAGCGTTGATTACGCATCATGGCCAACTTAAAAAGTTAGAAATTCGTAGCGGAATATATTATGGGGACTTACTTTCGTATGGTGTCAATCTAATACGATGCGCACATTTTTCAGATTGAATCTATTGAGATATTGATGTTTTAGGTTGGTCATGTTTTGAGTTAGCTCCGACATTTTGTGGAGGAAAAGAAGGCAATCCTTACAATATTCCAACGTGGGACACAGGCTATCACCCCTGCATACGAAAAGAATTGAAAAGAAAAGATATGTAAATTAATTTTGCCGAAACTAACTTGACAGATATATAACCCAAAAACATAATTTACCTGGCATTCATCGTGAAACCTGAGAAACAAACCTTTGAATATGATCAAGGGTATTGACCATCTTTGGTAGCAATCACATTCCAAGTATTCTGCAACATTAATGAGTACACTTTTACAACAAGGAAGCAAATTATGACATAAACTCGTAGGTTTTAAATACAATGAAAAAGCAATATACTCACGAACATACCTGAACTTATTCAAATGCCGACGCGTTCATAACGTAGAAATAGATAGATTCTCCATATATCCTCCCAAATAAAAGATACATTTCCATGATATTGACGTGTTTTTAATAAGGCTATCACTGCGAGCGATTTGTAACGAGTACAATGTATTAATGAGTCACCTCATATCGAACAAGCCCACTTACCACATACCTAAGTTTCATTTTACACGGAACATGAATCACATGTACAGTTGAAGCATCCAGCGTTGGATTACTTACATCAAAGCTTGAAAATATGCCTTTTGCATCTCCTTAAAATATTGAACACATCCATTGTTCATGTATTTACCAGATTTGACACACCCATTATTGTTCCTGTGTTTTAGTTTTACAAATTGGACACACCCATTGCTCATGTCCTTTACAAATTGGGCATATCCATTGTTCATGTCTTTTAGTTTTACAGATTGGGCACATCCATTGTTCATGTCTTTTACAGATTGGACACATCCATTGTCTATGTCCTTTACAGATGGGGCACATATATTGTTCATCCCCTTTACAGATGGGACACATGTATTGTTCATGTCCTTTACAGATGGCCACATCCATTGTTCATGTCCTTTACAGATGGGCATATCTAGTATTGTTCATGCCCTTTACAGATGAGCCACATCCATTGTTCATGCCCTTTACAGATGGGGCACATCCATTGTTCATGCCCTTTACATATATCGATGGGCCACATCCATTGTCCATGCCCTTTACAGATGGGGCACATCCATTGTTTCCTGTATTTCCATATTCTTTAATCATTGGACATTTCCAGCTTTCAGGTCCTGTAAAGATTGGGTATATGTCTTTTAAACATTGGACATATATAGATTTAATGTATGTTGTACCGTCCTTCAAATGCCGAAAAGGTATTAACGAACTCCTTCAGTGTGACTTTATTGGCTTATGAAATTCAATGTTGCGTTCCAATGCACATACCTAGAAACTTTGAAAGGAACTGATCATCTACTTACAAGCGATAAAGACGGGGTAAAATTATAATCTGGAAACGGAAATGACTTTATGAACTTCTTCAAATGAACTGGAAATTGGAATTAAAAGGAGAACCTATGTTAATGAACCTTGAACTAATTACAGAACTGGATGAACTATTTCAGAAGAGCTAAAGAAGAGCTAAATATCTCCATTTAATATCATCTTCAACGCAGATAGTAACATTCCTCTCTCAAAGAGCAAGGACCATCATATTTCCTTTTAAGGGATATATATCATAGACAGCAAGTTTTAAGTAATAAAATAAAATAGTGTATTTTAAGTAATTTGCCTTTTTCGGGCTTATGATATAATGACATTGTAACGTTCTTTACTAATAATACAAACTAACATAATTTCTGTACCCCAACGAATATGTATGTAAGTTATTAATTATGTAGCAATATATCAATGCAATTCACACGATGCTGCAGTCTTCTTAGAGAATAACAAAATTAGCAAATTTTGTACCATCTAAATGTGTACACTCATGTTACAATATTCCTCTTGTCTTTTACATATATATAATCAGTGTATCCAGTACAGTTTGAATGACGAACTACATGCGTATCTCAAAGACATGACAAAATGTGTTTACCGAAACACACCAGAACGTTACATGTATATCACATTAAGTGACCTCTACCTTTGCCCTTCAATTACATCATTCCTTCCAATTTCGAGAGGAAGCCATTCTTAGGTGTCTCATCAGAGAAACAACACACGCCTACAGGTATCACCAGGCACTGGAGGACGTAACTGACTATTATGCGCCTGATAATGGCAAAGTCACCGCAGGGCCTTGTATCGACTAAAATAACTCTAGAACAGGAATGCTTGTACTAAAAAGGTTTCCGTGGAAACGGTTAAAATACAATACTAAAGAGGTCTAAACCCGTAAAGGCACATCTACACGGTGACTATTTCACAAACAAAGTTTTTTTGAGCCCTTACAGTTTTTGAGTTCTTATCCGGAAACGAATTTTTTAAATATATTTCCATCGCGAAATGGCTAAAAATAAAAGTCGAAAGAAATTAAAAACCCCAAAAGATACATCTACAGAAGATGAGTGATCAGAAATTAAGTTTCAAAGAGATAGGCTTTAGAGTTGTTTTGGTTCTGGCCAGAAAACGAAACCCGAACGGTTAGGCGGACGGAGGTCAATTCTATACCTCCACGAGACCTTCGTTGTGGTGGGGAATAATAAAGTAGTCCAGTTGATCGTTAGCCAATCAAATTAATTGAAAGTGTTATGGCACATATGTGTGATAACAGATTATTATGAAACCCTTTACTAAGTTCCACAAAGGCAGTATTATGTTGCCTACCCTTTTACCGTTTAGGTATATCGACCATATATCCTCTTTTATAAATTTTTACAGCTATTTGCTGATGATACAAGTCCATTTGAAACATACCAATTTCTTATCAGGTCACATGGAGTCACAGTTGAGTTAGCCAGACTTGGAATAGTGTTAAATATCTGGAGGTGGTTCCTAGGTGTCTCATTAGCGAACTAAAACACGGAGTGTGCTTGCAGCCATTACCAGGCAATAAACGACCATAACCGTAATGACGGTTTCACAACTGGATGGCGGCAAGTTACCTCACTGTCAGTATCAGCCCATCAACTATTTAAAGGGACAGTAGCACGTTTTTTTCGCTCAAATAAGTCGATGAAATGTATTTGAAAAATAATGTCACTAATATTAAAACACCCTTATCTCTTCGGAAAATCAAGTTAAAAATGAGTGTACACGGTTCCGTAAAGGCCATGGGAATCGTTTTTGTCAAAATAGCCGCTATGCAATTTTGGCTTTATACGCAACACCACCGTTATTACCACTACGGATAATTGATTTGTGTTATAAGATGTTTTACTCTCTAAAGTGAATATAAATGACATAAACTATCATTATAAATGGGAATTTTGAAAAAATAGAATTTGCAAAAATCGTGCCACTGCCCCTTTAATATAGCATGTACAGAAGGATATAACTCAGATGGACTGATTCCATTCGCAAATAATTATCCTTGCTCATTTCTGACTGGTTTAAGTCTGCTTGGAAGATGGTAATAACTCTTCTATGGTCGATAAATGTCAACTTTCGATTATTATACCCCCGACCTAAAAAGGTCGGGGCTATATAGTAATACCCATGATTCCGTCCGTCCTTCCGGCCGTCCGAAGACAATTTTTGTCCGATCGATTACAAAAAATAGGAGAGGTGCAGTGCGAAATGTAAACCGAAGTGGTGAATTTTGGAATTTTTGGCGATTTTTTTTAGTTTTTAACTTAGTCAAATTCTGAACTATTCATCTCATCCTTTTCAAATTTGATACATGTCTTCTTCACCACTAGGAGAGGCGCAGTGCAAAATGTGACACGATTTGGTGATTTATTTAATTTTTGGCGATTTTTTGTATTTTTTTACTTCGTCATATTCGGAGATAGAATGAATGAAGCTACTTCTGTGTTGTGATTTGTTGAATTTATCATTTTCTTTTTCGTGTAACTTTCATCATAAACTACTTCTGTGTTCTTGTTGATTTTACTATTTTATATTTCCACTGGCTATATTTATGGAAAAGTTAAATTTTCTTTCCTTTCAGCCATAAACTGCTGTATATCCCTCACTGTGCACAGGGGTGTGCTTCCATATACATGTTGTTTCAAGTCACTCGAATGAATCATTATGATGGATTAATTTCCAAAATACCCCTACCTTTTCAAGTTACTATTATTCCTACTTTTACTTAAACCACCTTTTTTACATGAAGAGACTTGTCCTACACTTTTCACAAACAGTTTAATCTTAGCAATTACATTTCATAGCTTATCAATCCTTAGGTGTGCATAAATCTCTCTCTTTAAGTAAAATAAAAATGTCAAACTTTAACAGTCGGGGGTATTAGTGAACCACGCTCACTTTTTTGCTTGTTTTGATATATCTTGACGTTAACCCTTTACCGTCACACAGCCAATCATTAAATAAGACCAACGTGTGTCATGTGTTTACGATTGTACGATTTAGTGTCGTGTTATACATGCTTTTTTATCTTTCTAACAAACTGTAAGACTGTTATACGATTTTATCACAGATACTATTAGTACAACATCATCCTGTCTAGATAACGATAGTATGGTGCAGCATAGCTCTGGTGATTCTTGTTTGGTGAAAAGGTTGTCTGAAGGTTGTTCATCTGTATTTGATGTATCATTAATTCCAGATGAACTTGTTATATGAACTATATCAACTAGAAAAGGGAATGAAATATACATTGTTCGTGAATGTGCTTACAATTTCCACATTGATTGCTGATGTAACTATATCTATAAGCTCATGAAAACGAAACTCTATTAACATCACTTACAGAGGAGAACTGTTGTTTCAAATAACATCACATCCTTGTTAAGAGACGCTTGCAACCGCGAGTATCAAAACGTTGCTAAGTTTCTGTCACCTTTCATCCAGTACCAAACCTAATAGACTGTCATGAGTCATCATTATGACTACCGAGTGAATTGATCATTTGGACAACTCAATTATTTCAGTATTGCTCTGTAGAATTATCTTTGGTAAAGACAGTAATAATTCAGGGTGAGAATGTTTAAACTATTCAGCTTTTGAAATGTACCCTATCACTACATGTGTGCGTAAAAGTTAAACGTATTCAAAACGGTCATTAATAAGTTAAGGTTTGAACTATTTGAACATCGATGAGTGTGTGTTTAAGTTGAGAGAGAAATATCAAGCTCTGTTCCTCAGGACTGTATAGTAGTTCAGTTATTGATTATTTCATCTTGCTTAGAATCACGTTTTCTGAACTCCGCTATAAAATAATATTTAGTAACAAATGTGCCGGAAGTTAATAAAAAATCGATTTTTAGCAGATTTAATCATTTCTTGTCATGTAACTGAAAAAACGATTATGTTTGTCCTTTAATGCCCTTGAAACCGTCACATAATTATTCAATATCATGATGCTACGTATGAGACAAATACTTTCTATGCAAAGTGTACATATCGCAGATATGTTCAAAGTGTTAATCAAAATATTTCTCATTAAAGTAATCTTTTATCACTTCGAACAAACCGTCATTCGAAATACCAAGTAGTTCGAACTACGTCATGGTAATAATATCCTTACGTCATCCACCTTGTGACGGAAAACTATTGTGTTGTTATAAAATCTATGACTCCATGACATGGAAAGCCATGAACTTCCCTTTGGAAAATAATCGTTTCCGGAGCATATCTCAAAAACTAATTGACTTGGAAACTTCCAATTTGGTAGGGAAATAGCCCAAATAATTTTTGAAATTTTCACCAAAAACAGTCCGATTTTTTTACCTGTCTCGTTTCCGGAGCATATCTCTTTCATTGATTTAAAATCCACTGTTCAGATAATTTTTAACACAATCATTTAAAACAATCATTGTTATTCATTGACATGATTGACTAGATTATATTTTCCAATTTATTTATACTGTATGAAACTACAGGCGGGGGTATGTGAGCTGCGCTCACTTTTGCCTTGTTAATATATGAATCTTAACCAACGTGTAACTTCCTTAGGCTAAGATAGACACACTTGAAAAGCTTATAAGATTGAGGTGATGAACGATGTAGATCAATTAATAAACTAGTAATTTCTATTTTTGTTACTGCGTTAAATCATATGCAAGACACGTTGTATTTAACGTTCAATGTTTAAACTTACAAAAATTGTTATTCATCTGCTGTCATATTACTTTGACATAAATGTATGTTCTGTGAAGTGTTTGGGCACTGTGTTTGTGTTAATGATATTATAAATGAAGATGAAAGTTTATTAACATTTGAAGAATTCCTGGAGAAATACTTAATCAAAACCAATTTCTTCTGAAGGAATAAAGTCATTCGCACATAAGCATCACATTTATAACATTACATAACCGCTGCAAAACCCTATTTATCCATTAAAGTATCAACTACTGAAGACACCTGCGGGAAATAAGTACTTATATATAAATCTCTTCTGAACCCATCCTTTATCAGGGTACCATGTTTTTCCATGTTTCATTGACAAGGATTGGGTGACTTATAGTATTGTTCCAAACAAATGAATTAAGGGGGTTACAATACAAGATTATTCATAACATTTTGCCAACAAAATGTTTCATTTATAGAATGAAATATACTGATTCACTTTTTTGCTCCTCTTGTCAAAAGGAAATCTCTTTTTTGTGATATTGTAAGAATAATGTGGTACGAAATAGCAGAATTGCTCCATACCGTACAAATAACAACTATTGTTTTCTTCTGTTGAAATTGTCGTGTTTGGATTTAATAATGATAATATTATTAATCCTATAAATGTAAGTTTAATCATCCTCTTAATAAAACAAGACATACATGTATTCAAAGACATAAAACATAATGTGCCTATTATAAATTTTGTCAAAAGTAAATAATTAAATACTATGATATCACAAAATGCCTCCATTGATCAAATGTAACTGAGCAAAGTTTTGTTAAAATTTGGTCCACCTTACGCGTGTTGTTCAGTTAGATATATATGGGAAATTTGGAAAAATACATTTTGCAAACAACGTGCTACAACCCCTTTAAATAATAAATACATGTGCTGCATTCTGTCTCTAGTTTGTGGTAGTATTATTATACATTAACACTTGTTTTCATCATTTCACAACATGAATACGATTTGGACCATGTAAAATCTCACTCTTAAATGCATGTCACGTGATACCAAAAATATTAAATAATAGGGATAAACAAGAAATAATATATCATACAATGTCCTTCTCTAAACAATGATATGTTACAACAAATCTTATGAATGATGGCAAATGGCGAGGTTATCATTCATTTCTGGATTACAAACACAATGAGTGTTCATAATTATATAGATTCTCACAAGTGACACATTTGTGATTTTAAGAAATGAGTTTCCTCTTGAGACATGTCTATCTTGGATGACTTTGATTATCAGTGTTTCATCTCCAAGTTTGTTTGTTTTGTGGGGAAATATAACTACAGTTTCACAAGAAACTTAAACTGAAGTACAAAAGAAAGTTTACACCTTAGTTGTAATTATCATAGGTATAATTTTCAATGTCAAATTTCTCCAGTTTTCGACGTCGTTTTCAAAAACTAAATAGTTGTCTAATCGAAATTCAACTATACTTTTGCAAATGAACAACGAATGTATTGTTTTCTGCAGTTATAAAATATATACCATTACAATAAAAGGCATCTTATCTGACATAATGTACATGTATAAACGGTCGTACAAATGTATGTCTTCAGTAAAATAATATAAACCATTTCCACAGTTCGTGGTGAATAATGTTGCATTTATATTGTTGTATAAACTACAAGGACATATTGCCAGCGCCAGTCTTAACAATGCTACGTTAAGGACCTGAATATCGATTTTTTAAATCAACTCGTGACGATGTCACTGTCTCTTTGAATTACTCTTGTGACGCTAATAGACTTCAAAAGCAAACGCTTAAGTCCTAGATAGTTGGACATCATAAAATAGTTGTTGTCAATGCATCATCATTTGTTAATGTTTCATGTTTCATTGGTTTTTGTAATGAAGTTATCAATTGTCATACCTTTTTTACACTTTTCTCAGTTAATAAACTTGGATGTATGTGTTGAAATACTACAGTATGTTTTGTTGTGGAACAATTCCCATGTATTTTAGTGATATTTAGTGATCCTCCAGTGATCCTCCATGTTTTTGTTAAAACCTGCAGACTTTGAACAACTGAGATTTGTTTTATGTAAAGGTTAAGACATTTCACACATGTAGTCTTTGTTAACGTCATTTATAGTGTATCTATTATATTATATTGTATGGCCTCTGCTTTCATTAAATGGGTGTCTGTATTTGATATATCAATATTTCTATATGAACTGTTGACAGGAGCTATATAGCTAAAATGAAAGGTATTGCAAAATATAGAGTTTATGAAAAGTGTTCACCGAAGCTCAAATTTATTACTGTTGAAGTGGGTTATTGTATTCCACATGTTGCCTGCAAACAAAACCCAGAACATTGTCTAAAGAAAAAACTAGTCTTTCAAATAACAAATTTTTTCGTGAAGGGACGCTTCCAGGAGTGAATATCAAGCGTTTTTCCTGTATGGTTATGCCATCTCCCTGTGGAATTAAGTAATGAAATGTTTTATGCAGTATATAACTTGATAGACTGCCACGCAAACATATACTCTAGAGTCGGAACATTTTAACTCCCAGGTTGGTTTGATAGTTAGGACAGGTTTGATGGCCAAAACTTTCGAATTATTTCAATAGATCCAAATGTTTTGTAAAAGCTTTGGAACGTCTCAACACAGCGTGTGTAATGGAATGTTGTATTCCACCTTTTTCATGAATATTATTTGGAATGTCTATATGGGAGTTTTATCCGCTGGAATAAGGTCTTCAGGCGCTACCTGTGGGGAAGACAGTTCTCGGGGCAGGAATGTTTAAAGTGTTTAGATTTAGAAACATACAACATCCTAAATCATAACCCAAAATTTCAACTACCAGACGAATTAATTTATACCCCAAAACATACACTCGCGGGCAAAAGAAAGTATATGTTAAACAACGCATGCTATTTTAATCAACGAGTCATGAAAATGACTGAAATTTAGTTAAACCATGTCCCTAAAAGCAAACTAACTTAATTTGTAACTTTTGAAACATTTTCTGTTTATATTCCAGTAAAACACGTCTTCTAAACAATCGTCATTATAGGATCTCCTTAACCAGATAAGGAGATAGAAGAGTGAATTATGGCTTTCTGGCTTGATTATTGACATCCTACAACATCGGTGCGCCATTGATATGAAGACCAAGAAGGTACAGTATGTCGACAATAACTTGTACTAACAAAATGTCCATGTTTCATACAAGTTTACTTTAAATAACACACATTATGTCCAAAACAACTTGAAACAGGCATTTCAGCACCTTATGTGTACTTTTACAGATGTGAACTATTAAATACCATACTCCCATGAATGTATATTCATTTACAAGATATATCCTCATCACCAATATTGAAAATGTACTTTATCGGCAGAAATATTTAGTTTTTGACACTGCGAAAATTCGGTATACTTTATTTTGCCCGTAGGTGTACACTTGATACGTTAATCAACGGGCAATATCTCCAGAAGCCAATATAATTTTCTAATTTTTGAAACATCATCCGATTATTTTTTTTAAAAAAACAAACACGCCTTTAATTTTCACCAGTAACTAAAGGTGAGACGTTAAATTGAAATATGACAGTCACCGGTTTGTCATGTTTCATGACGTCCCACGGATTTCCAATAAGTCTTCAATATTGTGACAGATATTTTGATTAATAGATGAGCAATCATAAAGTTGTTGGTTGTAAAACATGAATATTGTCAGATATTTCCGCTTAAATGTAAATTTGCAGAATATATTTTCGTCTCTTCACGTTTGTAGACATCAATCAAATACATATTATATGGATTGTAATCAACTCTTAAGGGTGTTTATTTTTCTTTTAGATGCACGTTTACGATAATGTGTTTAAAAAGAACATGAACGTTGAAGATGGATCAATAACTTTGTAATTATTCGTTTTTTTTGTGTGACTGATATGTTGCCTTTTAGCCTTTGGTGTTTCTAACTTTCTTTTTCACCTTTTCCTTTGATGTTTTTTTCAAAATGTAAAACTATATGAAACTGTTTTTTTTACATACGGTTTGAAACTAGCTACCATAAATTTTAGGACAATGGACTTACAGCATTATATTTCCCTTGGTCAGTGTGGCATTGACCAGAAGTTTTGTAGTTTGTCTTCACAGATGGCGCCCATCTCATATGTGATGGTCAGTACCATAGCTATGCAATACAAATGTTGAACATTGGTTAGGGCCTTCGGCTTCGGATTAAGTTATTTCAACCCCACGTATGACTTCGACAACTTCGTTTGGTGTAGAGATATCTTAGCGTAAGGTTCAATGACTTCTACATTGAATTTCAATGGCCTTACTGTACCACCTATTGTTCGCTATTTCCACCTGATGCCAGCAAGTGTCACCGCAATGCACAGCCAAGATTGAATTATGACCGACCCCCCTCAAATAACGCTAGATAATGTTTAATAAGTGCATAAACATTGATAGCATCGTTAAAACTCCATATCACCTCACCTCTCCCAAATAGACATTTTTATGGTGAGCATATCACCATTTTTTATCAAGCTTGTAATACATGTAGTGCCTTGTCCCTTTTAATTAGACTGACACTGATAGACTTGGAAAAGTGCTTCCAGCACTTTCATGAAAGTTTAACATATGTAGCACTCGATAACTCTTCTTTCAGTATTCTATGTACACTTGAAGTCGACTTGAGCGTTTGATGTTTCGCGGTCTTACTTCCTGTTATATCCAGATTTTTTGCTTTTCTCGTTTGATGTTCTCGTATGTTTTTATCTGTTATGGTTCAAAATGACGTGGTGACTTGTTTAACAGATAATGATCTTGTGTATGTCTGTACTCTTGTATAACTCTATAGTTGCATCATATAAGTTTTCCACTGGCTTTCAAATTCCTAAATATAAATATAACCATATAGTTTTATTCCCTACCCATGATTTGCAGGAGATATTAAAATCAACTCTGTACGTTCGCTCGTCCCGGAATAATAGTTTTCTAAAATATTGTTGATTGTGGTTCCTGGAGCAGAACTCGTAAAGCGTAAGATCAAAACTTGACTAATATGGTTGAAAATAATCGAGTTAATATTATTGATATGAGCCTAGCAACCATTATTTCACCGCGACTTCCCGTATTCGTCGTCTTTGACGTCATGAATTGACGTCACTGTAGCTTGCCGTCGTAAGAGAAGTGGGCAGTTTCCTGGCTAACTTTACCCGAATCAAATGGAAAAGAATGGATAATAAGGACATTATTACACTCATAAATGTGCCATTGACTCGTTTTATATATAACCCTCGCTTCACACTCATTTCGTAAAAGTCATATTACCTCGGGTAATAATTTATAAGTTTAATTTCATACCAATGAAAATAAATACTGTTTTCATCACAAAACATATACGTCACTAAGGATGGATTAAAGAACAAGGATTCGTCATTATATTTTATGCAATTTAATTCCTAATGTATTTTCCCCATTGGACGGGGGATATACATGTATATGTCTTGTAGGATTTCGTATTGGCGTCACAGTACATCTTTTTGACAGTCTCTCAAATAGCACGTAGTTCTCATCTTTTCAACTTTGGTATGTTGCAATAGAACATAGGGACATTTTATATGACCATTACCAAAGAAATGTAAATGCAATAGGTTATTATTTTGGTCAATAATAATAATAATAATAATAATATTAATAATCATAGTAATAATAGCATGCTAATAACGCGCTATTTTCAATTGTAAAACATGCTCAAAGGGCAAGAGAATTTAAACAGAGATACATGTAGGTCCACGACAGAAAGTATTACATCGTCCAATAGTTTCTCTTAACAAAAGAAACATATGAATAAATAGGAAACATTGTTTTTACACGATAACCTAATGAACTCCAAAGCCTCTTGGAAGTCGACAGCAACAGAAGAAATACCGTATCATCTCTTTCCAGAGTTTAATCTTTGTTAATTGTACACTGATGGAATGGTCAACCATCTTGCTGTCTGCACATGTACCTCTCACGCTGAAGAGTTTAACGCAATTATTGCTTTATTCGTTGTAGCAATTTCTTTCAATACGGATAACCGTTTTCTATAGATATAGATGTTTTACTGTCTAATGTAACACTTTATTTTATAAACGTTAATGACAAATGGCAAATTGAGAAAAAAATAATATGTAAAAATGTGCTACAGCACCTTTAAGATGTTTTGCATGAAACTCATTAAATGAAAACTTTGAAAATCCCTAAATATTACGTTGATAGTACCTAAGATAGATACTAGTCCTCCTTTGGCCAACACATATTAGTATCTTATGCTTGTAATTTACTCACTTTATGCAATATTCCTTCCATTCATTTTGCGAAACATAACCATCTCCTAATAAGTATAAATAAAAAAGATTGTACCAAATATTAGGTATATTTATAATTGTGTATGCATTTTCACCAATTCGTTGACCTTAGTAAGGACATGATTAGGAACATTTGATTTTGAATAAACCCACAAGAAGAAAAATAGTGTAACACAAGGAATTGTTTAAGTGTTTAATTGGTTACCTGACAACGGGAAGCGCAAAAATACAATTACAGAAACGGTCTTTTATTGTTATATTGTACATTGTTAATATTCTGTATAGCCTTTATATATTATGTGTTATATAGAGGATAATATTACCGTTTGCAACTTGATTTCTAAACATTTCCCGTATCTCAGTTTCTGAAGCAAATCCATCTCCGTCTATGTCTAACTTCGGAAAGCAACTTTCAGCATAACTGTATTCCTCGACTGCTGTCTTGCCATCGGCTTCGGAGAAAGGAAGCAATGATACACATACACTTCTGCATCAACCCCTTACTTCTATTTTTTTCTAAATCGACGTAAGGATTTTTCTTAGCATTTACATAGCTTACTTGCACATTGTTGGATACAGTGAAGACATACAGACATATTACTTCACTAAAATATATTCTAAAGCTCTCTATAGACGATTGAAAAATACTGTTGCGAGGCAATATATAAACATTACTTAGAACATACATTTTGTATGTCAAAGAGCTACAGTTTGTTACAAATCGATTTCATTTGATAACCTTCCATTGTTTGTAAACATTTAACAGTTCATAAAACTCAACGACCATTACAACGGGTTAAGCCTATTTGATCATTTTTAAACGCATTAAAATAACAAAAACTAAAAGTATCTGCGTAGCAAACTGGGCAAAATGTATACAAAGGATAAACCATATCACCAATTAGCTTCCAGATGTTAAGACTCATAAGTATGAGTTCACGTTCAGATTCTGAAATTCGGCAACAGCTGTGATATAACCCATTGCACTTTTTCACCCAAATTGGAGGTTATGTAACCGAATACGATGTATAACTGACACTGACCAATATGTAAAAGGCGATTATACATTTTATATCAACGTAGGTTTTGTTTTAAGAACATACATATTCATTTTAAACATTAATTCACCCACCTGCGTTAAGGTAAGATGATTTGTAGTTGAAAGGATTGAATACATTCTCATCCACAGAAGTGTGTATCGCTTAGAAATAGCGTTTAAAAGACATAGGCCATTACCTATAAATCCTACCCTATTACTATATAAACGGAAAAGGGACGACGAAACCACCCCATGCTCATTCAAAGTCATTTTTGCATCAAACAAAATTTGTTGGCACAGTCGTTGCCTACGACACGAAAGGTAAATGATTTCCCTACAAAATGAGCTATAAATGGCCACAATCGGATCATTATTTCAAAAGGTATCTGACAAGACCTCGCTACCAAACTTTCAAGCCAATATCCCCGCTCACGAACCTTTTAAAATCGTTTATTAATTCTAGTAATGTTGAAAGCACCTATGAATAAGCAGATGCGAACCGCAGAGTGAAACTACATATGTACAAATATTACAACACCTACATATCATTTCTTCGACTGTACTTAGGCATTTTGACTCATATCATCAACAATCCTGTTCACTTGCTAGCCATACAATACCTTGACATTCATTTGACCTGGAGTAGTCTACATCCTGGTTCCCGGGCCTTCGTTCTGCGAGGATGTAGTGAAAACGAAGGCCGGAGAACCAAAATGTGGACAAGGATCCGATTGTAGCCATGTGGCCATTTAAACATTTCGTAAGTTATTATATTTGTATACAATGTCATACATATTAAATGATAACAACTTATTATAATAGATGACTTCTCTTATACAAATATAAATCTTACAGTTGACATCAGTGGCGTGGAATCCCAACATATATTCTGCTTTACTTGAAGCGTTATCTCTGTCCAGATCGGATAAAGCGAAATCCCATCTCAGAGAGACTTTTGACATAAAATGACCAAGACGAGCTTCACTGAAATACAAGCGATACATAAGCAAGTATGAATATATATATATATATAAACATCACGTCAACGACCCAGGTTCGAATTACTGATCCAGGTCTATACGAGAAATAGCTTTGTTGTAATGATATAATAATTCAGTTTATCTTGAACTTGTCCAGATATTTACTAATCAGTTACCTGAGGTCGAGGAATGACACAGCAATGACCACGGCAAGAAGGATCTGCATGGTTAACTCTGCAGAATAGTACAAATACCTCAGGAACCATTTGTTGTTATGTGATTGTAAACTAACATTCAAACCAGGATTTAATGCACTAATTTGTGAATAAATATCCATTTAAAAACAACAGCATAGTTCATAAGTGTTCAAAAATACACCCGTGTTACAAGCAGAGAATTATTGTCACTGTGTTCCTCGAAATCTCTCAGAACATCGATCTTGTTGGTTGGCCACTACGATTTGTAAATTGCATTACCCTACTTCTAAAAATGTTCACGTGTTAGGGGCGTAATTTCATTTGTATATACACTTTATACTTTATGATAGATGATTGAATTACTGTAAGATGGTAAATAAATACGTATAGTGTGTTATATATAGCTGGTTCGGAAATATGGGAATATTTTAAAAAGGTGACATTATAGAATTGTACTCATAAATCTGCACCCTGTCGTCAACTACTAATTGAAATTAAATTTAAATAGCTTATGCAATCATAACCAATCACAGTGTTGATTTAAGGGCAAATGGCCTGTTTGTAACTAATGTTATTCAAACAAACGAACAAAGGTTTGAAGGAAGCAAGCATGTTAACTATAGAGGTGCAAAAAGATATTATACCAAATTTTCAACAGAGTCAAACAAATTAATATTTGTATTTTCAACAATTACAAGTGAAGATAAATTGACATGATGAGAGGTGGTGTAACTATGTTTCAGTCGTATATATCATTCGTGGATACAAATATCTTGCATTTTTGTCGTTAACGTTTCTTTTGCGCCTGGGTTTAATTTAACATGACAAGGTGACAACTTTAGTTTTGGTTAAAAAGGTTATTATCCACAATACAATACACACATTGATAGCAAATCTATAAACATTGTGTTTTTGGTAATCTGTAATACGTTATTTATGTACATAAATAGAATGTTGTGAAATCTCAAATCACTGACATCATTATTTCTTAAAACTGGCACATCGAAATGACAATTTAAGTGTAATTCCAATAAAACCATCAATAAAGAGCAATAATTTCATGACTAGTTAATTCAGACTTGAAGAGGTTTAATGTAGGTTTACATGATGATTTATCAGCAATACTTTTTTCTAATTTTTGATTGTTCTGTACCTAAAGACAGTTGAGTTCACGACTGATTTGTTTTTGTTTCATGTGTTTTACATGTAGTCATGCAATTAAACAATCAAGCTAAATCAGACAAATACTCATTGAAGCGTTAAGAATTGTTGTTATGGGGTAGACATTCTGAACTTGATTTCTTGATAATGTTTTTTTTTATGTTTTAATTAGTTTAAACATAAAAAATGTTGGGATGAATTAAAAGGGTTTTTTTTGCAAATGATGTTGAGGAAATTCATAATGCATTAAGTTCCAAGATTTATTTACATTACCCTTACCAGAGTAATACACTTCTAATATTTAGAATGTCACGATAACTTAACGCTGGAAGTCCAAATGAAATCACAGACAAAAGAAACATTCGTCGAATTTATGAGGAATAATGAACAATTTAAATTATCCATAAATCGAACATATTCCATTTCATGTTATCATTGCACACACCATTACGTTCCATCATTGATAAAGAGTTATATGTTTTTCTTTCTCTACAGTGTGGCCTCAAACCAACGACGATATTTTGTGTACGACACTTCTGAACTATCTTGGAATCGGTTTATCTTGGCTGTGTTCGCAACCAGGAACTAAATGGATGAAACGCCTAGACAGATTTTAATATCAATGTAACTTCCCCTAGTTTATTTAAAACAAAATCTTATCCATAAGTTGGATAAAACATGACCTGATGGTAATTTTTTTTAAGTATACCCTCCTCCCTTGGAAAATGCCGGTGGGTTATCACTAAAGGGCGCTTCCGCTCCTATCTCTCGGGAAGGAGTCAAAGATCTACTCTCTTCAATTCTGAACCCATATCTTTAGAATGTCGAGTTCCCCAGGGATCAGTACTTGACCCTATCCTATTTACACTCTACTGACAGCAGAAAATACCATCTCTCACCTCTTTGCAGATGATTAACAGCTCTCCAATTTGTTCAAAGCTAAATCCTCGGACGCTAGATAATCAGTTGATCATCTCGAGAATGTTGTGATTATCAAA
Organism: Gibbula magus; assembly: GCA_936450465.1. NCBI lineage: Eukaryota > Metazoa > Mollusca > Gastropoda > Trochida > Trochidae > Gibbula > Gibbula magus. Next base: position 50,456,868 of record OW388290.1, on the reverse strand, counting down.
CTCAGGATGTCCAGCAACAATTTACAGCTCAGTGACTCAAAAAACAGAGACAATCTACATTGGACCTCGGCACAAACGTGATCTGTTGAAGTTTCATAACATCCGCATTTGAGCATTCCAATCTCAAACAGTGTGACAAACCTAGGAATTTACCTCGACAATGCCATGTTGTAGAATATGCCACTTCCGGATAAGCAGCATCGGGTAAATACGGAAGTGCCATCATCAAGCTCATGCTGTCTCTTGTAATATCGAGGATGGACTACTGCAAAGCACAATATCTGGGAGCGTCGTACACGACTCTGAGGTCACAATCAAAGGATCTACTGAGTGTTCCTCATGTGAGAATAAAAACTTATGGAGATAAACCCTTCTTATATTCAGCAGCAACTGAGTGGAACAAGCTTCCAAACCAGCTCAAATCTTGTCAAATCAAGATTTCATAATCTCAACTGTAATGTCATTGTGCATTGATTATAACGCCACATAAATGATCTAATATTATTATTACTATTATTAAACATTTTATCATTGTGTATTGTATTGTATTTCGTATCTGCATTAGTTGTAATAATGCAATTAGAATTATTTTCTTTTTTTTATGCCATATGAATTGGACACGGATGGCGACTTCGTATCATGTTCATAGTTTTTACGTATTTCATAATGGCTTCTCTGATTAAGGATATTTTACCACGAACTTTTGATAATGATGACAAATGGCGTCACTCTCATTCGTTTCCGGACGACAGTAGCGCCATTATTATTTTCCCTTCATATTAACTCGGACATGTTTTCCATAATTATATAGATTCACACAAGTGCCGCATTATTAGGAATTAAGTATCCTTTTTCCTGAAGCGTTATGTCTCTTGGACTTCTTTGACGTATTGATTAGTTGGTGTTTCTTCTCCAAGGTTGTTTGCTTAGTGAGGATATATACTCATGTCTTTGTTTATAGCGTTGTGTCCAATAACATTCATAACAACCATAGGGGTATGTGGTCGTACAATATAATTAGCTTTTCAAAAACTTATTTGAATATTAATTATAATTAATATGCACTGTTGAATTGTCAACTATATTTGTAATTGTAGCTGAAGTAAGCGTGATATAACGATTAAAGTAAGGTAATTATTTGATTATTTGATTGCATGTTACGATTTTTAAAAACTTTTGTTTCATTTCGGTCTGATAGGTTGACTCTACTGAATCTCCTTTTCAAATGTGGTTTTCGACTAAATGTATTCATACATCTCGGTATTTGTATGTATTTTGGGTTATAACATACCCTGGTAGGAGGAAAACTTAAGTCAGATCTTTAAATGATGATTGTTTGCTGTTTCAAAACATTATAAACTGACAATTTTTTTTTTTCACAAAATTCGACTCAGCTGTGATATTTTCCAAATGGTATTATCCATAAAAAAGTAATACAAATACTTCAAACAACCTTGTGAAATAATTTCATATATTTCGAGGCGAACAAGATCACCATATTGTAAGTAAATATATCCACAATGCTTCCGTAAAACTTATCTTATAAAGTACATGTACATGGATACAAATCCATGAAGAGTGCAGATGACAGACTTTAACTAACAAGAACTGAATGCTAGTGCCAGTTGTCATGTTAAAGGGCTGAATATCGATTTTAATCGACTTGTGACGATGTCATTGTCTCTTTAAATTACTCTCGTGGCGCTGATAGGTTTACAACTCAACACTAGCTTCATTAAAGTCATAGCACGGGAGAAAATCAATACTTCAGCAAATCCTCAATTTCTTTTCTTCCATGCAACATCACTGTTTGACAATGGACTGCATTTAAACTCTAAAAAAATAATTTTAGTTCGAGAAATGTGTTTTCATTCTCGCTATTTTTCTCTTTTATTTACTTAAAAATCGGATGAAAATAGTATGTCTTTGTTTACAGAGTTGTATCCAATAATATTCAAATCAATCATATGTGGTAGTACAATCAAATACTCTTTTCAAAAACTTACCGATAATTGATATATATATACAATCAATGTGCACTCCCTTTGAATTGTCAACAACATGTGTTGTAAGCGTTAAATAATGATTACACAAAGCTGATTGTTTGATTATTTGACTGCAGGTAACGATTTTTTAAAAAAACACTTTGATTTCAATTTGGCTGATTTTTGTCAAATGTGGCTGCCTACTAGATGTATTCGTACATTTATGTGTCTGTATATAGTAGAATAGTTCAATAGAAATATGTTATGATGAATGATTATCATGTGTTTTATTTTGTTAATATTTTAAAAACATTTATGCCACTATAAGAGTTTTGTAATGGGATCATGATGAGGTCATTGAAAGGCAATGCATGTTTATTTATCACCGCTTAGAAGTGATTCATTTATATTTTAATGTATTACCCATGAGATGAAACATAACAAGTGTCACATATTGCATAACTACCGAGGAAAGGATATTAATGAAACCAGTGATAAATACGACGTCATGCCTCCAGAAGCCATCTAACATTAATTATAAATGAAACATTATGTTCATGTTTCTGAAAAAAACGCCTTTAAAATAAATCGCTATTTTGGAATCTCCATAACTGAAGGCGAGAAATGAGTGAGAATTAGGACCGTCATGTGCATTATGTCAACTTCATTTTGTAACTCATATTACATACTTCATCTGTTAGATAACAAATACTCTGTCCAAAACAATTTTAAAACAGCAATTTCATCATCGTGTTTATTTGAACAGACATTGAAATATAGGAATGGAATTGAATTCTATACACTTAAATTCCAAAAGATATGCGTATTTTTTTGTGGTATCGTTTATTTTGTCCGGTAGTGTATTTCAAATATCTTGTGTATTTCAAGTTTGTACAACGTCGTTCTAGAAAAAATAGTGATCAATACACTGAACCATTTATTAAATTAATGTTACAAGAGAACTAGCGATAACGGATTAGAACAATATTTATGATACATTTGTATCCTCGAATTGCGGAACACTCAAATCAAATTATCATAATTTGCAATAAATTTAAAATTTCAACTTTGGAATAGTTTTGACCTGCTGTAGAAAGTATGTTGGTAAAACATGTGCCATGGTCGTAAATTATTTCTCTAGAATGCCAGATAATTATTCAGCTAACGAATCACGGGATGGCAGGTAACCTTTTCATTTCACTAAATGGTGCCATTGCCAGAATTACAATGTACAGGTAAAAGAGGTGAGATATTGGTAACATATTCAGGAAAGTGATCTTAGAATACATACATTGAATGTCACCGTATTTGAATGATTTTTACTGTGTCTACTTAATAAACCCTTTTCAATTAAAGGCATTTACTGTGATCATCAAAGCTGCAAATTTATAACATTTTGTCATGCAATGCTGTCAGTCTGATTAAGAAGATTTATCTAACTTTCGCCCTGAATCCCCGGGTCTCGGCGACTAGACCTGAGGCATCACCCGTTGTGTCTTCATGGCTTTATGTTGAGTGGCTCTCTGGAACTTTTAAGTGATGGTTTTCTGAGATTCGCTGCATTCACTCATTTTATTAGCAGGTTAATTCAATGTAATGAATGAAAAGACTCGGGAGCCAAAGAACGTATAGGTACAACAATGCAGATGATTTAATCAACAAGTGATGAACACGACTGAAACATAGTTAGACCATGTCTCTGAAAGCTTAGCAAACTTAATTTGCAATTTCTGAAACATTATCTTTTCATATTTCTGAAAGACGCGGCTTACTTTATGACATCGTGCAGCAACGATGCATAATCGATTTAAAGTCCAGTGGTGTAGTGGTTAGCAGGCTGGCCTCTCACGCCGACGACCCGGGTTCGAATCCCGGTGGAGACACCAAAGATTTGTGACTCGGGTCGAATACTGCGTTAGCTAGAGGCCAGTCATACAGAGGGTTGGCGAGTCCTGCTTCTAAGTGGGCGAGATGTTCAAGTAGTTGGGACTGCTGTTGGCGTTGAGCGAACGTGCCATGAAAGGCGTATACATTAGAACTGTTTAGGGTTGAGAAGGTATGGGAGTTAGATCGTAGAAACCGAATCGCAAACATTCCTTTAACATAGAAGAGTAGGTTTTCTTTGTATTAGGTGCACACGCTGAATGCTTAAACTGTTTAAATTGATCTCTGTATCGAGTATGGAAGTCTGCTGCAATCGGTCCTGTAAATAAGGCAGCAATTCAATAGTCACATGATGAACGATAGTATACTTAGTGTACTTAGAAATCAAAACAGGAATATGAGTGTACTTCCAAGTTGTGTACCGTTTTGAGAAGTGTATTTTGCTTTAATGAAATAATTCATTTTAAATCCTAAAGATACTTATTTTAAAGCCTGTATATTTATCATGATACACATTTATTTCAAAATAGATTTTGGAGAAATCGTACGCCATACTCGTAAGACATTAGTTACAGATTAAAAAGATATGCCGTAAATTGAAATCGGGAGAAAACAGCCACTGATTCACATCATGTTGATACATTGAATTTCACTTTCGTTCATAATTTACCATTGGTTGATGTGTGTAATTGTTTTATCGATTTAAGTAATGTTCATTACGTAATGAGTAATGAGAAATGGCTTGTTTCTTTATTGAAAAAAGTAAGAATTAATACGGTATGAGGCCATTATGACATTGCATCTGGAAATTCAAATTATATGTAACCTTCTGGTAATGAGAAATTATGAATGCTTATTATTAAAATGTAATAGTTTACATTTGGTTGCAACATTGACACTTCTATGACTACAACAATAAATCATCAGTATAAACGATCTATTATTTGGTAGGTAAATGCATCAGGTATGATTAATCATTCATGACTTGGCGTTGTACATCACAACAGGCTAACACATGTGGCTTATTATTCTGAGTTTTATCTCTAATTAACTAGAATATTTTGACATATGTTCTGTTATTAGCGTGGCACTAGTTACCAAAGCTGCAGCGCTGAAACATTTAACTGGCCATACTTTGCTACGGACTATTAACTGTAATATATATTATGTCATAATGACCTAATTGATGAGTTTTGAGGCACATTTACAAATATGGAACAGATTAAGCTGTGTAACCACCTAGTCTTGTAGCCTTAGTGTACATTAAGTAAGAGTGTTGGTCATGCACATTAGAAACGTTAATAACTGTCTAGAAATATGATAAGAAAATCATTGTATTATAATTTTGGAATATAGTATTTGTTTTATGATGAAGAGATATATTATGTTATTTTACTCTATACTCTATGTTAATGGGAAACGGTCGTGCATATAAAGTAAGAGTTATCTCCCTTGCAACTGAAAATTGACAACGACATGTAAGTTTATAAGCGTGGACCAATCAGAGCGCTCGCTTCGGCCACACCCCCGTCGCCATTTGTGTTCACATTACTACGTTGAGAGTGAAAAAAAGCTTTCGATCGACTTGTAGAAATGGCAATGAAGAAGTGGTATGTTCCATGAACGTTGATCGATAGGTAAATCATCCAAGTATATGATAATATAAAATTGTCATCGATTACACGTCGTGTGGGCGTAGCGCTCGGCCTAGAAGACGAGTGGGGTCGAGCTAAGTGTCCAGCTTTTTCTAGACTAATAGATTCCGAAGGCGTGAAAATAGGGGGGTCATCTCAAACTTTTCAAATTCTTGTTTTAATGGGTGTGAAATGCAATGACCCAAAGGCCTGTGGTCACACATTGTTGATTGCCTCCAAGTAATAGCCAGATTGTGTCCCAGCAATTGCGATGTGGCACACTGGTCCTAAATTCGTTCAGACAAATTTGGTTTGATTAATTTATTTTCTTTTATACGGTTTTGATGATAAAAGTTTATATTAGTTTAGTTTATTAACGTTCAATAGAGCTTATTTTATCAATATTAAACAAATCGATAAACAGATTTAAGTTCTTAACAATAGGAGATGAAATAAAAAAATATCTAAACAAGCAAATACGGCACATATTTGCTTTCCATTTCGGAAGAATACATCTTTATATTAAATTTCCGTCTAAATGTGTCATCGATAAATTATAAATTGTATATTTCTACAAATGAAATCTCTTAATTGATTCTTAAGAACTGTGTAAATGTAGGTTAAAGATAAAATATGTTAAGTTTGCTGTACCATTCAATTAGTGTAGACTATCGAATAATCAATGCTTTCAAGTACTTGTTTTCGTAACAATAAAATTACTGAATAATTATCATTAAATAAAATCTTAGTTATAATTCAATACTGTTCATTTCTAAGTATTATGGGGTATGAAAGCAAACTGTTGAAGGGAACAAGACATGTTTGAGTTTAGACAGTTTATAAGTCGATAACAAATAAATACCTGAAACCTATTAAGCCTTTCAGTAACCTAAAAGTATGTTATTGACAGCTCTGAATCATGAATTGATGGAGTTTTAATAATGATTTTCATTATCAATAACATTTGAATCCTAAATGCAGCCATGATACATGACATTTGCTAGAATAGTTGAAATTTCCAAATAATTTCATAAAATCGCTCACTGAAAATTAATCTAAAATAATATTGGACGCATAAAATTGAAAGTATCAATATTATCTGACGAATCAGTTAAATGAGCGGGTTTGGTTCAGTTGATAATTCCTTGCCAAATTATATTCAAATATTCACAATGACAAGTGGAATTCCTGAACTTGAAATGCCATCAATAATTCATATGAGAAGTGTTTTATAAGTGCTTACTAAACGCATTAAGGCACAACGGAAGCGTCGATGGATTTCCCAATCCTGAAATGTAATTGAGAATTCACATTCGTCTATATATGATTTCCCTGTTCAGCTGTTAATTAGCAACCGTCTTTTCAAAGAAATGATTATTTCAAATGTGTTTTGGTGTCATGGTTTCAAATTTCACTAATGGAGTCACATTGGTTTAACAGAGGAATAAGTTGAAGGATTTAGATGTTGAGGCTATAAGGTACGCTATAATTTACGTTCACTGACTGTTATATTTTCTAATACACTAAAGGCGCTGTAGCACGTTTTTTTAAAATTTGAATTAATTTGCCAAAGGACTGTTTATTATTAAAAGACTGGTTATACAATATAGTGTTATAAAAGAGGGTAAACATCTCATTACATTACGTATTCAAACGGTTATCCGTATTGGAAGAAAATGGTGCGACATATAACGCGATAATGGCTTTGTAGGTATCATGCGAGTTTGAAAGTTCATACAGCAGGACGGTTGACTATTATATCATTGTATCATATTTAAAACTCTACTCTGAGTTTTTAGTTATTGGCACATCAGTCGGATAACTCAGAACTACCTTCGAGGGGCCTTTTTAATGTGAACACATTTAACTAGTCGCTCGGAAATACACTCGGAAATACACCCGCATGGCTTAAATGAACCATGGACATTGGTTTCAGAACTCTTTTTATTGATTGAGGAGTATTATTTCGCCATTGGTAACACTTGTTAACCTTTTTGTGAGAGCACTTTATTTCAGAAGAACGACGTGCTACAGTGCCTTTTAGGATATATAAAGCTATCTGTCTTTATTCAACTGTACCGTTAATTCTTATGAATTGAGGAAAAATATTCTGACTTTAGCATGATTCATGGGGAATTATTTAAAATTAACGAATGACCAAATCATATAAGGTGAAAATGTGTCATAATATTAACATGCACATAAATACTATAATGTTATTAATTATTTTCCTATTGGCCGAGTTACAGGTCCGAGATCCATTGTATTGGCCCGAGACGAATTCGAGGGCCAATACAAAGGACCGAGGACCTGTAACTCGGCCAATACGGAAATACTTTATTAATGCCAATTGTATTAATTAACTTCTTTTCATTCTATTTGCAAACCACTAAAAATCTCATTTATGTTGAAATAATAACACGATTGGTAAACAAATAGCACGTGTCAAAGTTGTGAAGCGAAAGCTTCGGGCTTTCAACAAATGTGCACCTGCGCATGCTCAGACTCATATTGGCCCAGTTTGTCTCGTATTGGCCCAGTTGTCGAATCATATGGTCTGGGCCGTAAATGCCATATACATGTAAGTACCATAACATTGATAGTTGATTAATAATCTTTAATAAGTAATGTTAAACAGACAATTACTACCAATTGCGCGATTTAAACATTCACTTTAAAAGACAACTATTATTTAATCGTGTTGTACACATATGGTACCTATCGCATGTTATACATAATGCTCGACGAGAACATAACTCATTAAGTTTATATGAAAGAGACTTTGGAGAGAATGAATTACTTTTGAATTGTTGAATATATGCAAGAGTAAATTCAAGTTGGTGTCATATACAATCAGTTTGTAAAATGGTACATCCAGTTTTCTATTGGTCAAATAATTTCTTATGAATGGAAATCGAAGACATGTATTTTAACATAAACATCAGATAAATTTGATTATAAGTTTTATTGTAAATAAAAATAAACTTATGTAAGACACAGTAATTTCGATTAAGATTGTTTTTAGGATCTCCTTAGCTAAAATTCAACTTGGGAGAACTATTTCACGATTTGAAAATACTCTAGATCTTCTAGCCCTATGAACTTCGTTAATCACATGCTGTTATGCTACATATCTTATGCCACACATTGCAAATATTTTTTATATTAATATATCATATTCACAAACTTTAACAATTTTGTTTTTGTTGTTGCATATATGAATATTATCCTTCTGGCTGTGTCCTTGTATATATTTTACAAACAACTGAACACTGTCCATAGTTTTAACTGACAGGAGGTGACATTTAATCAGTATAGACATGAAATATTATTAATCATTATTTGGCAGGAAGTAATGTAGATACATTATTGCTGTCTGATTAACTAGATGATGGTTGTCATAGCAAGCAAGTCTGGTGAATGAAATATACATCCTGTTTCGTTCGTGGGTGATCACATTACTTTAGACAGCATAATATATCTTCAACAATCAGACTATGTGTTGCCTTAGAAGCAAGGTTAATTAACTATTGATTATGTACTTTTTGCAGTTTTAAGAATGCGTGAAATGATACTATTTCAGTGAAAATAACATCGACAAATGTTTCAGCTTAAACATATACTTTCAATAATACAACATGAATAGACATTTCCAACATTTATTTTTTTAAATCGTTAGAAATAAGAAACTAACACTTATGCTTCTAAACCAAGAACTAGCTGATGATATTACTGTGTTGATGATTTGATTTTATCCAAATTGCCCTGATAACTAGATACCATATGATGTTGATAAATACGTCAAACAACAACTAAATATAGGTTAGGGCCTTATCAATCCAATGTGTCCATAGTTATTGAAAAAATTATATCCTTGCTATGGATGGAAATGGATTTCCTTATAATACATGTGTATTTGTTTCAAATAACATCTGAGCTCTTTTCGTTCTCCTGTCAACGGATTACCGAAGGCCTCTTTAATATCTCAATTTCAAAGGAGTATGCAATTAAATAAGTGTTGCTTATGCGCTCACACGTAGCCAGATACCCGATCTACTGATTGGAGGTTCCTCTCAGCACTGAACTTAAGGTTAACATATGGTACTTATGGTAAATATATATTTCAATTTAGTGATACCATTAACCAGTTCTGGAAAGCATTAAGGTGAAGTCATAAAATATGTCTTTTAAATGGCAACAACACAGCGTAATTAATTAACAAGCAAACGTCTACATTTCACTGAATTGTTCGTTTGGTAAGGTTATAGGTTACATGTAGATTATTGGTTTTGTTTTTTTCCTGAATTAATACAATATTTATGGCATATTTTCGTAATGGGAAGTATACACGAACGAGCTCATTAATGAAAACGTTTCTAAGAGATAATAGTATTTGACTTTCTTTATCTACGTAAACCTTATTGAATTAGAATAATTTGCTGTGATCATCGCAGAAGTAGGTTTGCAAGTCTCTGTCATGCAATGCTGTCAATCTAAAGGAGGTTCTTTACCACTGCATCTTCACAACGTCAAGGGCGTAACGAAAAGATTTCCATATCTTTTCATTCCGCCCTTGACCTCATCCTTCCTATTTTCAGTGCTAAGATTTTAACGTACTGCAGGCTAATCTGATAGGCCAATCAGAAGACAGCTTGCAATATGAACTTCTGACGTAATAGACTTGATCTATATTTAGACTGGAAAACACTTTTTCTAATTCGTCCAATTTCTCCGCTAATTTTGGGTCGCAAACTGTAGCACACTTTTGACAGTATTTTGATCAGTCCAGGACTTGTACAAACTTTCAATTGAGGCAATAAAGTAATTAAAATTCGCTTTCATAAACCTGTAATCGATAATCAAAACGTCGAAGCGGACAGCTTCAAAAGCCATAAAGTTGGCACATGGAGTGGACGCACTGTTACGATGTTACTGTATGATGACTGCCAAACTGGATACATTCATAATTTTCGCGTATGATTTTGCGCTTGTTATCAGGTATCGTTTGTTAATTTCACAATTTTGCAGCTGGAAGTACGTTGAATGATTCAATTTAGTTGTTTGTCTTAGTTTTTAAAAAGTCATATATAAGTTTAAAAAATAACTAGCATGTGTTATTCACTCCGAAATCGAAGAAATCAAGTGTTGAGTTTAAATGAAACTATCATTAATATAATGATTTCACACCTTTTTTTTTTACAAAATACCAAATAACTCGTGTGGCATCATAGTATTTCGATTAAACAATCTCAATTATTTAATACTGAACTACATACCGAAAATACAGGCTGTATAACGCTTTTAAACAAACTGTGATTTGATTTATTGTTTGATAAACTGTGCCTAACTCTAACTAACTCTTATTTAAAAACGTTAATTTTTTTAAATAAGCACGTTATACTAATTGAAATAGTATTATTCAATGCTAGGATTTGTATTCAAATCTTTTAACTTTGTTTGAACGTGGGTATTTCTCATTTGCATATGAACTACATATGTTTCTGTTATAAACTTAACAATCAACTTATAACACTTCCTGGCTCGCATTTGGTCTTCTTTCTTAATTAGCATGTTTATGATAATATATTTTCATGTATTAAAGTACTATATGACGAGTATTGCAATGTACAAGAAGAAACGTTTACCCAACGTATATTTCTAAAAATAACAATTTTAGAATTATCACTTTTGCAGTACCGAATGTAAACGGTGATTTCATTGGCTGTCTGTAAGCAGCTGGTAAGGGGCGTAACTCGTGATCACAATAGATGTCGCTGCTTCGTTACACAGTTTTCTGTGATGTTGAGGGCAAGGTAAAAAATGCATAGAATTTATTTCGATGCATTTTCACCTTGCCGTGGGAAGATGTTACCACTGTTGCTGTAACATCCTCAGTTGTTGGATTCAGATGGTGCACAACCTTGCAAATAACTATTTTGGTTACCTGTAGGAATACGGTAATTACGTAATTGTATCATAATTGTGGCAAATAGTGTTTGTTTTATGATATATGTTTTATAATCTATTTAAAGTGAAAAAGTCAATAATGTTGTTCTCAGTTGGCTGATTCTTGTCAAATGTGGCTGTCTACTTAATGTATTCGTACATTTATGTGTCTGTATATAGCAGAATAGTTCAATAGAAATATGTTATGATGAATGCTTATCATGCGTTTTAATAGCATTTGAATAGGTCACATTGTTAATAGTTTAAAAACATTTATGCCACTATAAGAGTTTTGTAATGGGATCATGATGAGGTCTAATTGAAGGGCAATGCATGTTTATTTATCACCGCTTAGAAGTGATTCATTTATATTTTAATTTATTACCCATGAGATGAAACATAACAAGTGTCACACATTGCATAACTACCGAGGAAAGGATATTAATGAAACCAGTGATAAATACGACGTCATGCCTCCAGAAGCCATCTAACATTAATTATAAATGAAACATTATGTTCATGTTTCTGAAAAAAACGCCTTTAAAACAAATCGCTATTTTGGAATCTCCATAACTGAAGGCGAGAAATGAGTGTGAATTAGGACCGTCATGTGCATTATGTCAACTTCATTTTGTAACTCATATTACATACTTCATCTGTTAGATAACAAATACTCTGTCCAAAACAATTTTAAAACAGCAATTTCATCATCGTGTGTGTTTGAACAGACATTGAAATATAGGAATGGAATTGAATTATGTACACTTAATTCCAAAAGATATGCGTATTATTTTGTGGTATTGTTTATTTTGTCCGGTAGTGTATTTCAAATTACTTGTGTATTTCAAGTTTGTACAACGTCGTTCCAAAAAAACATATTGATCAATACACTGAACCATTTATTAAATTAATGTTACAAGAGAACTAGCGATAACGGTTTAGAACAATATTTATGATACATTTGTATCCTCGAATAGCGGAACACTCAAATCAAATTATCATAATTTGCAATAAATTTAAAATTTCAACTTTGGAATAGTTTTGACCTGCTGAAGAAAGTATGTTGGTAAAACATGTGCCATGGTCGTAAATTATTTCTCTAGAATGCCAGATAATTATTCAGCTAACGAATCACGGGTTGGCAGGTAACCTTTTCATTTCACTAAATGGTGCCATTGCCAGAATTACAATGTACAGGTAAAAGAGGTGAGATATTGGTAACATATTCAGGAAAGTGATCTTAGAATACATACATTGAATGTCACCGTATTTGAATGTTTTTTACTGTGTCTACTTAATAAACCCTTTTCATTTAAAGGCATTAACTGTGATCATCAAAGCTGCAAATTTATAACATTTTGTCATGCAATGCTGTCAGTCTGATTAAGAAGATTTACCTAACTTTCGCCCTGAATCCCCAGGTCTCGGGGACTAGACCTGAGGCATCATCCGTTGTGTCTTCTTGGCTTTATGTTGAGTGGCTCTCTGGAACTTTTAAGTGATGGTTTTCTGAGATTCGCTGCATTCACTCATTTTATTAGCAGGTTAATTCAATTTAATGAATGAAAAAGACTCGGGAGCCAAAGAACGTATAGGTACAACAATGCAGATGATTTAATCAACAAGTGATTAACACGACTGAAACATAGTTAGACCATGTCTCTGAAAGCTTAGCAAACTTAATTTGCAATTTCTGAAACATAATCTTTTCATATTTCTGAAAGACGCGGCTTATTTTATGACATCGTGCAGCAACGATGCATAATCGATTTAAAGTCCAGTGGTGTAGTGGTTAGCAGGCTGGCCTCTCACGCCGACGACCCGGGTTCGAATCCCGGTGGAGACACCAAATATTTGTGACTTGGGTCGAATACGGCGTAAGCTAGAGGCCAGTCATACAGAGGGTTGGCGAGTCCTGCTTCTAAGTGGGTGAGATGTTCAAGTAGTTGGGACTGCTGTTGGCGTTGAGCGAACGTGCCAGGAAAGCCGTATACCATAGAACTGTTTGGGGTTGAGAAGGTATGGGAGTTAGATCATAGAAACAGAATCGCAAACATGCCTTTAACATAGAAGAGTAGGTTTTCTTTGTATTAGTTGCACACGCTGATTGCTTAAACTGTTTAAATTGATCTCTGTATCGAGTATGGAAGTCTGCTGCAATCGGTCCTGTAAATAAGGCAGAAATTCAATAGTCACATGATGAACGATAGTATACTTAGTGTACTTAGAAATCAAAACAGGAATATGAGTGTACTTCCAAGTTTTGTACCGTTTTGAGAAGTGTATTTTGCTTTAATGAAATAATTCATTTTAAATCCTAAAGATACTTATTTTAAAGCCTGTATATTTTTCATGATACACATTTATTTCAATATATATTTTGGAGAAATCGTACGCCATATTCGTAAGACATTAGTTACAGATTAAAAAGATATGACGTAAATTGGAATCGGGAGAAAACAGCCACTGATTCACATCATGTTGATACATTGAATTTCACATTCGTTCATAATTTACCATTGGTTGATGTGTATTATTGTTTTATTGATTTAAGTAATGTTCATTACGTATGTACGTACGTAATGAATAATGAGAAATGGCTGGTTACTTTATTGAAAAAAGTAAGAATTGATACGGTATGAGGCCATTATGACATTGCATCTGGAAATTCAAATTATATGTAACCTTCTGGTAATGAGAAATTATGAATGCTTATTAATAAAATGTAATAGTTTACATTTGCTTGCAACATTGACACTTCTATGACTACAACAATAAATCATCAGTATAAACGATCTATTATTTGGGAGGTAAATGCATCTGGTATGATGAATCATTCATGACTTGGCGTTGTACATCACTACAGGCTAACACATGTGGCTTATTATTCTGAGTTTTATCTCTAATTAACTAGAATATTTTGACATATGTTCTGTTATTAGCGTGGCACTAGTTACCAAAGCTGTAGCGCTGAAACATTTAACTGGCCATACTTTGCTACGGACTATTAACTGTAATATATATTATGTCATAATGACCTAGTTGATGAGTTTTGAGACACATTTACAAATATGCAACAGATTAAGCTGTGTAACCAACTAGTCTTGTAGCCTTAGTGTACATTAAGTAAGAGTGTTGGTCATGCACATTAGAAACGTTAATAACTGTCTAGAAATATGATAAGAAAATCATTGTATATTATAATTTTGGAATATAGTATTTGTTTTATGATGAAGAGATATATTATGTTATTTTACTCTATACTCTATTTTAAGGAGAAACGGTCGTGCATATTAAGTAAGAGTTATCTCCCTTGCAACTGAAAATTGACAACGACATGTAAGTTTATAAGCGTGGACCAATCAGAGCGTTCGCTTCGGTCACACCCCCGTCGCCATTTGTGTTCACATTACTACGTTGAGAGTGAATAAAAGCTTTCGATCGACTTGTAGAAATGGCAATGAAGAAGTGGTATGTTCCATGAATGTTGATCGATAGGTAAATCATCCAAGTATATGATAATATAAAATGTTCATCGATTACACGTCGTGTGAGCGTAGCGCTCGGCCTAGAAGACGAGTGGGGTCGATCTAAGTGTGCAGCTTTTTCTAGACTAATAGATTCCGAAGGCGTGAAAACAGGGGGGTCATCTCAAACTTTTCAAATTCTTGTTTTAATGGGCGTGAAATGCAATGACCCAAAGGCCTGTGGTCACACAATGTTGATTGCCTCCAAGTAATAGCCAGATTGTGTCCCAGCAATTGCGATGTGGCACACTGGTCCTAAATTCGTTCAGACAAATTTGGTTTGATTAATTTATTTTCTTTTATACAGTTTTGATGATAATAGTTTATTTTAGTTTAGTTCATTAACGTTCAATAGAGCTTATTTTATCAATATTGACAAATTGATAAACAGATTTAAGTTCTTAACAATAGGAGATGAAATAAAATAAAAATATCTAAACAAGCAAATACGGCACATATTTGCTTTCCATTTCGGAAAAACACATCTTTATATTAAATTTCCGTCTAAATGTGTCATCGATAAATTATAAATTGTATATTTCTACAAATGAAATCTCTTGATTCATTCTTAAGAACTGTGTAAATGTAGGTTAAAGATAAAATCTGTTAAGTTTGTTGTACCATTCAATTAGTGTAGACTATCGAATAATCAATGCTCTCAAGTACTTGTTTTCTTAACAATAAAATTATTGAATAATTATCATTAAATAAAATCTTAGTTGTAATCCAATACTGTGCATTTCTAAGTATTATGGGGTATGAAAGCAAACTGTTGAGGGGAACAAGAAATGTTTGAGTTTAGAAAGTTTATAAGTCGATAACAAATAAGTACCTGAAACCTATTAAGCCTTTTGCTTTTCCAAAATCAATATTCAGTAACCTAAAAGTATGTTATTGACAGCTCTGAATCATGAATTGATGGAGTTTTAATAATGATTTTCATTATGAATAACATTTGAATCCTTAAATTTCCAAAAAAATTCATAAAATCGCTCACTGAAAATTAATCTAAAATAATATTGGACGCATAAAATTGAAAGTATCAATATTATCTGACGAATCAAGTTAAATGAGCGGGTTTGGTTCAGTTGATAATTCCGTGCCAAATTATATTCAAATATTCACAACGACAAGTGGAATTCCTGAACTTGAAATGCCATCAATACTCCATATGAAAAGTGTTTTATAAGTGCTTACTAAACGCATTAAGGCACAACGGAAGCGTCGATGGATTTCCCAATCCTGAAATGTAATTGAGAATTCACATTCGTCTATATATGATTTCCCTGTTCAGCTGTTAATTAGCAGCCGTCATTTCAAAGATATGATTATTTCAAATTTGTTTTTGTGTCATGGTTTCAAATTTCACTAATGGAGTCACATTGGTTTAACAGAGGAATAAGTTGAAGGATTTGAAATGTTGAGGCTATAAGGTACGCTATAATTTACGTTCACTGACTGTTATATTTTCTCATACACTTAAGGCGCTGTGGCACGTTTTTTTAAATTTGAATTAATTTGCCAAAGGACTGTTTATTATTAAAGGACTGGTTATTCAATATAATGTTATATTAGAGGATAAAACATCTCATTACATTACGTATTCAAACGGTTATCCGTATTGGAAGAAAATGGTGCGACATATAACGCGATAATGGCTTTGTAGGTATCATGCGAGTTTGAAAGTTCATACAGCAGGACGGTTGACTATTATAGCATTGTATCATATTTAGAACTCTACTCTGAGTTTTTAGGTATTGGCACATCAGTCAGATGACTCAGAACTACCTTCGAGGGGCCTTTTTAATGTGAACACATTTAACTAGTCGCTCGGAAATACACTCGCATGGCTTAAATGAACAATTGACATTGGTTTCAGAACTCTTTTTATTGATGTGGGAGTATTACTTAGCCATTGGTAACACTTGTTAACCTTTGTGTGAGAGCACTTTATTCCAGAAGAACGACGTGCTACAGTGCCTTTTAGGATGTATAGAGGATATCTGTCTTTCCTTGACAAATAGAGTGAGGTAGAAAAGTAGGTATTTCACGAGTGGCGCAGCCACGAGTGAAATATATTAACTTTTCTACCTCACGAGATGAGATAAACATGGTATTTGTCAAGGAAAAACAGATATTCTATTTATTATATCATTATTTCTGTGTTTTATGTTGAGTTGGAGTGATTTCAACGGCAAACGTACAGCCTTCGCAAGCTGACAATATGACGTCATAGCATTGTCCCGATGACGTAATGCAAGTGGTGATAAAGTTTGTCGTCACTCAGTAGAGTGGTGATAAAGGTTATCACCACTGTAGCTTGATAGAGGGTTTATTTTACTGATAGAACCGAGTATCTCACTCCAAATTATGTAATAAATAAAGCTATCTGTTTTTATTCAACTGTACAGTTAATTCTTATGAATTGATGAAAAATATTCTGACTTTAGCATGATTCATGGGGAATTATTTAAAATTAACTTCGTCCGAATGACCAAATCATATAAGGTGAAAATGTGTCATAATATTAACATGCACATAAATACTAATATAATGTTATTAATTATTTTCCTATTGGCCGAGTTACAGGTCCGAGATCAATTGTATTGGCCCGAGACGAATTCGAGGGCCAATACAACGGACCGAGGACCTGTAACTCGGCCAATACGGAATACTTTATTAATGCCAATTGTAATGATTAATTTCTTTTCATTCTATTTGCAAACCACTAAAAATCCCATTTATGTTGAATTAATAACACGATTGGTGAACAAATAGCACGTGTCAAAGTTGTGAAGAAAGAGCTTCGGGCTTTCAACAAATGTGCACCTGCGCATGCTCAGACTCATATTGGCCCAGTTTGTCTCGTATTGGCCCAGTTGTCGAATCATATGGTCTGGGCCGTAAATGCCATATACATGTAAGTACCATAACATTGATAGTTGATTAATAATCTTTAATAAGTAATGTTAAACAGACAATTACTACCAATTGCGCGATTTAAACATTCACTTTAAAAGACAACTATTATTTAATCCCGTTGTACACATACATGTATGGTACCTATTGCATAACATACATAATGCTCGACGAGAACATAAGTCATAAAGTTTATATGAAAGAGATTTTGGAGAGAATGAATTACTTTTGAATTGTTGAATATATGCAAGAGTAAATTCAAGTTGGTGTCATATACAATCAGTTTGTAAAATGGTACATCCAGTTTTTTCTATTGGTCAAATAATTTCTTATGAATGGAAATCGAAGACATGCATTTTAACATAAACATCAGATAAATTTAATTATAAGTTTTATTGTTAATAAAAAATAAACTTATGTAAGACACAGTAATTTCGATTTTCAGGATCTCCTTAGCTAAAATTCAACTTGGGAGAACTATTTCTCGATTTGAAAATACTCTAGATCTTCTAGCCCTATGAACTTCGTTAATCACATGCTGTCATGCTACAAATCTTATGCCACACATTGCAAATATTTTTTATATTAATATATCATATTCACAAACTTTAACAATTTTGTTTTTGTTGTTGCATATATGAATAGTATCCTTCTGGCTGTGTCCTTGTATATATTTTACAAACAACTGAACACTGTCCATATTTTTAATTGACAGGATGTGACATTTAATCAGTATAGAAATAAAATATTATTAATCATTATTTGGCAGGAAGTAATGTAGATAAATTATTGGTGTCTGATTAACTAGATAATGGTTGTCATAGCTAGCAAGTTTGGTGAATGAAATAAACATCCTGTTTCGTCCGTGGGTTATCACATTACATTAGACAGCATAATATATCTTCAACAATCAGACTATGTGTTGCCTTAGCAGCACGGTTAATCAATTATTGATAATGTATTTTTTGCAGTTTTAAGAATGCGTAAAATGATACTATTTCAGTGAAAATAACATCGACAAATGTTTCATCTTAAACATATTTTTTCAATAATACAACTTGAATAGACATTTCCAACATTAACTTTTTTTAAATCGTTAGAAATAAGAAACTAAAACTTATGCTTCTAAACCAAGAACTAGCTGTTGATATTACTTTATTGATGATTTTATTTTATCCAAATTACCCTGATAACTAGATACCATATGATTTGGTGATGACGTAACAATGCTATGATGTCGTAATGCTTATGACGTCACAATGCTATGACCTCACTGAGATCACTGCTGAAGAAGCAAAATGGCAGTTTTATGTTTCAGCTATATCATTCTTCAGCTAATAATTGTTGAAGAATGATTTTGAATGATAAATAAAATCTCACCCAAGTGTCTTCTGATATCAAATATATCAAAACTCGTTGATTAAACAATCATTTATCATCGGCAAACCTCGGATATTTGTAACTTTAATCAACTCGTGTTGATATATTTGATATCAGAAGACACTTGGGTGAGATTCTCTATATGAGTGTTGCTAATGCGCTCACACGTAGCCAGATACCCGATCTACTGATTGGAGGAAAGAATCACACACAATTCCTCTCAGCACTGAACTTAAGGTTGACGTATGGTACTTATGACCATCTAATTACAAAACAAGTTTAAACGATCCGGAGCCAGGGCACTTACAAGGGTAATTAACTTAAGATACAAGTAATAAACCGTTCAAAGTGAGATCTGTAATTATAACCGACAGTATGCTTATGATATTGTCAACCCATACCAAGGCAATATATTTTCATTTTCTTTAAACTGTGCACAGGACAATGGGACAACTGCAAATAAAAAAAGGATGGGGATGAATATATCCTTATATAGAATTCTTTGCATGAAAAACATTAGAGTAAAACTGACGAGAGAAATATAACTAACTATCTATCGTTGTATTATGAAATAGGTATCTCTACATGTACATATACACATGTATAAGCCCCTCTCTCTCTCTCTCTCTCTCTCTCTCTCTCTCTCTCTCTCTCTCTCTCTCTCTCTCTCTCTCTCTCTCTCTCTCTCTCTCTCTCTCTCTCTCTCTCTCTCTCTCTCTCTCTCTCTATATCTCTCTCTATATCTCTATATATATATATATATATATATATATATATATATATAAAACAAAGGCTGGACATGTTTCTAAATCATCATGATGATCACTGAATAGTGTGAAACCGGTCGGGATTTAGAAACATTTCCAACCTTTTCTTATGTATATATTACTTGAACTATGCAGAAGTTTATTTGTGTTAATATATATATATATATATATATATATATATATATATATATATATATATATATATATATATATATATATATATATATATATATATATATATATATATAAATAAAATACTTCAGACGACACTTGCTGTAGATATCATTTTAATGATGACTGGATGCGTCGCATTTCGACTTGTTTACAAGTCTTTTCAACAGTGTGGAGCATTTTAAACATGGCGAATATATAGGTAGCTTGAACAATGTACAATAGACGTTGATTGATTGGTAAGTGACAAGTGGTTAGCTTGATAAGAACACAGTAAACTATTTACGAGGGATTAAAATTTGAGTCATTGCAGGTCACACATCCTGGCCCACAGTCAATGAATTGATCATTTGTTTCAATTGCATAATTGACATTTCTAGCATACATGTAGTTTCGGGGAGTATACGATTTTGTGCTTCTTGAAAAACAGCCACTGATTCACATTATGTTGATACATTGAATTTCACATTCATTCATAATTTACCATTGGTTGATGTGTGTAATTGTTTTATCGATTATAATGTTTATTACGTAATGAGTAATGAGAAATGGCTGGTTACTTTATTGAAAATAGTAAGAATTGATACGGTATGAGGCCATTATGACATTGCATCTGGAAATTCAAATTATATGTAACCTTCTGGTAATGAGAAATTATGAATGCTTATTAATAAAATGTAATAGTTTACATTTGGCTGCAACATTGACACTTCTATGACTACAACAATAAATCATCAGTATAAACGATCTATTATTTGGCAGGTAAATGCATCAGGTATGATGAATCATTCATGACTAGGCGTTGTACATCAATACAGGCTAACACATGTGGCTTATTATTCTGAGTTTTATCTCTAATTAACTAGAATATTTTGACATATGTTCTGTTATTAGCGTGGCACTAGTTACCAAAGCTGCAGCGCTGAAACATTTAACTGGCCATACTTTGCTACGGACTATTAACTGTAATATATATTATGTCATAATGACCTAGTTAATGAGTTTTGAGGCACATTTACAAATATGGAACAGATTAAGCTGTGTAACCACCTAGTCTTGTAGCCTTAGTGTACATTAAGTGAGAGTGTTGGTCATGCACATTAGAAACGTTAATAACTGTCTAGAAATATGATAAGAAAATCATTGTATTATAATTTTGGAATATAGTATTTGTTTTATGATGAAGAGATATATTATGTTATTTTACTCTTTACTCTATGTTAATGGGAAACGGTCGTGCATATTAAGTAAGAGTTATCTCCCTTGCAACTGAAAATTGACAACGACATGTAAGTTTATAAGCGTGGACCAATCAGAGCACTCGCCACACCCCCGTCGCCATTTGTGTTCACATTACTACGTTGAGAGTGAAAAAAAAGCTTTCGATCGACTTGTAGAAATGGCAATGAAGAAGTGGTATGTTCCATGAATGTTGATCGATAGGTAAATCATCCAAGTATATGATAATATAAAATTTTCATCGATTACACGTCGTGTGAGCGTAGCGCTCGGCCTAGAAGACTAGTGGGGTCGAGCTAAGTGTCCAGCTTTTTCTAGACTAATAGATTCCGAGGGCGTGAAAATAGGGGGGTCATCTCAGACTTTTCAAATTCTTGTTTTAATGGGTGTGAAATGCAATGACCCAAAGGCCTGTGGTCACACATTGTTGATTGCCTCCAAGTAATAGCCAGATTGTGTCCCAGCAATTGCGATGTGGCACACTGGTCCTAAATTCGTTCAGACAAATTTGGTTTGATTAATTTATTTTTTTTTATACGGTTTTGATGATAAAAGTTTATATTAGTTTAGTTTATTAACGTTCAATAGAGCTTATTTTATCAATATTGACACATTGATAAACAGATTTAAGTTCTTAACAATAGGAGATGAAATAAATAAAAATATATCTAAACAAGCAAATACGGCACATATTTGCTTTCCATTTCGGAAGAATACATCTTTATATTAAATTTCCGTCTAAATGTGTCATCGATAAATTATAAATTGTATATTTCTACAAATGAAATCTCTTAATTCATTCTTAAGAACTGTGTAAATGTAGGTTAAAGATAAAATCTGTTAAGTTTGCTGTACCATTCAATTAGTGTAGACTATCGAATAATCAATGCTCTCAAGTACTTGTTTTCTTAACAATAAAATTATTGAATAATTATCATTAAATAAAATCTTAGTTGTAATCCAATACTGTGCATTTCTAAGTATTATGGGGTATGAAAGCACACTGTTGTTGGGAACAAGAAATGTTTGAGTTTAGAAAGTTTATAAGTCGATAACAAATAAGTACCTGAAACCTATTAAGCCTTTTGCTTTTCCTAAATCAATATTCAGTAACCTAAAAGTATGTTATTGACAGCTCTGAATCATGAATTGATGGAGTTTTGATAATGATTTTCATTATCAATAACATTTGAATCCTAAATGCAGCCTTGATACATGACATTTGCTAGAATAGTTGAAATTTCCAAATAATGTCATATAATCGCTCACTGAAAATTAATCTAAAATAATATTGGACGCATAAAATTGAAAGTATCAATATTATCTGACGAATCAAGTTATATGAGCGGGTTTTGTTCAGTTGATCATTCCCTGCCAAATCGTATTCAAATATTCACAACGACAAGTGGAATTCCTGAACTTGAAATTCCATTAATAATTCATATGAAAAGTGTTTTATAAGTGCTTACTAAACGCATTAAGGCACAACAGAAACATCGATGGATTTCCCAATCCTGAAATGTAATTGAGAATTCACATTCGTCTATATATGATTTCCCTGTTCAGCTGTTAATTAGCAGCCGTCATTTCAAAGATATGATTATTTCAAATTTGTTTTTGTGTCATGGTTTCAAATTTCACTAATGGAGTCACATTGGTTTAACAGAGGAATAAGTTGAAGGATTTGAAATGTTGAGGCTATAAGGTACGCTATAATTTACGTTCACTGACTGTTATATTTTCTCATACACTTAAGGCGCTGTGGCACGTTTTTTTAAATTTGAATTAATTTGCCAAAGGACTGTTTATTATTAAAGGACTGGTTATTCAATATAATGTTATATTAGAGGATAAAACATCTCATTACATTACGTATTCAAACGGTTATCCGTATTGGAAGAAAATGGTGCGACATATAACGCGATAATGGCTTTGTAGGTATCATGCGAGTTTGAAAGTTCATACAGCAGGACGGTTGACTATTATAGCATTGTATCATATTTAGAACTCTACTCTGAGTTTTTAGGTATTGGCACATCAGTCAGATGACTCAGAACTACCTTCGAGGGGCCTTTTTAATGTGAACACATTTAACTAGTCGCTCGGAAATACACTCGCATGGCTTAAATGAACAATTGACATTGGTTTCAGAACTCTTTTTATTGATGTGGGAGTATTACTTAGCCATTGGTAACACTTGTTAACCTTTGTGTGAGAGCACTTTATTCCAGAAGAACGACGTGCTACAGTGCCTTTTAGGATGTATAGAGGATATCTGTCTTTCCTTGACAAATAGAGTGAGGTAGAAAAGTAGGTATTTCACGAGTGGCGCAGCCACGAGTGAAATATATTAACTTTTCTACCTCACGAGATGAGATAAACATGGTATTTGTCAAGGAAAAACAGATATTCTATTTATTATATCATTATTTCTGTGTTTTATGTTGAGTTGGAGTGATTTCAACGGCAAACGTACAGCCTTCGCAAGCTGACAATATGACGTCATAGCATTGTCCCGATGACGTAATGCAAGTGGTGATAAAGTTTGTCGTCACTCAGTAGAGTGGTGATAAAGGTTATCACCACTGTAGCTTGATAGAGGGTTTATTTTACTGATAGAACCGAGTATCTCACTCCAAATTATGTAATAAATAAAGCTATCTGTTTTTATTCAACTGTACAGTTAATTCTTATGAATTGATGAAAAATATTCTGACTTTAGCATGATTCATGGGGAATTATTTAAAATTAACTTCGTCCGAATGACCAAATCATATAAGGTGAAAATGTGTCATAATATTAACATGCACATAAATACTAATATAATGTTATTAATTATTTTCCTATTGGCCGAGTTACAGGTCCGAGATCCATTGTATTGGCCCGAGACGAATTCGAGGGCCAATACAACGGACCGAGGACCTGTAACTCGGCCAATACGGAATACTTTATTAATGCCAATTGTAATGATTAATTTATTTTCATTCTATTTGCAAACCACTAAAAATCCCATTTATGTTGAATTAATAACACGATTGGTGAACAAATAGCACGTGTCAAAGTTGTGAAGAAAGAGCTTCGGGCTTTCAACAAATGTGCACCTGCGCATGCTCAGACTCATATTGGCCCAGTTTGTCTCCTATTGGCCCAGTTGTCGAATCATATGGTCTGGGCCGTAAATGCCATATACATGTAAGTACCATAACATTGATAGTTGATTAATAATCTTTAATAAGTAATGTTAAACAGACAATTACTACCAATTGCGCGATTTAAACATTCACTTTAAAAGACAACTATTATTTAATCCCGTTGTACACATACATGTATGGTACCTATTGCATAACATACATAATGCTCGACGAGAACATAAGTCATAAAGTTTATATGAAAGAGATTTTGGAGAGAATGAATTACTTTTGAATTGTTGAATATATGCAAGAGTAAATTCAAGTTGGTGTCATATACAATCAGTTTGTAAAATGGTACATCCAGTTTTTTCTATTGGTCAAATAATTTCTTATGAATGGAAATCGAAGACATGCATTTTAACATAAACATCAGATAAATTTAATTATAAGTTTTATTGTTAATAAAAAATAAACTTATGTAAGACACAGTAATTTCGATTTTCAGGATCTCCTTAGCTAAAATTCAACTTGGGAGAACTATTTCTCGATTTGAAAATACTCTAGATCTTCTAGCCCTATGAACTTCGTTAATCACATGCTGTCATGCTACAAATCTTATGCCACACATTGCAAATATTTTTTATATTAATATATCATATTCACAAACTTTAACAATTTTGTTTTTGTTGTTGCATATATGAATAGTATCCTTCTGGCTGTGTCCTTGTATATATTTTACAAACAACTGAACACTGTCCATAGTTTTAATTGACAGGATGTGACATTTAATCAGTATAGAAATAAAATATTATTAATCATTATTTGGCAGGAAGTAATGTAGATAAATTATTGGTGTCTGATTAACTAGATAATGGTTGTCATAGCTAGCAAGTTTGGTGAATGAAATAAACATCCTGTTTCGTCCGTGGGTTATCACATTACATTAGACAGCATAATATATCTTCAACAATCAGACTATGTGTTGCCTTAGCAGCACGGTTAATCAATTATTGATAATGTATTTTTTGCAGTTTTAAGAATGCGTAAAATGATACTATTTCAGTGAAAATAACATCGACAAATGTTTCATCTTAAACATAAATCGTTAGAAATAAGAAACTAAAACTTATGCTTCTAAACCAAGAACTAGCTGTTGATATTACTTTATTGATGATTTTATTTTATCCAAATTGCCCTGATAACTAGATACCATATGATTTGGTGATGACGTAACAATGCTATGATGTCGTAATGCTTATGACGTCACAATGCTATGACCTCACTGAGATCACTGCTGAAGAAGCAAAATGGCAGTTTTATGTTTCAGCTATATCATTCTTCAGCTAATAATTGTTGAAGAATGATTTTGAATGATAAATAAAATCTCACCCAAGTGTCTTCTGATATCAAATATATCAAAACTCGTTGATTAAACAATCATTTATCATCGGCAAACCTCGGATATTTGTAACTTTAATCAACTCGTGTTGATATATTTGATATCAGAAGACACTTGGGTGAGATTCTCTATATGAGTGTTGCTAATGCGCTCACACGTAGCCAGATACCCGATCTACTGATTGGAGGAAAGAATCACACACAATTCCTCTCAGCACTGAACTTAAGGTTGACGTATGGTACTTATGACCATCTAATTACAAAACAAGTTTAAACGATCCGGAGCCAGGGCACTTACAAGGGTAATTAACTTAAGATACAAGTAATAAACCGTTCAAAGTGAGATCTGTAATTATAACCGACAGTATGCTTATGATATTGTCAACCCATACCAAGGCAATATATTTTCATTTTCTTTAAACTGTGCACAGGACAATGGGACAACTGCAAATAAAAAAAGGATGGGGATGAATATATCCTTATATAGAATTCTTTGCATGAAAAACATTAGAGTAAAACTGACGAGAGAAATATAACTAACTATCTATCGTTGTATTATGAAATAGGTATCTCTACATGTACATATACACATGTATAAGCCTCCCTCCCTCCCTCTCTCTCTCTCTCTCTCTCTCTCTCTCTCTCTCTCTCTCTCTCTCTCTCTCTCTCTCTCTCTCTCTCTCTCTCTCTCTCTCTCTCTCTCTCTCTCTCTCTCTCTCTCTATATCTCTCTCTATATCTCTATATATATATATATATATATATATATATATATATATAAAACAAAGGCTGGACATGTTTCTAAATCATCATGATGATCACTGAATAGTGTGAAACCGGTCGGGATTTAGAAACATTTCCAACCTTTTCTTATGTATATATTACTTGAACTATGCAGAAGTTTATTTGTGTTAATATATATATATATATATATATATAAAATACTTCAGACGACACTTGCTGTAGATATCATTTTAATGATGACTGGATGCGTCGCATTTCGACTTGTTTACAAGTCTTTTCAACAGTGTGGAGCATTTTAAACATGGCGAATATATAGGTAGCTTGAACAATGTACAATAGACGTTGATTGATTGGTAAGTGACAAGTGGTTAGCTTGATAAGAACACAGTAAACTATTTACGAGGGATTAAAATTTGAGTCATTGCAGGTCACACATCCTGGCCCACAGTCAATGAATTGATCATTTGTTTCAATTGCATAATTGACATTTCTAGCATACATGTAGTTTCGGGGAGTATACGATTTTGTGCTTCTTGAAAAACAGCCACTGATTCACATTATGTTGATACATTGAATTTCACATTCATTCATAATTTACCATTGGTTGATGTGTGTAATTGTTTTATCGATTATAATGTTTATTACGTAATGAGTAATGAGAAATGGCTGGTTACTTTATTGAAAATAGTAAGAATTGATACGGTATGAGGCCATTATGACATTGCATCTGGAAATTCAAATTATATGTAACCTTCTGGTAATGAGAAATTATGAATGCTTATTAATAAAATGTAATAGTTTACATTTGGCTGCAACATTGACACTTCTATGACTACAACAATAAATCATCAGTATAAACGATCTATTATTTGGCAGGTAAATGCATCAGGTATGATGAATCATTCATGACTAGGCGTTGTACATCAATACAGGCTAACACATGTGGCTTATTATTCTGAGTTTTATCTCTAATTAACTAGAATATTTTGACATATGTTCTGTTATTAGCGTGGCACTAGTTACCAAAGCTGCAGCGCTGAAACATTTAACTGGCCATACTTTGCTACGGACTATTAACTGTAATATATATTATGTCATAATGACCTAGTTAATGAGTTTTGAGGCACATTTACAAATATGGAACAGATTAAGCTGTGTAACCAGCTAGTCTGGTAGCCTTAGTGTACATTAAGTGAGAGTGTTGGTCATGCACATTAGAAACGTTAATAACTGTCTAGAAATATGATAAGAAAATCATTGTATTATAATTTTGGAATATAGTATTTGTTTTATGATGAAGAGATATATTATGTTATTTTACTCTATACTCTATGTTAATGGGAAACGGTCGTGCATATTAAGTAAGAGTTATCTCCCTTGCAACTGAAAATTGACAACGACATGTAAGTTTATAAGCGTGGACCAATCAGAGCACTCGCCACACCCCCGTCGCCATTTGTGTTCACATTACTACGTTGAGAGTGAAAAAAAAGCTTTCGATCGACTTGTAGAAATGGCAATGAAGAAGTGGTATGTTCCATGAATGTTGATCGATAGGTAAATCATCCAAGTATATGATAATATAAAATTTTCATCGATTACACGTCGTGTGAGCGTAGCGCTCGGCCTAGAAGACTAGTGGGGTCGAGCTAAGTGTCCAGCTTTTTCTAGACTAATAGATTCCGAGGGCGTGAAAATAGGGGGGTCATCTCAGACTTTTCAAATTCTTGTTTTAATGGGTGTGAAATGCAATGACCCAAAGGCCTGTGGTCACACATTGTTGATTGCCTCCAAGTAATAGCCAGATTGTGTCCCAGCAATTGCGATGTGGCACACTGGTCCTAAATTCGTTCAGACAAATTTGGTTTGATTAATTTATTTTCTTTTATACGGTTTTGATGATAAAAGTTTATATTAGTTTAGTTTATTAACGTTCAATAGAGCTTATTTTATCAATATTGACACATTGATAAACAGATTTAAGTTCTTAACAATAGGAGATGAAATAAATAAAAATATATCTAAACAAGCAAATACGGCACATATTTGCTTTCCATTTCGGAAGAATACATCTTTATATTAAATTTCCGTCTAAATGTGTCATCGATAAATCATAAATTGTATATTTCTACAAATGAAATCTCTTAATTCATTCTTAAGAACTGTGTAAATGTAGGTTAAAGATAAAATCTGTTAAGTTTGCTGCACCATTCAATTAGTGTAGACTATCGAATAATCAATGCTCTCAAGTACTTGTTTTCTTAACAATAAAATTATTGAATAATTATCATTAAATAAAATCTTAGTTGTAATCCAATACTGTGCATTTCTAAGTATTATGGGGTATGAAAGCACACTGTTGTTGGGAACAAGAAATGTTTGAGTTTAGAAAGTTTATAAGTCGATAACAAATAAGTACCTGAAACCTATTAAGCCTTTTGCTTTTCCTAAATCAATATTCAGTAACCTAAAAGTATGTTATTGACAGCTCTGAATCATGAATTGATGGAGTTTTGATAATGATTTTCATTATCAATAACATTTGAATCCTAAATGCAGCCTTGATACATGACATTTGCTAGAATAGTTGAAATTTCCAAATAATGTCATATAATCGCTCACTGAAAATTAATCTAAAATAATATTGGACGCATAAAATTGAAAGTATCAATATTATCTGACGAATCAAGTTATATGAGCGGGTTTTGTTCAGTTGATCATTCCCTGCCAAATCGTATTCAAATATTCACAACGACAAGTGGAATTCCTGAACTTGAAATTCCATTAATAATTCATATGAAAAGTGTTTTATAAGTGCTTACTAAACGCATTAAGGCACAACAGAAACATCGATGGATTTCCCAATCCTGAAATGTAATTGAGAATTCACATTCGTCTATATATGATTTCCCTGTTCAGCTGTTAATTAGCAACCGTCTTTTCAAAGAAATGATTATTTCAAATGTGTTTTGGTGTCATGGTTTCAAATTTCACTAATGGAGTTACATTGGTTAAACAGAGGAATAAGTTGAAGGATTTGAAATGTTGAGGCTATAAGGTACGCTATAATTTACGTTCACTGACTGTTCTATTTTCTCATACACTAAAGGCGCTGTGGCACGTTTTTTTTTTTTGAGTTTTTAGGTATTGGCACATCAGTCAGATGACTCAGAACGACCTTCGAGGGGCCTTTTTAATGTGAACACATTTAACTAGTCGCTCGAAAATACACTCGGAAATACACTCGCATGGCTTAAATGAACCATGGACATTGGTTTCAGAACTCTTTTTATTGATGTGGGAGTATTATTTAGGAATTGGTAACACTTGTTAACCTTTTTGTGAGAGCACTTTATTTCAGAAGAACGACGTGCTATAGTGCCTTTTAGGATATATAAAGCTATCTGTCTTTATTCAACTGTACAGTTAATTCTTATGAATTGATGAAAAATATTCTGACTTTAGCATGATTCATGGGGAATTATTTAAAATTAACTTCGTCCGAACGACCAAATCATATAAGGTGAAAATGTGTCATAATATTAACGAATCTAGGAAAAAAAAGTCACAGGAAAAAAAGTCACAGGAAAAAAAGTCACAGAAAAAAAGTCATGGAAAAAAAGTCACAGGAAAAAAGTCACAAATTATATTAAAATGCATATAAGTGACTAATTCTTTCATTATTTTAGTAAATAATCCTTTGATATGCATGTTAAATTATTGTTTGTTGTAAATCCAAATATGTTTAGAACCATTTACATGTAAGCTTGGATAGTAAGGTTATTGGCTTTATTGTAATCACAAATTGAGTGTTGTTTTTGTTAATTGCTATGAATAGCAATGAACTGTTGACTTGTGTTGTTTTTGTTAACAGCCAATTAGTATGTATACTTAGTATACAACCGTAACAGAATGCTGGCCTACTGACTGATTCGCTGAAACGCCTTGCTCAAGCTGACACCATCTTCATGGACGGCATCTTCAAGACGTCACCTCGTATCTTCACTCAAATCTTCACTATGAGAGTTCCTTTCAAGGACACCTAAATCACTGCTGTATATTGCCCTTCTCCCGAACAAGACCCGTGCTGTGTACGAAGAACTATTTCAGGCTGTTGTTGATAAAATTGAAGAGTTAGGACTTGATGTATTTGTAGAAACTGTGCCATACTTCAAAAGAACATATGTCAAAGGACACTACCGACAGCGTCCAGGACAAGGTCTGACCCTCAACATGAGAAGAGTCCCTCCCATGTTTCCTCCTGAGGTGTGATGTCCAGAGACAAGTGTATTTTAAGTGTCTATTGTGAGAATAGTGCTATCAATAAAGAGCGTTGAAATGTCCAGATGATGATGATGTCCAGAGATAAGTAATAAGTCTCTATAATCTTTATATTGATATTGTTTTTATTGATGGCTAATAAAAAGTTGTGACTTTTTTTCCTGCGACCTTTTTTCCTACAGAAATTTGTGACTTTTTTTCCGTGACTTTTTTACCTGTGACTTTTTTTCCGGTCACCATATTAACATGCACATAAATACTATAATGTTATTAGTTATTTTCCTATTGGCCGAGTTACAGGTCCGAGATCCATTGTATACTTTGTAATACTTTATTAATGCCAATTGTATTAATTAATTTCTTTTCATTCTATTTGCAAACCCCTAAAAATCCCATTTATGTTGAAATAATAACACGATTGGTGAACAAATAGCACGTGTCAAAGTTGTGTAGCGACAGCTTCGGGCTTTCAACAAATGTGCACCTGCCCATGCTCAGACTCATATTGGCCCAGTTTGTCTCGTATTGACCCAGTTGTCGAATCATATGGTCTGGGCCGTAAATGCCATATACATGTAAGTACCATAACATTGATAGTTGATTAATAATCTTTAATAAGTAATGTTAAACAGACAATTACTACCAATTGCGCGATTTAAATATTCACTTTAAAAGACAACTATTATTTAATCCTGTTGTACACATATGGTACCTATTGCATTTTATACATAATGCTCGACGAGAACATAACTCATAAAGTTTATATGAAAGAGACTTTGGAGAGAATGAATTACTTTTGAATTGTTGAATATATGCAAGAGTAAATTCAAGTTGGTGTCATATACAATCAGTTTGTAAAATGGTACATCCAGTTGTTTCTATTGGTCAAATAATTTCTTATGAATGGAAATCGAAGACATGCATTTTAACATAAATATCAGATGAATTTAATTATAAGTTTTATTGTAAATAAAAATAAACTTATGTAAGACACAGTAATTTCGAGTAAGATTGTTTTCAGGATCTCCTTAGCTAAAATTCAACTTGGGAGAACTATTCTAGATTTGAAAATACTCTAGATCTTCTAGCCCTATGAACTTCGTTAATCACATGCTGTCATGCTACATATCTTATGCCACACAGGATTTTATATTAATATATTATATTCACAAACTTTAACAATTTTGGTTTTGTTGTTGCGTATATGAATATTATCCTTCTGGCTGTCTCAATGTATATATTTTACAAACAACATTGTCCATAGTTTTAACTGACAGGAGGTGACATTTAATCAGTATAGAAATGAAATATTATTAATCATTATTTTGCAGGAAGTAATGTAGATAAATTATTGGTGTCTGATTAACTAGATAATGGTTGTCATAGCTAGCAAGTTTGGTGAATGAAATAAACATCCTGTTTCGTCCGTGGGTTATCACATTACATTAGACAGCATAATACATCTTCAACAATCAGACTATGTGTTGCCTTAGCAGCACGGTTAATCAATTATTGATAATGTACTTTTTGCAGTTTTAAGAATGCGTGAAATGATACTATTTCAGTGAAAATAACATCGACAAATGTTTCAGCTCAAACATATACTTTCAATAATACAACATGAATAGACATTTCAAACATCTATTTGTTTAAATCGTGAGAAATAAGAAACTAATGCTTGTGCTTCTAAACCAAGAACTAGCTGATGATATTACTGTGTTGATGATTTGATTTTATCCAAACTGCCCTGATAACTAGATACCATATGATTGATGAATACATCACACAACAACTAAATATGGGTTAGGGCCTTATCAATCCAATGTGTCCATAGTTATTGAAAAAAATTATACCCTTGCTGTGGAATGAAAGGGATTTACTTAATTATACATGTGCTCTTTTCGTTCTCCTGTCAACGGATTACCGAAGACCTCTTTAATATCTCAATTTCAAAGGAGTATACAATTATATAAGTGTTGCTTATACACTCACACGTAGCCAGATACCCGATCTATTGAATGGAGGAAAGAATCACACACAATTCCTCTCAGCACTGACAAGCCAGGGCACTAACAAGGGTGATTAACTTAAGATACAAGTAATAAACCATTCAAAGTGAGATCTGTAACCGACAGTATGTTTATGACATTGTCAACCCATACCTATTCCATTTAGTGATACCATTTACAAGTTCTGGGTAGTATTTAGGTGAAGTCATAAATTATGTCTTTTAAATGGCAACTACACAGCGTAATTAATTAACAAGCAAACGTCTACATTTCACTGAATTGTTCGTTTGGTAAGGTTATAGGTTACATGCAGATTATTGGTTTTGTTTTTCCCCAATTAATTGTATATTTATGGCATATTTTCTTAATGGGAAGTATACACGAAAGAGCTCATTAATGAAAACGTTTCTAGGAGATAATAGTATATGACTTTCTTTATCTACGTAAACGTTATTGAATTAGAATACTTTGCTGTGATCATCGCAGAAGTAGGTTTACAAGTCTCTGTCATGCAATGCTGTCAATCTAAAGGAGGTTCTTTACCACTGTTGCTGCAACATCCTCAGTTGTTGGATTCAGATGGTGCATAACTTGCAAATAAATATAACTATTTTGGTTACCTGTAGGAATATGGTAGTTACGTAATTGTATCATAATTGTGGCAAATAGTGTTTGTTTTATGATGTATGTTTTATAATCTATTATTAAAGTGAAAAAGTCAATATGTTTTTCTCAGTCAAGCGTGGCACATGTAGTCATCTCCCTTTGAAGTTTTTCGTTTTTTTAAAAGAATTATTACTAACGTTAGCCTGGTGGATAATATTTCTATCTAAAAGTGATTTGTCCTGTAATTCTTGAGGTTAATTCACATGAATATTTTGTTAAGCCATAATAATGAATATGTTTGTTGTTTTATGATAATGATGGCGTGAAATGATAGTGACACATGTAACTATATAGTTTGCAACACCTCCACCTAGATTTCGTAAACTAGCACGCTAACCTCTTGTTTATAATATAAATGGGTTAAGCACATACTTTTCATCTGAATATTAGCAATGTCATGAGATTTTTCAAATTGATAAGGAACCCCCTTAACTAAATGTTAACCATCACCTCGGGTCCGGGAACCATTAGAGTGATTTTCATGGCTGAATGGTGTTAGGTTTTAGCTTTGTTTTTCTCTGTTAATTAACAAGGAAAGTTTCAACTAGTTCTTGCATTCACTCATTTTTTGGTAGCAGACTAAATATAAATTTAATAATATCAATGAAATGTGTTTTCTTGTAGTGATCCGGTATCCGCAGTGTGAAGGCTCCATTATTTTGGCCGCATGACAAAATTACACATATTATTAATTGAAGTGAAGTGAAGTTATTGAAAAAGGTTTTTGAGATGTTAAAAACGTTCAAAACACTAGTGTGTTGATGATAGGGTTCGTTCGTCAGTTATATTGTTGACTGTCGAACATGTGTATGCTAAAACTAAATGCATGTCGATAGATTATTTAGCAACATATGTAATACTTCGTATGATCCGATACAGCTGT
Organism: Gibbula magus; assembly: GCA_936450465.1. Lineage (NCBI taxonomy): Eukaryota > Metazoa > Mollusca > Gastropoda > Trochida > Trochidae > Gibbula > Gibbula magus. The sequence continues at coordinate 50,422,305 of OW388290.1, read as the reverse complement.
GAATTCAAAAAGTATATCTCTTATCACAGCAACACAGGTTTATCTTCCCCAGCGAGTTGAGAAGAAAGTCATTACAATGACACACAAACAAGATTGACATTCGAGGCATGGTGACAACAGCAATGAAACATATCGTAAATCAGCACAAAGTGTTAACATGGAAATATACTATATTGAAATATGAACCTTATAAATATGATAATTCGTTAAATAATTGTGTGGATCAACATGGAAAAGAAAACATACTTTGGCAGGTGTCTCGTAGGCTCGGAGAGAGGCGAATACAAAAAGCACCAGGTGATCGTCTAAAGGATATGTTTTGGATCTCATTAAGTTTGCCTTACGGATATTCACAGCAGATTTCCCCATTTCAACAATAACACACATTAACTGATGTTAAACACCGGTCACGTGTATTCTTCCTGAGGAAATATTACAAGGTTGTACAGGTGACCTTGGTGTATTTAGTCTGGTTTTACCTAAGCACTGCCAGTACATGTATGTATGTGCAGTTTGTATGTTTTGATCGAGCTCCCATTTACCAGATGCCCAATGCTAAAATATCATGCAATTCCGAGTCAATTCAAGACAGTACTTCAATTTGTGTTGTTCTCGATAATGTAAACATTATTAGCGTCATGTTTGACATACGATGAACATTTGCTGTGGAAAAGCTTGTTCGTTGCTTGCTATTCCTGCATATTGCCTATCAGTTCTGGTAGCGACGATGTCACGTTTGTTTGAAGACAGTGTGCATGAACATTTTAAATCATCAAAATGCTCATGTAATTATATTTCTATACAACCAAAACTAAAACTGGTTGAGAGCCATTAAAATGGGGAAAGTCTTCAAATCACTGAGAACGCCATTTAAACTTCAGAAGAACTTTTGGAATGACCTTTTAAACAATCAAAAACAGGTGCATGCTGTTGTTCAAGGGATGCCAACCACAGACACTGTCACAATGGAGAGACAAGTTTGAATGACAAGCTCGTTACATTAGCTGACAAAAATGGTTCGAGCTAGGTTTAAGAATGTTGCGACAAAGATAAAAAAAACGTCAACTTCCAATAATGTAAACTAGTCTACAGGCATGGTATAGCTAGATGTTGAAAGTTTTTCTATAGAAATGAGAGAATAGAGTGGGATGTTTATTCTTTAAACTACTCAATGTGGTATACAACTTACACAGTAACCCTACGCGTACATGTACTACAGAACTTTTTCGGTTTTTCACAAGTGTTTATTTTGTTTCTCTGCTGTGAATAAGTGTGAAAACAAAACAGGAAAATATACATCTATAATATCTCTAATAAGGTTTCTGAGATGTGCATTTGGTTCAGTTGAACTATTTTCTTTGGATAAGTTCTAAGTTCTAGGATACTTCCTTTAAATCCTGTACATATAAAATAAGTAACATGATGATAATAAAATTATTGGTATACGAATACGAAAATATTTTCTCAAAAAATACACAAAAACAACTGTTCTAAATTATAATTGAATATTTATAATCTATTTGTAATTATAATAGACAACAAGAATACATATCGCTTGCAGCATCGGCAATTCCTTGACTGTAAGGCAGTCCACCATTAGTGTTGGTGAAGACAGTGAAAGGCATTATGTGTGATAAAATAGTCACACTGGGCCTTCTCCGTCATCGCAAGCTAACATGTTATATCGATAACTTACATATTATACAGGGCATAAACTGGTATTTGTAAGTAAATATCATTGTCGTTAACGTGATGATTATCTAGTATTACATATTATAGTATACATATAACTAATTGCACTTGTATTGCATAATTATGATTACATTTAATCAATAACATGGGTGCCTATTTATGGTATTAACACATTATTTACTGATAATTATATCTTTGAGTAATGGTTAATCATTAACATTAACATCACTTTCATGCAATTTATTATTTATTAGTTAAGTGAGCAGACAGGTTCATTAATTATAATAAAATATTCATAACAGAGCGATGTATATGACTACAGACAACATGTAACATATTGTAGGGAGATCTATCCGCAATTAACTGGAATGTGTTGTACTATTATCGCAGTTATGATTACCCATATAATAGCAATGAAGCCTTTTAACAGCAACGATAAAGCTCATGCTAATTAACTACACGTGTAGTATGTCATAATGACATACATGTACATGCGATTTTCTAACATCCGATATGACACTTGTAAATAGAAATGTTAATCAAACATGTGGTTGAGGATTTTGGAGGCGCATTTGTTAATATGAAAGTTTACATTACCACGAGCAATGTGGGTAAATTGTTCAATTTTTAGACTCCCTGAAATGACATGACCTTTAAACCAATTAAAAAACAAAAAACTTATTGGAGGAATTGCACAAGTCCTGACAACTTCAGACTCTGCAATTCGACCCAAAAGCTTCAGTGACAAATTCGCTTTGGCAGCTGATAAAAACCCTTTGTAGTATGGCTTGGATGAACCATGTTCTTCAAATTGAAAATGCCAGCTCCTGTCTATTAGCTCAAATGCACTTTTCATGAAGCACGGTTTTAGATAAACCAACATTAAAATTTCAATTTAGCTATAGACAAGCTCCGACTTGAAGCAATAACATACGATGTAGTACACTGGTCCTCATGTCCTTTTCATCAATCCATTATAATAACTGTAAATACAACTTAATCTCATACAAGCGATAATAATTGTTTACTTTATAATCCAGTTTCTTGCCCTCAGTGGAGAGGCTTTCCCATGTTTACGACATCCTCATTTAATGTGTTATTGTGCGTAGTAGACAATTTAAATTATTCATATAAAAAGGAATTGTTATTGCAATTCAGCTACAATCGAGGTAGTTCCTTTCTGAGCGACACTAATACAACCTTGGTATAAGATTCAAAAGTGCGTCCAAAAATTGTGAAGAAGAAAACAGTAAGTCAGACATTATATTTGCAACAAAACCTCACTATCTCCTAAAATATGCAGTTATTGATGCATTATTATATGTTTCATCGTGTATGAAGACATTATTACTTTCAAGTAAATCTATAATTAAAATGCCAAACAAGAACTTTCACATGTACATTGAACAGTTAACAATATCATATAAAACTCATATTGTTTTATTTTAGCTGTTGTCTTCAGAAGAAATAAAATCGTCACATATCAACTTGGTCACAAGGTACTTATGTGCTCTTTATTTCAGAGGAATGCATGTACAGTCTTCGATTTTCCGCCAAGTATCTAATACATTATTTACAAATTATAGCATTCTACGGCTGAAATCTCATAATTCATTCATAAAGAATATGTACATGTAGCTCAAAGATAAAACCGTGGTTCAAAGAATGATAATAACCCTCTAGAGTGATGTAAAATACTGTTCATTTATACAACAGTAACATGTACAAAATGTATTTTAAACTTAAACAACGAACAATGAATGCTTTTCAGTTGTTTTCAGTAGCAATACCGAGAATGATGATTATATAATGAAATAAAATATAATGTTGTGTTCATTATTGTGCATTTTGATTTAGTAAGTGTTCTGTTGGCACAACATTATGCCTCCAGGGAGATTTTAGTTATCTTGAAAAGCAAAATGTTGTTTATAATGACAATCAACACAAGCTCACATAAATTTAGAAATAAGCTGAGAACGAATAAGTACTAGACACATGTACTCATGGATATTTCGGCCAGTTAACAAATTTACGTTTTTCGCTTTTCTGGTTATTTGATATTCAGTGTTCTAAATGTATGTCCTACCTCTAAATCATGAATTGGCCTTTCTCAACAGTATTTGATATCAACAGACAAAGTTGATACTTAAAAGTCTTTAATCGAATGGAATCAATCAAACCAGCATTTCAAACATGATACCCTAAATATTTCAATGGGAAATCATTGGACATAAATGTGGACGTATCAATATTTTCTAATTAATACAATTTCTCAATATATACGGTTCAGTTGACGTTTTCATACAACGTTGTTGTGGAATATTTATATCCTGAACATGGAAATGTCTTGACTGAAAGTGCCATCAATAATTCACGCGAGAAGTGTTGATACATGCTTACTAAACAAATTAAGGCACAGCAAAAGCTGTTGGATTTCCCAAACCTGAAATGTAATTGATAATTCCCATTCGTCGATATATGATTTCCCTATCCATTGTACAACTTTGAATTAACAACCGTCATTTCAAAAGAATGGTTATTTCAAAATTTCTTTTGTATCATGATTTCAAATTTCACTAATGGAGTCATATCCCTTTGGTAATGAAATAACGTGAACGGATATGACTATTGATTTTATAATGTCAAAGTTTATCTTCATTTCCATGTATATTATTTGATATAAGAATGACATGCATACTAGTTGAATCATTCATCTCTACAGTTTGAATGTCTAAACGATGAAAATGTATTAATTAAATTTTGATTAATTAAACTCTAATCTTCTTCACAAATATATTAATATAACAATAACTACAAGTGTGTACATGTATTATGAGTATTCCATTTAACCATCCTTCGTTTGAATAGCAAAATGGTAATTATTTTATTCATATTCTATATATTGACGAACTATTTTGAATGAACTATCTAGAATATATTATTACTGCTTCAAAACAATTTAGCGATATAAATATTAAAAGACGAATTATTATTAAATTGTATTGTCCATGCAATTTAAACATTTGTGACTAATTTTATTGTCTACATAATGTGCCAAGAGACCACGTAAATAACAGGCAAAGGGTCAATCACCAGACAAACAAATAATTCCTGGTCAGCGTTATTTAAAAATGCCCATGAATGTGAATTCAATTACCTTGGAATTGTTGAATAAATGAAATTGATAAAGTAGATGCCGTATCATCTATGTCAAATCGGCCGGGACATTTCGTATGGAATGAAAATCGGTCAACTATACGACAGAATGAGTTAACTATATTCGACATTAGAAAGTGTTCACAGTGTAAATGGGAGACCTATTATTTCTCGAATGAAGCGTTGTGAAACATTTCGAATTCGCATTAAAATTTTATCCATAAGTAATTCTCTTGAAGCTACCAGCATATTGGAACAGTATAAACTTACTGAAAAATGTTTTACATTTAATTCAATATTTCATATCCGAAAACATTTTCGTGACCTGACATTTTTTTAAGCATATGCTAAAGTCATTCTGTGAGCGATATAGAATCCTGATTTGCAGCAATTACATTTACTTTGGCAATTAACAAGATCCATTCAACCTGAGCATTCGGTGTGTTAGGTGCCATGGGTGTTGCACGTAAACCGTCTCTAAAACCAAAAATGTTTACGGCATTTGGGTAGTATTAGTATTTGAGAAGAAATGGAAGCTAGACCGTAGGGGAATTAGGCCTTTAACATAGAGTAGGTTTTCTTTGTTTTGTTGCAAATGTAGATTGGTTAAACTGTTTGATCTCTGTATCTAGACTTTGCAAGCCATCGGTCCTGTAAATAAATAGTCATGTGGTGAACATTATAAAAGCGTACTCCCATTACATTTACTTTTGGTGTTGACATGACCTTTTAAGCCATCCCAAACAGATGCTTACTGCTATTACTATTGATATTACTGACAACTGCAGAAAAGTTGGAATGACAAACTTGTTACATTAAATGACAAAGCTAGATAACATGTCAAATTGAAACACCCAATTGAAACTTTTCTGCGGAAATGACGTCGACATTGGTAGAAGTTGAAAGTATTTCTAACACTTGCCTCAGACAATATATAATTGTGCTCAAGACACACTACAATATAACTTTCAAATCTTATACAGGTATGTAGGTAATCTTAATTAGTCTCACAGATTAAATGTAAACAACAGAAATCAAAACAGAAATATGAGTGTGCGAAGGTTTATACCATTTTGAGAAGTGTAATTTGCTTTAATTAAATAACGCATTTGAAAAATTTAAGATAATTATATCAAATCCTGTATATTTTAAATGATTCAAATGGAGGTATTCTAAATAGGTTTTGGAGAAATTGTAACACATTAGTTATATATCAAGCAGATATGAAGTAAATTGAGTTCTGGAGAAAACAGCTACGGGGTTACATCATGTTCATACATTCGCAATCGTTCATAATAACCATTGTTTGAGTGATGAGTGTAATTGTTAGTGTTGTTATCAATTAAAGTAATGTTGATCACATAATGAGTAATGAAACATGGCTTGTTACTTACTAATAATCAAGAATTGATATGTATTTCACAATAATCCAAATACATGACAATCTATTTCACTTCCTAATACGATAATTATGAATCGGCAAAAAAAAGTACAAATGAAGCCTTAGGGTATTCATACAGTGGTAATTTGTCCTTGAATATTGATAATAATTCATGTGTATGCATCAGGAAATTGAAATGATATGAAACCTACTTGTAATGTGAAGTTGTGAATGCTAATTATTATTATAAGCGATTTGTTATTTGGCAGGTAAATGCATCAGGCATGAATAATCATTCATGAGTTGTATCCCAAATTAACTACAATATGTATTAACATATGTTCTGTTATAATGTGCACTAGTTACCAAAGTTGCAGCGCTGAAACACTTTACTGGCCATGCTTTGCTATGGACTATTAACTGTAATATTCATCATGTCATAATGACAAACATACAACTTGCAAACATAACATAAAGAAATTTAGAGTAAATTGAAGTAAGTTCATCAGTAAAATTTACCATCTATTGTTTTATTTCAGACATTTTGTATTTATTAAACTATTAAAATTGCAAAAAATAACAAAATATTCTATAGTGACGCGACAACGTCATTCAGTTTTTATTCAGGGTCCCAATGAAAGACGTTGCAAAATATTCTCGTGATAGCTTCACATGCAGACACGAACGTAAAGGGACACCTTCTTTCCAATTGAGAAGACATTTGAGATGGCATAACCTTTAAGCAGATCAAAACAAACAATATTCTGCAACGTACTGAAGCAATTGCACACGACATGACACCTTCTATGAAATTCGACCCCAAAATTAGAGAAAAAAGCTCTTCGTTAACTGCTTTTATGAATAATAAACTTTGTACTTTTTACTTTTTTGTTTTACTCTCCGTTTGTCTTGTTGAACACATGCATTGATAATAAAACACAAAACATTGAATTAAGTAACACACACCCACATGGTCAAAGTGTATGTTATATACAAAGTATGTGGTCACATATTGTAAATTGCCCTTCATGTAATAGAAAGGTTATGTTCCAGCAATTATGATGTCGGGCATTTGTCCTCAATTCGTTCAGACAAATTTGGCTTGATTAAGTTACTTTTTTATGAACGATTTTGTTAATTATGGAAAGTTTTATTAACTAAATTTAGATACTTGAAAGGAGTTTTTATTTCATCAATATTTTGATTTACGTCTTTGATTGAAAAAAAGAAGAAAATTACAAGTATGTGGGTAGAAGAAGTTACAAATGCAACGATCGAACTTATTAAAAGTAACATTTGTCTGTAATATCCAGAAAATAGTGATTATGAATATGAAATATGATTATAGTCATTGCTAAATATAATCTTCAAATCAAAGCATATTAGAATATAACCAAACTTCAGTCACATTAAGCAAGATCTACAAAGACCATTTTGTCGTTGTCTTTTTTTTAAATGAAATCTTTTTCTGCATTGATACACCCGTGTCCCACTGCAACTTATTACCAATTAGCTATTGGTTTATTTAGAAACCAAAAGAAAGACGGCGTATATGTATGCTTTATAGTGTAAATTGGATACATTCTATCGACTTTTGTCAATTGTAAAGAGATGCTTAATATATTGTTTATTTTATCATAACTTTATTTCTTTTTGTTCGTGTTCATACACATTCAAACATGGAAAGCAATACAATCAACAGAACAATATATTCAATATATTCGAGAAAACAAGAGATATGGACAAACATATCTGTAATTAAAGAACATGATTCGTTTATATATGATTTATGCATCATATATTGTAATCCTTTCCAATGTACTCGCCAGCCAGTGTGGTACATGTATGTCTATATATTGTAATAACTTGTAAATGTGTAATAGATAAATTATAAATTGTATATTGTATATTTCTATGAATGAAATCCCGTAATTCATGCTTAAGAACTGAGTAAATATAGCTTAAAGATAAAACAAATTCAGTTTGCTGTATCACTCGATATAGAATAATCAAAGTTTTCTAGTATTCGTTTTCGTAACAATAAAATGACTGAAAAATTATCATTTAATAAAATCGTTGTTGTGATTCATTACTCTGCACTCTGCAAGTATAATGGGGTATGAAAACACACTGCTGAAGGGAATTATTGACATCTTTGAGTTCAGAAAGTTCAGATGTCGATAATAAATAAGTACCTGAAACCTATTAAGCTTTTTTGCTTTTCTGGCTTAATCAATACTAGTATCCATTAACCTAGAGGTATTTCATTGCTAAATCTTAATCATGAATTGGTGGAGTTTTAACAATGATTTTCATTATCAATAAAATTTGAATCCCAAATTCAGGCTTGATACATGGCATTAGCTAGAATAGCATTTCCATGATAATTATATTAAATTGTTCACTAAAAATAATTGGAAATAATATTGGAAGCATAAAATTCAAAGTATCAATATTATCTGACGAATCAAGTTAAATGAGCATGTTTTGTTCAGTTGATCATTCCGAAATCGTATTGAAATATTCACAACGACAAGTGGAATTCCTGAACTTGAAATGCCATCAATAATTCATATGAAAAGTCTTTATAAGTGCTTACTAAACGAATTAAGGCACAACAGAAGCATGTTGATGGATTTTCCTATCCTGAAATGTAATTGAGAATTCACATTCGTCGATATATGATTTCCCTATCCAGGGTACAGCTGTGAATTAGCAACGGTTATTTCAAAGAATAGTTATTTCAAATTTGTTTTGGTGTCATACTTTCAAATTTCACTAATGGAGTCATATTGGTTTATCAGAAGAAAAAGTTGAAAGGATTTGAAATATTGAGGCAATATGGTACGCTATATTTTACCTTCACTGCCTATTATATTTCCACATATACTTAAGGATCACGTTGTTTGTATATTTTTCTCTAATTTGCCATATATCATTACAGTTTATACAATGTATTGTTTTATTAGTGGGTAAAACATCTCATTACATTACCTATTCATAGAAAACGGTTATCCGTATTGGAAGAAAATGGTGCAACGTATGAAGCGACAATGGATTTGAAGGTCTCATGCAATTTTGAGAGTTCAGACACCAAGACGGTTGGCCATTACATTGATTGTACCATATTTAGAACTCTACTCTGCGTGTTTAGGTATCCCTATATCAATAAGAAGACTTAGAACTCAGACTCGAGGCGTCTTTTTAATGGAACCATCTTGAACTGGTCGCTAGGTAATACACTCGCAAGCCTTAACTGAATCATGGACATTTGTTTCAGAACTTTTTTTTATTGATTGGGAAGTATTGTTTAGCCATTGGTAACACTTATTTACCTTTTTGTGGGAGCACTTTATTTCAGAAGAACGGCCTGCTACAGCGCCTTTAAGGATATATACAGAAACTCACCCAAGTGTCTTCTGATATCAAATATATCAACACGAGTTGATACAAGTTACAAATATCCGAGGCTTGCCGAGGATATTTCGACTTTTATCAACAAGTGTTAAATATGGGTTAGTACTATATCAATAAAATACAGCCATAGTTATTGAAACACCTGATACACTTGATAAGGAAAGGGATTTACATAATGATACATCTGTATTTATATATTTATATTTAAAATAGGGTGTTTGTTCAAGTGTACAGTCAGTAGGATAAATAAAGGAGTATTCAATAACTGTTTCTGAAGTGCTCACACGTAACGATCACGTCACATACCAGATCTTCTGATTGGAGGAAAGATCCACAAAAACAATTCTTCTCTCGTTGAGGTTAACGTAGGACACTTACGACCATCTCAGGACTGAACGAGTTTCAAAGATCCGGAGCCAGGCAACTTACAAGGGTGATTAACTTACGATACAAGTAATAAACCATTCAAAATGAAATCAGTAACCGACAGTATGTTTATGACATTGTCAATCCATGGCAATGCATTTTCAACTGTGCACAGGACAATTGGACAACAGCAAATGAAAGTAGGATGAGGATGAAGATATCATGATATAAACATTATTTGCATGAAACACATTAGAGTAAAATTGATGAGAGAAATATAACTATATATCTATCATTGTTTTATGAAATAGGTATCTCTATATGCACATGTATATGCCAATGGATTTTAACTTCTGGAAAGTGGTTAGGTGAAGTCAAAGATTATGTCTTTTGAATTGCAACTACACAGTGTAATTTATTTACAAGCAAACTTCTACATTTCACTGAATGGTTCATTTGGTAAGGGTATAGGTTACATGTACATTTGTACATTATTGGTTTTGTTTTCCACCAATTAATTCAATATTTATGGCATATTTTCTAAATGAGAACTATAGACGAAAGCGCTCATTAATGAATACATTCCAAGGAGATAAAAGTGGAATGACTTTCTTAATCTACTTAACCCTATTGAATTAGAATATGTTGCTGTGAGCATCACAGCTGTACGTTACAAGCCTTTGTCATGCAATGTTAGCAATCTGAAGGAGGTTCCTAACCACTGTCACTGGACATCCTCAGTTGTCAGATTCAGATGGTGCACAACCTTGCAAATAGCCGTTTTGGTCAAGATAACAATAACACTGCATTGTTCTTTGCATATAAGTGTAACCATGAACTTTTTATTCAAACAAAGCCACAGTCATGAATAATTTGTTGTTTTATGATAATGATGGTGTGACATGATAGTGACACATGCAACGTTTTGGCAACATCTCCACCTAGATTAGGAGCTCTTATTTATCTAACTAGCACGCTAACCCCCTTTTTATAACAGAACTAGGTTAAGCACATATTTTTCATCTGAATGTATGCTATGTATTGAGAATTTTAAAATCAATAAGGAACCCCCTTAACTAAATTGTAACCATCACCTCGTGTGCGGGAGCAATAAGTTGCATCTGAATGAATGGATCAATGATGTTAGGTTACAGCCTTTTTCTTCACTGTTACAAGGAAACAATTTACCAGTTCTTGCACTCGCTCATTCTTTGGGCAGCACACTTCATATAATAATATCAATAACATGTGTTTTCATATGTGTGTGAAGGCTCCGTTGTTTTGGCCTCATGACACAATTACACATATTATTAATTGAAGTAGTGAAGTTATTGGAAAAGGTTTTTGAGATATTCTATGTGGATAGGTTATTTAGCAAACTATGTAATACTTCGTATGATGCGATACAGCTGTATATAGCTGTATATTTAAAATATATTTATGTTATCAAAGCATTCTAGGCATGGTCACCACAACAAACTGTGATTTTCAGAAACAAACCGTAAATCTGCTCAAAGTGTTAACATGGAAAGAGACTGCATGGTAGTATGAACCTTATAGATATGATAATTCATTTCATAATTGTTAGGATCAACATACAGAAAAACACATATTTTGGAAGGCGTCTCATAAACTCGGAGAGAGGCGAACCTGTTGGATCTCATAAAGTTTGTCTAACAGATATTCTCAGCAGACTTCCCCATTTCAACACTAACTGATGTTAAACAATGTATACGTGTCTTTTTCTTGAGGAAACATTACAAGGTTGTGCAGGTGACCTTGGTGTATTTAGTCTGGTGTTATCTCACCGTATGGGCTATCAGTTCTGTCGCACCGATGTCAGGTTTGTTTTGAAGTTAAAGACATTTTACATGAACATCTTAAATCATCAAAGTGCTCATGTATTCATTTTTCTATAAAACCAATATAAAACTGGTTGAGAGCCATTTAAATGGAGAAAGTTTTCAAATTACTGAGAACGCCATTTAAACTTTAGAAGAACCTTTCGGAGTTGGCATGACCTTTTAAACCATCAAAAACAGATGCATGCTGTTGTTCAAGGGATGCCAACCACAGACACTGTCACAATGGAGAGACAAGTTTGAATGACAAGCTCGTTACATTAGCTGACATAAATAGTTCGAGCTAGGTTTAAGAATGGTGCGACAAAGATAAAAACGTCAACTTCCAACAATGTAAACTATTCTGCTGACATGGTATTGCTAGAATTTGTTTTATAGAAATGAGACTGGGGTGTTTGTTCCTTAAACTACTCAACGTGGTAAAAAAAACTACACGGTAACTCAACGCGTACATGAACAGTTTTGCTCCAGAAGTTTTTCGGTATTTACAGGAGTTTATTTTGTTGCTCTCCTATGAATAAGTGTGAAAACAAAACAGGAAAATGAGTTTACAACATGTACTTCGAAGACGTTTCTGAGAAGTGTATTTGGTTCAGTTGAACTAGTTCATTTGGAAGCTTGTGGATACTTCATTTAAATCCTGTACATTTCAAACGTTCTGCAAAATCCTACTCCTCATCATACATTAGCAACAGCATAACAGGTAGTAAATTAGTTTCTTGAAACGTCTAATGACCGTGAAATTTACGTTAAAATATGCTGTGTTTATACATTGATAATAGGGTTAAAAACCAATGCACATTGCTGGTGAGAGGACGCATGACATGCAAAACAGGCAGCAGTGTCCGGAAATATAAGTGGCTATTTGCCACAAAACGTACCTTTGCATATGGTGATATTACATGAGTGTTTACCCGGGAAGATCACAAAAGCAGGTACATTTGTACACTGTGATATGCGTTGCACACTATTTCCTCTTTACTGCCATGTAATGGGTGTGAGAAAGACGAAGGCAGTTCTAATGACAATATCAGGTTTGATTTACTAAATCTCAGCATGTTTAGATAAAATAATGTTAAGTCTTTATGAATCGACAAAGGAAAACATTGTCCGATGGTGAAGTTAAATTGATACACAGACACGTGTATTGGTATTCCTCCAGCATGTACGAATATAATTTCTCCCTAAATTACATGTAAACGACTGCATTTATACTTTATAAATGTACAGTTATTTTCAATTGACAAGTGATTAGTAATAGACAACCAGAATACAAATCGCTTGCAACATCAGCAATTCCTTGACTACAAGGCAATCCACCATTAATCTTGGTGAATACAGTGAAAGGTATTAGTTATGATAAAATAGTCACACGGGGTCTTCTCCATCATCGCAAGCTAACCCGTTATATAATTACATACTATAGTTATATTTTATGCATAAATTAAACTGGTATTTCTTAGTAAATACCAGTCTCATAAACGTAATGATTTTTACAATATTAGCACCGAAGCCAAGATATATAATTGTATATCCGAAAACCCGGCCATCCACATGGTAGTATTCCAAATTTTCTCTTTGCATTTCTATACAAATAATGAATCGTTTAAATGCACACCTCGCTATCCGAAAGATTTTCAACTGTAACGATATCGTGCGGATAAACGGGGTCCTACCACATGTAACTATAGGCACATGTGTTACATGCATGTCCATGTCCATGCACTTATTGATTACATTTAATCAATGTTAATTCACAATTATTTCATTGTTTAATGATTGTTAATTATTGTTCATAACAACATTGCAACATTGACAATATCATCACTATCATGCAATCTATAATTAGTATCAGCGACGTAGTAAAGTGAGCAGACAGGTTCATTAATTATACTAAAACATTCATAACAGAGCGTTATATATGACTGCAGACACCATGTAACATATTGTAGAGAGCTCTATCAGTATTTACAATGACACACAAACAAGATTGACATTCGAGGCGTGGTCACAACAACAAACTGTGATTTTCAGAAACAAACCGTAACTCCACTACGAAGCCAAAACTATCCAAATTAAAAAAAAATTCTCAAAACTTCTGCTAAACCAGCTTAGGATGGGATGTCCAAACTTGAGATAGCAATTTATCCACAGTTGGGATAGCAATGAGAGCTATCCCATCTTAAGATGGGATAGATCCATACTTTGGACATAACAGTGATTACCCGTGTATTAGCACTGAAACCTTTTAACGGCAACGACATAGTTCTTGCTAATTAACTACATATGTAGCAAGTCATAATGACATACAAGATTTTCCCACGTTCCATGTAACACTTGTAAATTGAAATTTTAATCAAACATATGGTTGAGGATTGTGGAGGCGTATTTGTAAATATGAAAAGGAAGTATGTCAGATTTAAGATAATGATGACGAAAGTAAATAAAGATATATTCTAAAACAACAATAGAAACATTTGAAAATTAACAACAACCTGTATTTTTTCTTTCAGATATGAAGCATTCTACTTGTGAAAAATAAACTAAAAAGCTCATGAACAAATAACAAACCTTTATATATACATGTACTGACGCAGCAATACCACTATATGTTTACCCAGGGTCCAAGTGTTGCAAAAGTTATAATACGATAACTTGAGCACGAACAGTGAGGAGTAGTTTTTTAGTTGAAAACGAAAACAGAAATGTGAAAAGAAATTAGTTAAGGAATTGCACAAGACCTGACAACTTCAGACTCTGCAACTCGACCCAAAAACTTCAGTGACAAACTTGCTTGGACAGCTGATAAAAACTCTTTGCAATTTTGCTTGGATGAACAATGTTCTTCAAAATGAAAATGTCATCTCTTTGGAACCCGAGACATCCCGTTTGTCTAATAGCTCAAATTCACTTTCCATGTACGTGTTTGATAAACCAACAACTTAATTTAATCTAACTCTAAACATGCGACCACGATTTTTTAATAAAGATCCTACCTGAAGTCAGTTGCATTCATCAATAACATTCGATGGAGTACACTTGCCCTCGTTTGCTTTTGATCAATTCATTATGTAAATGTAACCTATTTGCATATAAACGATATTTAATGTTTACTTAATAATCTGATTTCTGACCCTCAGTGGAGAAGCTTCCCAATGTTATAACGACATCTTCATTTAATATGTCGTTGTGTGCAGTGGACAATTTAAATTATTCGTATCGAAAGTAATTGTTAATGCAATAAAGCTTATTGTAACACTACTGCTATAATCGAGTTAGTTCCTTCTTTAGCGACAGTCATAAAGCTTTGGTATAAGATTAAATTAGTAAAAATCGTTTGCTTTTGATCAATTCATTATGTAAATGTAATTTGTTTTATAGAAATGAGACTGGGGTGTTTGTTCCTTAAACTACTCAACGTGGTAAAAAAAACTACACGGTAACTCAACGCGTACATGAACAGTTTTGCTCCAGAAGTTTTTCGGTATTTACAGGAGTTTATTTTGTTGCTCTCCTATGAATAAGTGTGAAAACAAAACAGGAAAATGAGTTTACAACATGTACTTCGAAGACGTTTCTGAGAAGTGTATTTGGTTCAGTTGAACTAGTTCATTTGGAAGCTTGTGGATACTTCATTTAAATCCTGTACATTTCAAACGTTCTGCAAAATCCTACTCCTCATCATACATTAGCAACAGCATAACAGGTAGTAAATTAGTTTCTTGAAACGTCTAATGACCGTGAAATTTACGTTAAAATATGCTGTGTTTATACATTGATAATAGGGTTAAAAACCAATGCACATTGCTGGTGAGAGGACGCATGACATGCAAAACAGGCAGCAGTGTCCGGAAATATAAGTGGCTATTTGCCACAAAACGTACCTTTGCATATGGTGATATTACATGAGTGTTTACCCGGGAAGATCACAATAGCAGGTACATTTGTACACTGTGATATGCGTTGCACACTATTTCCTCTTTACTGCCATGTAATGGGTGTGAGAAAGACGAAGGCAGTTCTAATGACAATATCAGGTTTGATTTACTAAATCTCAGCATGTTTAGATAAAATAATGTTAAGTCTTTATGAATCGACAAAGGAAAACATTGTCCGATGGTGAAGTTAAATTGATACACAGACACGTGTATTGGTATTCCTCCAGCATGTACGAATATAATTTCTCCCTAAATTACATGTAAACGACTGCATTTATACTTTATAAATGTACAGTTATTTTCAATTGACAAGTGATTAGTAATAGACAACCAGAATACAAATCGCTTGCAACATCAGCAATTCCTTGACTACAAGGCAATCCACCATTAATCTTGGTGAATACAGTGAAAGGTATTAGTTATGATAAAATAGTCACACGGGGTCTTCTCCATCATCGCAAGCTAACCCGTTATATAATTACATACTATAGTTATATTTTATGCATAAATTAAACTGGTATTTCTTAGTAAATACCAGTCTCATAAACGTAATGATTTTTACAATATTAGCACCGAAGCCAAGATATATAATTGTATATCCGAAAACCCGGCCATCCACATGGTAGTATTCCAAATTTTCTCTTTGCATTTCTATACAAATAATGAATCGTTTAAATGCACACCTCGCTATCCGAAAGATTTTCAACTGTAACGATATCGTGCGGATAAACGGGGTCCTACCACATGTAACTATAGGCACATGTGTTACATGCATGTCCATGTCCATGCACTTATTGATTACATTTAATCAATGTTAATTCACAATTATTTCATTGTTTAATGATTGTTAATTATTGTTCATAACAACATTGCAACATTGACAATATCATCACTATCATGCAATCTATAATTAGTATCAGCGACGTAGTAAAGTGAGCAGACAGGTTCATTAATTATACTAAAACATTCATAACAGAGCGTTATATATGACTGCAGACACCATGTAACATATTGTAGAGAGCTCTATCAGTATTTACAATGACACACAAACAAGATTGACATTCGAGGCGTGGTCACAACAACAAACTGTGATTTTCAGAAACAAACCGTAACTCCACTACGAAGCCAAAACTATCCAAATTAAAAAAAAATTCTCAAAACTTCTGCTAAACCAGCTTAGGATGGGATGTCCAAACTTGAGATAGCAATTTATCCACAGTTGGGATAGCAATGAGAGCTATCCCATCTTAAGATGGGATAGATCCATACTTTGGACATAACAGTGATTACCCGTGTATTAGCACTGAAACCTTTTAACGGCAACGACATAGTTCTTGCTAATTAACTACATATGTAGCAAGTCATAATGACATACAAGATTTTCCCACGTTCCATGTAACACTTGTAAATTGAAATTTTAATCAAACATATGGTTGAGGATTGTGGAGGCGTATTTGTAAATATGAAAAGGAAGTATGTCAGATTTAAGATAATGATGACGAAAGTAAATAAAGATATATTCTAAAACAACAATAGAAACATTTGAAAATTAACAACAACCTGTATTTTTTCTTTCAGATATGAAGCATTCTACTTGTGAAAAATAAACTAAAAAGCTCATGAACAAATAACAAACCTTTATATATACATGTACTGACGCAGCAATACCACTATATGTTTACCCAGGGTCCAAGTGTTGCAAAAGTTATAATACGATAACTTGAGCACGAACAGTGAGGAGTAGTTTTTTAGTTGAAAACGAAAACAGAAATGTGAAAAGAAATTAGTTAAGGAATTGCACAAGACCTGACAACTTCAGACTCTGCAACTCGACCCAAAAACTTCAGTGACAAACTTGCTTGGACAGCTGATAAAAACTCTTTGCAATTTTGCTTGGATGAACAATGTTCTTCAAAATGAAAATGTCATCTCTTTGGAACCCGAGACATCCCGTTTGTCTAATAGCTCAAATTCACTTTCCATGTACGTGTTTGATAAACCAACAACTTAATTTAATCTAACTCTAAACATGCGACCACGATTTTTTAATAAAGATCCTACCTGAAGTCAGTTGCATTCATCAATAACATTCGATGGAGTACACTTGCCCTCGTTTGCTTTTGATCAATTCATTATGTAAATGTAACCTATTTGCATATAAACGATATTTAATGTTTACTTAATAATCTGATTTCTGACCCTCAGTGGAGAAGCTTCCCAATGTTATAACGACATCTTCATTTAATATGTCGTTGTGTGCAGTGGACAATTTAAATTATTCGTATCGAAAGTAATTGTTAATGCAATAAAGCTTATTGTAACACTACTGCTATAATCGAGTTAGTTCCTTCTTTAGCGACAGTCATAAAGCTTTGGTATAAGATTAAATTAGTACGTCCCAATATTGTGAAGAAGAAAACAATACATTATATTTGCAACAATGCCCCACTTTCTCCGAAAATATGCAGTTATCAATGCATAAGTACATGTATATGTTTGAATCGCGTATAAAGATATTATAAAAGTAAGTGTATGTCTTAGAAGGGCATTTAGAAGTGGCATAAATAAGAACGGGAACATGTTCAGGATAACAACTTCTTTAATGTGAAAAGTAAATGATTGTAAAGAAATTGTTATCCAGAAAATCTGCCTGTTCTTAAGTACGTTTATGGCTTACAATCAGTGACTTACTTTCAAGTATTGCAAATTTATAATCAAAATCCTAAACAAGAACTTTCACATGTCCATTTTTCATTTAATAATATAAAACTCCATATTGTTTTCGTTTTAGCTGTTGTCGAAACATATCAAAACTAGGTCACACGGTACTTATTTGCTCTTTATTTCAGAGGAATACATGTATAGTCTTCGATTTTCCGCCAAGTATCTAATACATTATTTACAAATTGTAGCATTCGTCGACTGAAATCTCATGATTCATTCATAAGGAATATGTACATGTAGCGCAAAGATAAAACCGTGGTTCAAAGAATGATAATAACCCTCTAGAGTGATGTAAAATACTGTTCATTTATACAACAGTAACATTATTAAAATGTATTTTAACACTTTGATAACGAACAATGAATGCTTCTCAGTTGTTTTGAGTTGCAATACCGAGATGGAATGATTGTACATAATATAAAAAGTTGTGTTCATTAATGAGCATTTTGATTTAGTATGTGTTCTGGAGGCACACATTTACAGCAAAACTAGTATATGCCTCTAGAGAGAATTCAATTATCTTGAATGGAAAAATATTAAGAATTTAGAAATATGTCGAGAACGAAGAAGTACCTGAAATAAGTATTCATGGATATTTCGGCATTTCTAACAATTTTACCTTTTCGTCATTTCTGGTTATTTGATATTCAGTGTCCTAAATGTCCTACCTCTAAATCATGAATTAGCGGAGATATTTTACTGGGATTTCTCAATAGTATTTGATATCAATAGACAAGGTTGATACAAACATTATTTAATAGAATCGAATGGATTAAACCAGCATTTCAAAAAATCTGTCAATGGGAAATTATTAGAAATAAGTTTGGATGTGTAATATTTTCAATTATTACTCGCCCGTGTAAGATACTGCAGTGTAATATTTATACGGCAATATTAAACTAGTGTAATACCGCCGCGTGTATGACGTCACAATAGTTTGCGGTTATGACGTCACAATTTGAGTAACGTCGTCACAATGGTATCGCACTTGCGGGAATCATAGTTTCAGAGCCATGTCGGCTATTTCGCTGGATTATATGTTGGCGAGTAATAAACAGAATACTAAACTCCCTTCTATTGAATACCATTTTTATTAAACTCGTGAATGATTTGGTATCAAACTCGCTTTCGCTCGTTTTATACAAAATCATTAACTCGTTTAATAAAAATGGTATTAAATAGAAGGTCGTTTAGTATCCTCTATGTATCAATATCATCCAATGAATACAATTCATCAATATGTACGGTTCAGTTGACGTTTTCATACACAGTTGTTGTGGAATATTTTTCAGTGAAAATGGAATGTCTTGACTGAAAGTTCCATCAATAATTCATATGAGAAGCGTTGATAAATGCTTACTAAACTAATTAAGACACAGCAGAAGCATGTCGCTGGATTTTCTAATCCTGAAATGTAATTGAGAATTCCCATTCGTCGATATATGATTTCCCCATCCTGTGTACAACTGTGAATTAGCAACCGTCATTTCAAAGAAATTGTTATTTCAAATATTCTTTGGTTTATTGGTTTCAAATTCCACTAATGGAGTCATATCCCTTTGGTAATGGAATTACATGAACGGATATGAACTATTGATTTTGTCGAAGTTTACCTTCAATTATATCTATATTATTTCATACAAGAAGGAGATGCATTGCTAGCTGTATTCATTCAACTATACTATCTGAACGATGAAAAGTTAATTAATTAATTTTCAAATCAACATTTACTTCTTTAGGAAAACAATTATTTCATGGATGATCAACTTCTTTATTAACAATAGCGACGTTTCGGTAATCATTTTATTCATATTCTATAAATTGATGAACCATTTTGAATGAACTATTAAGAACATATTGTTACTACCTCAAAACCATTTGGCGATATAAATATTGTACTTAAAAGACGAATTATTATTGAATTGTATTGTCCATACATTATACACATTGGTGACTATTGTACTAAATGGTACTTATTTTATTGAATACTTAATGTATCCCGAGACCGAGTCAAAGGGTCAATCACCAGGCCAACAAATAATTCCTGGTCAGTGCTATTTGGAAATTCCCATGAATGTGAATTCAATTACCTTGGAATTGTTGAATAAATAAAATTGATAAAGTAGATGCGGTGCCATCTGTGAAATTGTTTAGGGCACATCCATTTTTCATTGGCGGAACATTTCGTATGAAGTGAAAATCGGTCACCTATAGGACAGAAGTGTGTAAACTATATTCCAAATTAGTAAGTGTTTACAGTGTGAATAGGAGACCTCTTATTTCTCTAATGAAGCGTTGTGGAACATTTCGAATTCGTTTTAAACCATAAACCGTCCTAAAGTCTCTTGAAGCTACCAGCATACTGGAACAGTATAAACTTGGAGAAGAATGTTTTACATTTAACTCAATATTTCACATAGACTACAGGCATATCTTCCCACGCAACCTCTGTTGTAAGTCAACAATTGTTTCCTGTGACCGAAATAGGATCTTGATTTGCGGCAATCACATTTAGTTTGGCAATTAGCGAGGTTGTTTCAACCTGGGCATTGTGTGTGTTCTGTGCTATGTGTACTAAGACAGAAAATGTTAGCGCCATCTGGGTGGTTTTGAGAAACGAGTAATATCAGTGAATAAAAGTAAGGTTAGTAGGGGAGTCTTCAGCTACATCAGCGCTTGGAGAATAATATCGCAATATGCCTTAATATTACAAATCTAAGGTGTTAAAACCAAAATGTATTATATTATTTTAAACAAAGGTTATACAATGTTTAACAGATCAAAGTTATATACTTTACATTTGACAAACTGTTAGAATAATTCAGTTTCATTACATATTATCCGGTTTTTAAAGAAAGCATGTCATTTGAAAGGTCTCTACCAATGTAATACGTCAACACGAAACGTTCAGTTTAAGAAGTTTTTTAGCTATAATGTTGTAGACACAATTGTAAATGGAATTTCATCTTTTCTCATGATATTTTGTTAAAGGAGGAGAGGTGATTTGAAGTTTAACGTCGTTTTCAAGAGAATTTCGCTTATATCACGAAAATGATTTACAGGTTACTACCAATTGCCGTGAAACCGACGAGTACAAACTATGGACGGAACGGCACTGTAAGGCATCGTCACGTTGCACCCAAACACAGTGTTCGTAATTGACGTCGGTCCGTAGGCCCGAGGCCGATTGAAAGAGGGTCGGGCCGACATATATGATTTGCTGCAGGTCCTTATGGCCTTTAGTTATCAGGAAGCCAAATTTTTCATCTGATTTTTTCATATTTTTAGAAGAAGTCATACATTGTTTTTGTTAACTAATATTTTGTTGAAAAAGTTCGACAAGAAAAAGGTAAGACAGGAAATGACTCAGAAACGTTTTTCTTGACGACAAATAAAGTTAGTCATCATTGGTTTATGAATATCTAGACATCCTGTTGATTGGTAATAGTAAAAACCTTTAAGTTACCATGTACTCCAGCTTTGATTTGTTTTAAATGCAAACATTTCCTTGCTTTCTTAGTGTCTGTTATTACCGATGAGCTGAATAATTAATGAAACAAAATGTTTACAAATCACAAGAAGACAAACTTCAAATGTGCTAATTTTTACTATTTTGGTTTCGGTTATTCGTTAGATTCTATTGAAATGAATATTTACGTTCATTTGATATTGTGCAGTTAAATATGAAAAATCCAACGAAAATTTAATCATGTTCAATGGAGACATTAACCTTTGTTATGACATGTCATAATGCAAACGTGTGGACCCCGTGGTCTGATCGTCGGGCAATTTACTTCCGTCTTGTGCTGTCGTAAATAGTTACATAAAAACGTCCGAACAGGTACATAATACAATTTACACACCATTGTGAAAGTGTCAACGCTTAAACATTTTTTTGATTTGGAATATGGTGAAGAAATACACAGTGAGAGTTGCTCATCGCGCTTCACTAATTTTGACAATGGCAGAGACATGTTATATCAGAGATGTTTTTTCTGTCCATGAGCTCGTCCACACAGAACGGTTTGATTGCAAGTACAGTATTAACAAATATTCTCTAACTGATTAAACAATATTTAAATAATTATTATAGGAATTTAGACCCATATGTCATCAAAAACATGAAATTGGTTTATTTTTCTCATTCGACATACTTTTATACATTTAAAATATAGATGTTGTTAAGAGAACTGTTTTCAAAGAAAGAGCGTTTATAAGATTTTATCCAAATGTATTTTAATTATGGCTAATCTGAATAACTGGCATGGTATTCCAAACCAAATTATTTTTCATATATGTTTTTTAACTTGAAAATATTATACTGAACACAAAATGGTGGAAATATGTAATAAGTTATCGGATTCTTAGTTTAATTTGTCAACACAATCAGTTATTTTCACACAAAACACTCTTACATTTTCGGAAAATACTATATTTTTAATATTTCTCTGGTACTGAGGCCAACATAATGCATCTGATTGACAAGAAAAGGATAATACAAAAATGTTACGTATTTCTTTGGGGTTTTTTTCATTTCGAAACTAAGTTTTAGCACAGAATGTTAGGGCCTAAAGTGTCTCATAAGGACCCACAGCTTTTCACACCTGTGTGTCCTTAAGGCCTTCAGCTGATCATTCTTAGTTTCAAACACTGCCCAAACATCAATACATGTGGACCAGTTATCTATAACAAAGTTGCCAAGTATTGGCAGGATTCGAACTCGTTCATCAACGATAAACATAGGAGAAAGACCATTCTCCAACTCTCTTCGAGATAAATAATTAAGGCTTACGAACAAGATACTTTCAGCTCACTCCATATTTTAGAAATAAGAGAAAGCCACCTTCAAATCACAACATTCATTAAAGATGAACATACAAGATAATGGTTATCAGTGCACTATCATTAACAATCAAAGAGGAAAGAGTCCAGATACCTTCAATCATTTGAGAAATAGTTCTCATCAAACTACAATCATTAAAGATACACACTAGAGAAAGGAGTTCGGTATCTTCTAAGTTACTCAGCATTGAAACTAAGAATCGAGGTTGATCATAACGCTGTTCTCACTAGAATGTGTCGTCTGCGAGAGCCGACGTTTGTCTGAGCAGACGAGAATTGATTGAAACGAAAGCGAGGCTAGGGAGACATCGCGGTGTGGAATCGAGAAACATTAGCTTACACGCTTGAAAGCGAAGGCAGCTTGAGCAAAACCGAGGGATATACCAGGTGAAATGAATATATAAACAAGGTCCGTAATCATTCTGTGGTCTTCCACTGACGATCGTGAGGAAGAGAAAGGAGAGAGGGAACGAGGACGAACTGTTATCTGGATCATGCGACCATACAACAATGGGTTGGATAATTGATAGCAGAATCCTGTGCCTTCTGGTGACAACCATAGCTTCAGGTAACCATGTTACGCAACAGTCACATTCGGCATTCTTTCTTTCGTTCTTTCCATCTTTCATGATAATGTAAACAATGCATTATTTCAGGTAGATCATGGAGGGAGATACCCGTCTTACGATCCTTATCATAGCGATAAGTTTACCATTATTTCCGGACATGATCGCATTGAATAACATCTTAAGATATGGCTTGATGATCAGATTCGGTTTCACATGGACTTGGAATGTTAAGCCTTCGCGTTGCGATGCATGATTTCCATGCCGATATTGACGGTGGCCTGAAGTGGGAAATTGATTTGGCATTGTGGGCTTCTTGTTTGCGCTTGTCGCGGCACCAGCACCGCCAAAGCCTCGTACCGTAAAGAGAGGTTGGAATTAAATAATAGCTCTTCGATTAGGGCCGGCTTATCACTGCGAATGGCCCTTATCAGGATTATTCCATTAGGAGTCCTGGTATCTGAGTGAGCGCATGTTTTAACCAGGGATGTCTCCACGTTCTCGGCGAGACTAAGTTCATTTCTTCTGTCTCCAGGGCTTCTATTATAAGGTCTGCAGTAGATGTGCGGTAAACACTGTAATTTTCTTGGTCCGCCCGTTATTGAATTGTTGGCATTACTTTGAGGTAGGAAATACCAGTTCCTGATAATGGTGTTCTTCCATGAACACGCACGCTTCCTGAAAGGTTGCCTTGCTGAAATGTTTAATTAAAGACTTCGACATGGTTTGGAAGACAAAAGAACTGCGTTCTTTAGCAAATAGCAACGTGAATACTGGCGTTGAAACTTGCTGTGATTTTGGTTTTATGATGAATGATTATTTTCAGTTAAATTACGCTTCTAGGCCGGTTTTGTTTAAATAGCAGTTTCTTACACTTTAAATGACGTTTTGATTCATACCAGTAATCACGGGGTTATGTACAATGAAAACACGTCAGAATACTGAAATGTTCCTATTGCATTTCGTGTTGTAGATGTAGGCTTGTTGCGAATTTTGCTATATAAACATCCTTCTCTAGGACTTTATGTTATATCTTTAAAGGGAAACATTTGTAAGATCAATTTTTTATTTATTTTCAGTACATATTCAATAACATATAACATTTGCGAATAACTAAAATTACTCCAACCATACCATATCAAATCACTTAAATGGTATTATATGTGCAAATAACAATTGTTTAAGTAGTGAATGTATAGTTATACTTTTGTTACCATTGTAAAGTATTCGATACGTAAAGTTCAGAAATATGTTGATGATAATGGCAACAGCGTTCTAACCTTTAAAATGGTGTATTTCCATGATATGTTTTATTAATATAATTGACTATTGATACACCCATATGAAAGACGATGTTTCAATTAAACCTACCGCGATAAATGTGAGCAGTTTGTTAAAAAGTAATTGCCTAATGCAATGAGCATTCACAAACTGTACAAAGGAAATATGTACCGAATGTACAAAGGAAATATATATTAATTGTACCAAGGAAGTGTGTACTAATTGTACAAGGGAAATATGTACTGAATGTACAAAGGAAGTATGACTTGTACGTAGTGTACCAAGGAAGTATGTACTGATTGTACAAAGGAAATATGTACTAAATGTACAAAGGAAGTATGTACTAAATGTACAAAGGAAGTATGTACTAAATGTACAAAGGAAGTATGTACTAAATATACAAAGGAAATATGTACTAAATGTATAAAGGAAGTATGTACTAAGTGTTCCAAGGACGTATGTACTAATTATACAAAGAAAGTATGTACTAATTGTACAAAGGAAGTATGTACTAATTGTACAAAGGAAGTATGTACTAATTGTACAAAGGAAGTATGTACTAAGTGTACCAAGGACGTATGTACTAATTATACAAAGGAAGTATGTACTAATTGTACAAAGGAAGTATGTACTAAGTGTACAAAGGAAGTATGTACTAAATGTATAAAGGAAGTATGTACTAAGTGTGCAAAGGAAGTATGTACTAATTATACAAAGGAAGTATGTACCAATTGTACAAAGGAAGTATGTACTAAGTGTACAAAGGAAGTATGTACTAAGTGTACAAAAAGAAGTATGTACTAATTGTACAAAGGAAATATGTACTAAATGTACAATGGAAATATGTACTAAACAAAGACCAACAGGTGTGTCAGGTGGATTGATAAAATACGTCCTAATGAGGGCCTTTCAAGCAATTGTCCGCTTTGGTGAAATATGACACTCACTTTCATTGCCCAATTCATGGGGAGTATTCCATAATGCGAAGCGTAGTTAGTGTAGATCGCACACGATAAGAACAAAATCGTAGATGTAATCCATAGACCCATCACTACTAGCTATGACATATTGTCCTGTACTCTAATCATCCTTGAGTATGTTTATCAGGGGAAAGCGAATACTAATTTGTCGGCCTTGACTGTTATTTAGAAAACAGTAACTTACAAAAACATAGAGAACGAGATGAGGGAAGTACTTGGCTTGGTAACGAGAACACCGGGGAGCAGTCAATGATTACAACAAACGTAACTGTACTCAATCTAACGAACCAACAATGCTTCTCATACACATAAGTGTAGTAATCGTTCCTTGACATGGGAAACTGTGTTACAACGAAGTGTACTTAAGTGAATCAATATACTAAAGTAACTAGTACATTCTGTAGAAAGTCAGAAATGGCAACATATCCCTAACGTCCATTGACTGTTTTTATAACCTTATACCCCACTGATGTATTAATCCCACAGACAGATTAGCGGCGCGGAAATTGCATTCATATTTAACGATAATCTCGACTGCTTTGGGGTATTCGTTTCCTCTGATGGTAGCCCTTGGCCTTCATTAATTTAATTAGTAAGTAGGCAAATTAATGAGGAGACCAGATTGTGAAAAAATATAGGTCACATAAAAAATTGATTCCTTCTTTTAGATTGGCTTTTTTGGATTGATGAGGCATTGCTAATGTGAGACAGAACCAACAATGTGATCAGTCTTTTTTATTTCGCTGTCATAAATTATTCACATTTTCTGTCAGTGATTCGCATTCTTTGATGTATGTTCTGAGCTTGCCCTTATCATTTGCTACGGGTTGAAATCTTTTATGCATATTTTTCATTTAAATGAACAATAGGCGTAATGAAATGTGATTGTTATGTGCCCTATAGATTTAGAATGAAGACAATCACCATCGTGTTCTCAGTCTGATAATTTACAGTCTCTCAAGCATTCTTAATTTTAATCAATCTTTTGATTTAGTTCTGCAATTTCAGACAGCAGAGAACCAGCAAATCAACCAACGTTGCTGTGATTTATGTGTATATGTGCTTTCTATACTTTAACATTAGTTAGTTTCATTTACAGTGCCATACTTATTATGTAGGTTGTGGTATTGTTAGAGTGTAGGCGTTATAACGATGTATTCACACCATGGACTATTCAAAATGGACATATTAGTTATAAAATGATAGTAAAGGCATGATGATGTCGTCTTACAATAAATATGATCCAATCCATAATCTCAATAAATTAAGCTGTGTAAGGTTTATGTATGCTCATGATCACAATCGATGAATTAAATAAATATTAAATTGTATGCGTACAATATCCTCATGCGTAGGAAACGGTGTAATTCAAATAATAATAATAATGTAGTGCCTTGTCATAGACAAAACACAGTGTGAGACCCAGGTTATAAATTAGTTGTGTCTCCACCGGGATTCGAACGCCGGCCTTTGGAGTGAGAGACTAGCACGCTAACCACTACACCGCTGTCCTCCAAATACATCCTTACATTTGTTTTCAAAGAGACTGTATTATTCAAATTGTCTTCTCCATTCTTTTTTAAGACTGCCATTTGACATTTTGTTTCATCAAATAATACCATCTCTGGAGTTAATAACGACAATCTGTAAATGGACCAGACGTGCCTGTCCCTGTCCCACAGACCGTACACCTGCATGCAACAAGTTCACGCGTGTACCACAATTCGCAATAACAATGATTTCTTATGGATTGCTGCCAGGAGTTGTAATGATGATGCTCACGAACAGTCCGTGATGACAATGGAGAGAATTGACCCATGAAAATGATGCTATTCAATTATCTTAAGTTCTCAAGGAAACAGTAGTCTTGTTTCAGAGATAAATTGGAAAAGTTATCTGAAGATTTCCCATTATCTGCAGTTTGTCATTATCTTGATGTCCCAATTTTCAACGACCAATCCAGAGACAGAGGTGTTGTGTTTCAGATGCTTCTATTATATACACTATTGATTGGGTTTTGTCTCCTCTTACAGTGATAGGCCTCATATATTAGCGATATATACTGCTCGAGTTGATATGTATACGTAGGCTTTACATGTCGTTTGTGTTTATGTATAGTAAGTATAAATGTTCACATCTTTCGGTTACCTAATTAACGCAGTTAACTTTTTATGAAACTGTATTGCAGCAGATATTTAAAATTAAATATTTATTGATACAATGTAGCATTTTAGGAAGTAACTAAACGACAACGTTCATATTTTCCGGATATTATACAATTATAGACTGATGACGAGGTCAATACCTGTTTTATGGGTCCATAAAAACATGTATTGAACGAATCACAAGTCCATAATATTTTTAAAAAATTATGTATCTAATAAAGAAACGAAAGGATAATAATGAAATAGAGTCAAAAATGTAATTTGCTTTGAACAGCTGGGACTACAGTCATATGACGTCATGCTTCTTGCAACCATATAACATTAACCGGTAATCTTATATTTCATTTCATATAACATTTCAAACATTATCAAGGAAATACAATCGTTATGGAAGTAATTTTTTTTTTCCATAACGGCAACTCACCATTAAAGTAAGTCTTCAGTTGGAGTAAACAAAAATCGAAATTGAAGGTTCAATCAAAACAAGATTTGATTTTTCTGAGCGTACATTGTACGTCGAAATATCGTTTCGTTGTAAACTACATTTCTGTAGGCTCAGCCCAGCAGCTGTGTCTAATAACATTTGCTCCCTTTCTCGCCCTGCTTAATGCTGTGTTCCTTTTTCATTCGCATAAAACATGTTCCTGTATGAAGGATAAAACTAAAAAGGCAAATAATACCCATGTTTCGTAGACTAATTTGATTCGAGGAGAGAGTTACGTTTTTGCGCTCTTTTGCTTAATCAAATTTCAAATTGGACTATAGTGTACGCATGCATTAGACAACAACGGTAATGTTTACCTCTGTTCTTCCTTACACACATACGAAATCTAACTGTTCCTTTAACACATCGACATCACTCATTATGTGATCACGATTTAATCAGATTACTAGTATACAATGTGTGATTAATAATTACCAACATGTGTAATGAATTAATCAGTACACGAACACTGCTGAGATTACAATCGCAACTGATTACATAACGGCAAGGGAATCAATTAGTGGAAGCGGCTTCCTTGCTAGCTGTCCAAAACTAGATCAGTCTTCAGAACAGATTTACAATCTAAAGTGTAACATAGTATCTAAGGCTGTAATCAATTATTCCAAGCTTCCTAAAAGGTCATATATTAAACATTTCCAATATTTCAAATATTTCGTAGCGAATAATGAATTTATTATTGCATTTATAAATGATAATGAAATGAATATTAAACTATTAATTATTATAAAATCATCCCTCTAAACACGCATGCTCAAATCCTTCAGGCAGGTTGAAAATTATTAAATAGAGGAAATGAGAGATAAATGATATTACACTGAAAACACAAAATATGTTCTATTGTATGCTTCTGCGGTGTGGTGTTCAATGTCAAAACTTATGACGTAACAGCTGCACACTATGGTGACGGCATACATGTATGTGCAGCGGTATACTAGTTTAACATTGCCGTATACATATTACACCACAGTTTATTCAATTGACGAGTAATTATACCCCCGACCAACGGTTGGGGGTATATATGGATACCAAAGATTCCGTCCGTCCGTCCGTCCGATCGATTACAGAAAACTGTTCATCTCATCTTTTTCAAATTTGGCACATGTCTTCTTCGCCACTAGGAGAGGTGCAGTGAGAAATTTAAACCGAATCGGTGATTTTTTTAATTTTTGGCAATTTGTTTTTATTTAAACTTAGTCATATTCTTAGCAAATTTTTGTCCGATCGATTACAGAAAAACTGTTCATCTCATCTTTTTCAAATTTGGCACATCTCTTCTTCACCACTAGGAGAGGTGCAGAGCGAAATTAAACACGATGTGGGGAATTTTTGGCATATGTTTGTATTTTGGACTAAAATATCTTGTCCTACCCTTTTCACAAACACTTTAATCTTAGTAATTACATTTCATAGCTTATCAAACCTTAGGTGCACAGACACCTCTTTCTATAAGTAAAATAAAATTCAAACTTTAACAGTGAGCCACGCTCACTTTTTTGCTTGTTAATCGAGGAAAGTTGACATTTCTCGTCGAAAACCATGTATATCACATCGAGTGAGGTAGAAATATACATCTTCATGAGTGGTGCAGCCATAATATGCTTTTTCTTCTTCAGATACGATATACATGTATTCGACATTGAATTTGTATTGTTCAACTTGGTAAGTTATACACATGTGTTATTAAATTGATGCAATAAGCAGTTCTGTGTTCAGTAACACGCTGTGAGCAATTTCTATCTTGTTCTGACGTCCTGGGATGGTTCGTGTTGCTGAAAACATGATAGAATTCTGATATCTGCTCCTATCTGATAACACAGTGTCAAGTCAGTCATTAGCACTGGTAAAGTTAATGAAATGATATCAGGAAATGGTTTTGTCAATGCAATGCAGTAAAATTAAATGAGTATCATGGGTAACATAGCTTAAGATTAAAACATTCTTTTTTTAAAATTAATATCCATCGAAAATATTTTCTGAAATTTCATTCACAGCAAGCGCTCTCTGATGCAGATAAAGCTGCTGGAACTTCAGAGATCTCAGTTGATAATTATGTGCTTTATTTTTACGAAGCATAGCTGAGTTGATTTGACCGCTTCAAGTTATAGCTCAGTTGCACAGTGGTGGGTTTTACTGATTCTGTATTTACTCAATCCATACGATATTTACTTTCAAATAACGAAATGACCGAGACAAAAACATTATAAGCTTGTGGGTACGTTTTTTGTACATTAAACACTGACATAAAACATGTGCAGGATAGGAAAAGGTAATGAAATTGTCTCTCTAGTAGATGGTTATTAATAAATATAATATCAGGTTCATCTAAACACGTTTTATGTCAGAACTTAGTAGACAGCAGTGGGAATACAAATAGTTACTTGATAGCTGAACAACATTATTATACGTGTATTTTGTCAACACCTTTTAAGTCTAAGTAGAAATACCGATCATTACGGTATATCATGTTCAGATCCAGTTTGGTTAATAAGTTATAAGAGGAAGGCACTTATTCAATATAAAAACAATATTTACGAACACATGTATAATTCTAACTTGAGGAACATACACTGTAGCAGTGTTCGCTTGAAATTGATCATTATTACAATGCATCGTAAGAAAGTATTGTTCCAATAAAAATATAAAAAATAAAAGCAAGTTTTTAAAGTAGTTATTTGTAAGTCCTTAGCTCATAATTTGTTTGCTTTTTGCACTGAGTAATAGTCTTAATGAAAGATGGGGAAAACATCAAAATTATTAACAAATATCTGTCATCAAAACTAGCAAGAAATAAAAATGTACAGTTATGCAGTTGCCCTCATCATCATAATCATGTTCTTTCAACATCAT
The DNA here is from genome assembly GCA_936450465.1 of Gibbula magus. Lineage (NCBI taxonomy): Eukaryota > Metazoa > Mollusca > Gastropoda > Trochida > Trochidae > Gibbula > Gibbula magus. The sequence goes on along the minus strand of OW388290.1, from coordinate 50,390,583 downwards.
TTATATAACTATAACATTCATTAATGAAATTGAAATTATTCAGTATAAGTACTTCGTATCAAAACTTAATAAGCCTTCACTTGAAAGTGGTTTTCATGCAAACAGTATATCCATAAGCACTGGCGTATAATCAGTTGTGTGAAGTGCAGTGTATCAGATCTATTGATGTACACCCACAAGAGACGCTCTTAGATCCCTTCAAATCTCCACCGAGCTCTCACTGGGAACCGTAATTTCATTAGAAGATGAGTTGGTATCGATAATGACGGCTAAATTAAATTAGGGGTCAAAACCAAGGTGCATTTCAGATCGTACTGGCAAGATGGCGGATTCTTGTAGTGGAAAGGTGACATCTCGCGAGATTTATCCCCGCACGTGCTGAGATCTTCTGAGCGTTTCGACTTCCAAGACCTTTCCAGGTGGAAGTTTGTTTACATAAAGGAAAAGTGAATAGCTCTTGTGTTCGATGTAAAGGACATGGCTTTATAATGTAAATAACTATTGTACACATGGTAAATGTAAGACTATGCTATGTATGTTATATGATTCCAACACGTGTTCCTTTGAATTCTTTATAATCCTACCATTTGTTGAAAATGTCAAAATTATATCAACTAGAACTGTCTTATCAAAAGCCAGTAGTGTTTTATGTAAAGATTCATGTTTGATTCCTTAGCTTTAACATGTAAACCTCCAATCGTTTGCTCAGCTATGGTGACATCGACTATATATCCATTATTAAGAAAATTCATTGAAATAGTTCATATAGAACTTTCTTTAAAGGTCTACCTCACGTCCCTGCATAGTAAAACATACAAATGGCAAAACGTAATTGTCAACAATTTCCCTATTTCATTCGACAACTCTGCATACTATCGTTCACTATGTATATATCATTTAACTGCGCTCCAATTCGTTAAACTTAGACGTGACCTGGTGTGTAAAATCGCTTCAATGACAACATGTATTATATGAATAAAGTGCACAATCCCGTGAACCCTGCCAGTTTCGACTTGATTTACAGTAGCGGCAGACTTACTCACTACTCCCGATACTGGGACTGAGCTCTAATTAGCACGAGTTCTAATTGGACAATTTATTTTGTAATTATATAGTGATTACATGTATGTCTCAACCCGAAAGGTTGAAAGACGTATTGTCTTGGGTTGACCTTCGCTCGGCGTCTGCGTCTGTAGTTTCAGCAGTCAAAGTTGTTACATGTAAGTCTAAACACTATAATTGCTTGAGGCTTCTGTGGTAAATTGGGAGAAGTTTGATACATCTGTGTTTACGAATAAACACACATTCTAATCATCAGAAGTATAGAAACGAAAGTAATTATGAACCACAAACCATCCCCAATGATTCAGTTCATGTTCATGTCACCAGTGAGTATCGGCTTAATCAAGGACATGTAAGGTATGAAGAAGTGTTTTTCCCATGCCCGTTATATAAATATATATATATATATATATATATATATATATATATATATATATATATATATATATATATATATATATATATATATATATATATATTATAAAGAGCAAGTACAATAATTTAGGTTCACCATATAAATGCACAGCGGGCAGAGGCACTGAAATGAGGTATAGCACATGAGGGATGCATCTTTTAAACGTCTGGTGTGCGATGATTTATGACCTTCCGGAAACCAGAAGCTTTGTTATACACACTGTAAATATCTACAAGGGATCTGTTCTTTCGCCTTTGTTTGTAGCAATGATACTCTGGCAGTTTATTTATGACTCTCTTTAAACTGCTTCCTCCGTGTAGTGGCAATGATGTAGGAGCAGACACACAATGCACCTCACAACTACGAGACTGTTGAAGATAATACAGCAATACTTACATGAATGAATGTTACCTATGCTGTAGTGAATTAGAATAAGATCAGTTAGGAAAGTCCTAGTTTTATTATACTTAAACTTATTTTAGTAGATTTCCTTGGAAGGACCTTGTGAAATGATTTTCTCATAAATGGTAAAAAGCTGTATTAATAGTATTTTCCCCCTTGTTCTTTTTTCTTTTCTTCATACAAAATGAAATTAATATACAAGGCAACAAGTCAAACCCACATGCTTTTGAAAACAAGAAATACTACTTCATGCAAACAGTATATTATAGTCACTTATGTGTAATCAGTGTGTAGAGAGTAGTATATTAGATATATTGAAGTACACGGCGGGACACACTGTTTGGTCCCTCTGTTTGAGAACTCAGTATTTCATTAGAAGATGAGTCGGTATCGATAATGACGGCTAACTTAAATTAGGGGTCAGAACCAAGGTGAATTCAGATCGTACAGGCAGGATGGGTGAACATAGAACGGGAAAGGTGACATCTCGTGAGATTTATCCCAGCCAGTGCTGAGACCATGAACGTATTTCGACCTTTACAACAGTTGCATAGGCAGGAGCGAATAGTTCATCTATTTCCGAATATATGTGACATTAAGACTGTAAATGCATGAGAACACATCATTATCACCACATACATGCCGCATATAATCCCTATACTGCTAATATGGGGAGTGGTGTTTAATAAATGTATAACAGAGCAACATGATCGCTAAATATGTGTTCTCTATAATGCTAATATAAGGAGTGGTGTACCGTTATAAATGTATAACAGAGCAACATGATCGCTAAATATGTGTTCTCTATAATGCTAATATAAGGAGTGGTGTATCGTTATAAATGTATAACAGAGCAACATGATCGCTAAATATGTGTTCTCTATAATGCTAATATAAGGAGTGGTGTACCATTATAAATGTATAACAGAGCAACATGATCGCTAAATATGTGTTCTCTATAATGCTAATATAAGGAGTGGTGTATCGTTATAAATGTATAACAGAGCAACATGATCGCTAAATATGTGTTCTCTATAATGCTAATATAAGGAGTGGTGTATCGTTATAAATGTATAACAGAGCAACATGATCGCTAAATATGTGTTCTCTATAATGCTAATATAAGGAGTGGTGTATCGTTATAAATGTATAACAGAGCAACATGATCGCTAAATATGTGTTCTCTATAATGCTAATATAAGGAGTGGTGTATCGTTATAAATGTATAACAGAGCAACATGATCGCTAAATATGTGTTCTCTATAATGCTAATATAAGGAGTGGTGTACCGTTATAAATGTATAACAGAGCAACATGATCGCTAAATATGTGTTCTCTATAATGCTAATATAAGGAGTGGTGTATCGTTATAAATGTATAACAGAGCAACATGATCGCTAAATATGTGTTCTCTATAATGCTAATATAAGGAGTGGTGTACCATTATAAATGTATAACAGAGCAACATGATCGCTAAATATGTGTTCTCTATAATGCTAATATAAGGAGTGGTGTACCATAATAAATGTATAACAGAGCAACATGATCGCTAAATATGTGTTCTCTATAATGCTAATATAAGGAGTGGTGTACCGTTATAAATGTATAACAGAGCAACATGATCGCTAAATATGTGTTCTCTATAATGCTAATATAAGGAGTGGTGTACCATTATAAATGTATAACAGAGCAACATGATCGCTAAATATGTGTTCTCTATAATGCTAATACAAGGAGTGGTGTACCATTATAAATGTATAACAGAGCAACATGATCGCTAAATATGTGTTCTCTATAATGCTAATATAAGGAGTGGTGTACCGTTATAAATGTATAACAGAGCAACATGAACACTAAATATGTGTTCTCTATAATGCTAATATAAGGAGTGGTGTACCGTTATAAATTTATAACAGAGCAACATGAACACTAAATATGTGTTCTCTATAATGCTAATATAAGGAGTGGTGTACCGTTATAAATGTATAACAGAGCAACATGATCGCTAAATATGTGTTCTCTATAATGCTAATATAAGGAGTGGTGTACCATTATAAATGTATAACAGAGCAACATGATCGCTAAATATGTGTTCTCTATAATGCTAATATAAGGAGTGGTGTACCGTTATAAATGTATAACAGAGCAACATGATCGCTACATATGTGTTCTCTATAATGCTAATATAAGGAGTGGTGTACCATTATAAATGTATAACAGAGCAACATGATCGCTAAATATGTGTTCTCTATAATGCTAATATAAGGAGTGGTGTACCGTTATAAATGTATAACAGAGCAACATGATCGCTAAATATGTGTTCTCTATAATGCTAATATAAGGAGTGGTGTACCGTTATAAATGTATAACAGAGCAACATGATCGCTAAATATGTGTTCTCTATAATGCTAATATAAGGAGTGGTGTACCATTATAAATGTATAACAGAGCAACATGATCGCTAAATATGTGTTCTCTATAATGCTAATATAAGGAGTGGTGTACCGTTATAAATGTATAACAGAGCAACATGATCGCTAAATATGTGTTCTCTATAATGCTAATATAAGGAGTGGTGTACCATTATAAATGTATAACAGAGCAACATGATCGCTAAATATGTGTTCTCTATAATGCTAATATAAGGAGTGGTGTACCGTTATAAATGTATAACAGAGCAACATGAACACTAAATATGTGTTCTCTATAATGCTAATATAAGGATTGGTGTACCGTTATAAATGTATAACAGAGCAACATGAACACTAAATATGTGTTCTCTATTATGCTAATATAAGGAGTGGTGTACCGTTATAAATGTATAACAGAGCAACATGATCGCTAAATATGTGTTCTCTATAATGCTAATATAAGGAGTGGTGTATCGTTATAAATGTATAACAGAGCAACATGATCGCTAAATATGTGTTCTCTATAATGCTAATATAAGGAGTGGTGTACCGTTATAAATGTATAACAGAGCAACATGATCGCTAAATATGTGTTCTCTATAATGCTAATATAAGGAGTGGTGTACCATTATAAATGTATAACAGAGCAACATGATCGCTAAATATGTGTTCTCTATAATGCTAATATAAGGAGTGGTGTACCGTTATAAATGTATAACAGAGCAACATGATCGCTAAATATGTGTTCTCTATAATGCTAATATAAGGAGTGGTGTACCGTTATAAATGTATAACAGAGCAACATGATCGCTAAATATGTGTTCTCTATAATATAAGGAGTGGTGTACCATTATAAATGTATAACAGAGCAACATGATCGCTAAATATGTGTTCTCTATAATGCTAATATAAGGAGTGGTGTACCGTTATAAATGTATAACAGAGCAACATGAACACTAAATATGTGTTCTCTATAATGCTAATATAAGGAGTGGTGTACCGTTATAAATGTATGAGGAAGGGTCGTGAGCTACCAAGGCATGTCTTGGTAATGACATGTTCATAGAACGTAAAAGGAAATCAAAAAGACAGTTACATATCCTCATTTGTATGTTTTCCCTATTTCAATGCCAAGATAAAACATGAATGCTCTTGCTTTCTGTAGTTACACAGGAAGCCATAGAAAAAATAGTTTTCTCATGTTTTAATTATAAAGCAGTGTTATCACATTTAGTTGGTCATTGATAGACCACTGGCAAAGAAGCTATAAAAATTCCTATTTCCCCAGGAGCGTCTTGCAGTGAGTGACAAATTAACACACAATTGTTCCATGGGTACAGATCTTGAAGTTCAATTACTTCCCCAGTCGTTACTGCTAACTGATAGGTCATTGTCTTGCTAGAAGCCGTGTCAGAACGTGTTCATAACGACGAAACATTTCCGTTTTAATTGGATAGTTCTTGATGCGAAGTATTTTTTTCATTTGACCCCGTTAAGATTATTCTATTGGGGTAAATGCAGCTGAAAAAAAATTAATTGAATATAAAAGAAAATATATGTCATGACGTTCTCCTTTTCAGAACGACTTGTAAGGCCACACTATTTATTAATAGTTTCGGAAAATTACGTTAATTCTTTGAGGAACTATGTACTAAACCTTTTAACTAGGATAAAAGAACTTACGATGTTTTACCTACATTCAAATTTGAGGTATCAAAGAATTTTTCAGCGACATGAACAAAATAGGGTGTATCGCTCATTCTACTTATGCGTGATGCTTTCTCATTTTATGACTCAGCTTTCTCATTTTATGGCTCAGCTTTCAATTTTTTAGCATAGCTTGCTGTAGATAGTCGAAAGTCGATACTATAACACTATAGTTTTATCAGAAAGTTGTATTTTAAACAACTCATTTAGCACAACTGATCATCACATATATGGTGAACATAAACAGTGTCATATGTTTGCATATGCACATGATAACTTTTATGGGTTTTTTCAACGTTATTTCCATGCTTATCTTCAGTAGTCCGCAAAAGAGAAATTATATCACCCGAAAGTATTTCATTAGACATTTAAGAATACAAATTAATGACACTCGTTTCGTCATATGACACACTCCGCTATTGCTTGATCTACATTGACGTAATTAAAGACTCAAACGAAAAAATTCTAGTTTATTTCCAGTAATTCAACACGTGGCATTATTAAACATTCAACCATTTTATTTATTGTTGTCTATGGTTAAGGTTATCGGTTTCCAAATCATTTCTAACATTACAAACATCATAGTGCCTGTGAATATACATAGGCTTGTTTGTGGGTCTGTGAGTGATTAGACGTATAAGTCTGCAGTATAAATACATGTCCCAAGGAACCCACATGACTTTCTTGCTTTGATTGCCTTGCCTCAAGGATAGGAATCTTACTGAAGTGCAAATTGTCCGTCAAATATGAGAATTACATATTTATTGACGCATTGAGAACTGTCAATAAATGCATATTTTTGAATTAAGAAGAAATCACATTATTAGTTTATGCAAACCGGGGTCGGTCGAACTATGAAACAGGTCAAATAACATAAAAACAACGATTAAATAGGGGAGAGGAACAAACATGTCACACATTTGAAACAATTGCTTCATGCACCAAAGATTATATGGATTTTCAACTCTTCGTTTTATTATTTTAATATCAATGGTCATCATTTTCATACTTGTTGTACAATATCATTTGTTAATATTTCACATATCATCATTTATAAAAACATACGGTTGTCACACTAACCTTTGTCCTGTCTCTCAAGACTCACATAAGGATTTTGTTTCGATTTCTCTGCACATCCGTGATTAATAGAGTCTGAAGTTTCAACGGAAGTGTGACTGTTACTCTCCTGCAGATGTGTTGATTTCTTGCAGTTTTTACAACGTCACTAAACTCATTTTAGCAGCAATTTTCTCCACAGGCTAACACAGTTTTGGAAACTAATAGCTGAAACATGAGACCTATTGAATTATAAACATTATACCTTTTACATGACGAAGTTATTAAATAGTTCTATTGCGTGTGCGATAATGCAGTTCCCGAAAAGAAAATAAGAATTACTGTATAAAGCCGTGATAGCTCCTGTGGCGTAGTAATGGATTTTAAAGTTCATATACAGTGCTAAAATACAAGATGCGAATTCAAATTATGTCAGGTATGAACAATAATTCTTAATTGAAAAATTAACGATCTATGACGAAATGTTTTCATTGACGGCTCATCTTAGAATTTGTAAGATTGTTGATGTGTAACAAATTTAAAGTGTACACACTTGTGAAAATCTAAGTTGAAGTGACTATACAAAGTGGGGTCTAATAAAACCCTCTGATCTGATCTACAGAATACTATTGTGATTACTGAAGCGGTATTTTAAGATAGTTTACCAGCATTTGCAACTGGGAACACTTGGCAGGCTGAAGTTAGTTAGTTATTAGTTATTAGTTATTCGTTATTCGAATAACGAATAACTAACTGGTTAGTTATTCAGTATTCGAATAATGAATAACTAACTGGTTAGTTATTCGTTTTTCGAATATCATGCTGGCTGCTTATTCATTCTTCAGAGTTGAACAAAGAAGTAAATATAGATATATATTAAGGGTGGAAACTGACAATATGGGGTGGGGAACCTCGTTCATCGATTACATTCAGTAAGCACTGGCTAGCTATTCAATATTCGAATAATGAATAACTAACTGGTTAGTTATTCGTTTTTCGAATAACGAATAACTAACTGGTTAGTTATTCGTTTTTCGAATATCATGCTGGCTGCTTATTCATTCTTCAGAGTTGAACAAAGAAGTAAATATAGATATATATTAAGGGTGGAAACTGACAATATGGGGTGGGGAACTTCGTTCATCGATTACATTCAGTAAGCACTGGCTAGCTATTCAATATTCGAATAATGAATAACTAACTGGTTAGTTATTCGTTTTTCGAATAACGAATAACTAACTGGTTAGTTATTCGTTTTTCGAATATCATGCTGGCTGCTTATTCATTCTTCAGAGTTGAACAAAGAAGTAAATATAGATATATATTAAGGGTGGAAACTGACAATATGGGGTGGGGAACTTCGTTCATCGATTACATTCAGTAATCACTGGCTAGCTATTCAATATTCGAATAATGAATAACTAACTGGTTAGTTATTCGTTTTTCGAATATCATGCTGGCTGCTTATTCATTCTTCAGAGTTGAACAAAGAAGTAAATATAGATATATATAAAGGGTGCAAAATGACAATATGGGTTGAGCAACCTCGTTCATCGATTACATTCAGTAATCACTGGCTAGCTATTCAATATTCGAATAATGAATAACTAACTGGTTAGTTATTCGTTTATCGAATAACGAATAACTAACTGGTTAGTTATTCGTTTTTCGAATATCATGCTGGCTGCTTATTCATTCTTCAGAGTTGAACAAAGAAGTAAATATAGATATATATTAAGGGTGGAAACTGACAATATGGGGTGGGGAACTTCGTTCATCGATTACATTCAGTAAGCACTGGCTAGCTATTCAATATTCGAATAATGAATAACTAACTGGTTAGTTATTCGTTTTTCGAATATCATGCTGGCTGCTTATTCATTCTTCAGAGTTGAACAAAGAAGTAAATATATATATATATTAAGGGTGGAAACTGACAATATGGGGTGGGGAATTTCGTTCATCGATTACATTCAGTAATCACTGGCTAGCTATTCAATATTCGAATAATGAATAACTAACTGGTTAGTTATTCGTTTTTCGAATAACGAATAACTAACTGGTTAGTTATTCGTTTTTCGAATATCATGCTGGCTGCTTATTCATTCTTCAGAGTTGAACAAAGAAGTAAATATAGATATATATAAAGGGTGCAAAATGACAATATGGGTTGGGCAACCTCGTTCATCGATTACATTCAGTAATCACTGGCTAGCTATTCAATATTCCAATAATGAATAACTAACTGGTTAGTTATTCGTTTATCGAATAACGAATAACTAACTGGTTAGTTATTCGTTTTTCGAATATCATGCTGGCTGCTTATTCATTCTTCAGAGTTGAACAAAGAAGTAAATATAGATATATATTAAGGGTGGAAACTGACAATATGGGGTGGGGAACCTCGTTCATCGATTACATTCAGTAATCACTGGCTAGCTATTCAATATTCGAATAATGAATAACTAACTGGTTAGTTATTCGTTTTTCGAATAACGAATAACTAACTGGTTAGTTATTCGTTTTTCGAATATCATGCTGGCTGCTTATTCATTCTTCAGAGTTGAACAAAGAAGTAAATATAGATATATATAAAGGGTGGAAACCGACAATATGGGGTGGGGAACTTCGTTCATCGATTACATTCAGTAAGCACTGTCTAGCTATTCAATATTCGAATAATGAATAACTAACTGGTTAGTTATTCGTTTTTCGAATAACGAATAACTAACTGGTTAGTTATTCGTTTTTCGAATATCATGCTGGCTGCTTATTCATTCTTCAGAGTTGAACAAAGAAGTAAATATAGATATATATTAAGGGTGGAAACTGACAATATTGGGCGGGGAACCTCGTTCATCGATTACATTCAGTAAGCACTGGCTAGCTTTTCAATATTCGAATAATGAATAACTAACTGGTTAGTTATTCGTTTTTCGAATAACGAATAACTAACTGGTTAGTTATTCGTTTTTCGAATATCATGCTGGCTGCTTATTCATTCTTCAGAGTTGAACAAAGAAGTAAATATAGATATATATTAAGGGTGGAAACTGACAATATGGGGTGGGGAACCTCGTTCATCGATTACATTCAGTAAGCACTGGCTAGCTATTCAATATTCGAATAATGAATAACTAACTGGTTAGTTATTCGTTTTTCGAATAACGAATAACTAATGTGCATGCTTGTATACCAACTGTAGGTTCGTACACATATGTGTATGCAAATATAAGCACATGCGTGCGTAAGCATATGTTTGTGCATACGTGTATAAAAGTGCGTTTACACTTGCACGAACTTTCCATCCGCATTTCAAGACCTCAGTGTGTGCCAATGCGTGAAGCATTGATTATATAATTTGTTTACATAACAATGCGCACACCTCCGCATTATTCGCCTGACATTACACCTGATGTATATGTTGCACATTTGACTCGTAAAATTGTACACGAAGTGGCACGACTATGTTGGGTTCTGTGCACGCATATATTGCGTCTATAATCCGATGAAGTTGCGTTTTGGTACGGATTATGTGCAAATGCAGGCACAGGCATGACTAAATCATGCATGCTTGTCAAGATTATGACCTTTTTTTTTATTAACGCTTGGTGTACGGTACTGCCTGCATTGGAAGTATCTATAAAGGCAGTACCCTATCTTAAATTAGTTCATCCTCTACTTTCACAAAGTGAACACCATGAACAACTCACAAGATATCACCATTATTGAAGAGAAGAAAAAGGCTCATGTATCTGACATCGGCTACACTTCTTCTTCTTGGAGAAGAATAAATAATACAGGAAGCAAGAAGATGTTGCAACCTAACCTCGGAATAGGAAAGCTAGAACATTTTGGTTTGAGAATTATTGACCAAAGACACTCTTTCGGATACTATGAACAGTTACTCACTGAACTTCTCCGTGGAGAAACAAAATGGTTCTCCGTAGGACCTTTAACCCAGGAATTTTTGATAAGTTAACTCCTCACTTGGAGAAGAAAAAGACTTGCGTGAGAGAACCACTTGAGGTTGGACTAAAACTAGCAGACACATTCCGCTTCCTTGCCACTTGTGATAGCCACACAAGTCTACAATACAACTTCAGAAGTATTGTTTGCAGAGTCTGCAAGTTTCTACCCGGGGTTTGCAGAGTCTTCATTGATGTGTTCAAGGTGGAGGTACTAAGGTGCCCCAGAACCCCACAGGAAAATATAAAGGGTTTCATGGTTACAGTTCGAGGTGGAACTACCACAAATGCTGGGGAGCTTTGAATGGAAAATATGTTGCCATGAAGAAGCCGGCCAGTGTTGGGTCCTTCTACTACAAATACAAGGGATTCCACAGCATTGTACTTATGGCCCTTTAAGCTTATATCTACAAATTCTTATATGTTGTCCATTCCTGGGACACCTATGTATACGGGGGTGATGCATGCTCATTTCTGATTGGTTCGGCCATGTTATTGAAGAAGACTTTGAAAAACAGACTGAGTACTGAAAACGAAACATCATTGAAGTGCTTTTACTGGTTCGATGATATTCGTGTCATTAGCACGGAAAAATACTCACGAATGTTGTCAATTGCCTGAACTGCGTGCCAATTGCTTGACATGCTCAACCTAGTCTTGCCTTTATCGTGACACAAGAAAACTGTACACGTATTACACGACACCACAGGAATAAGATACGAACAAGTTGATACAAGTTCACGAGTAGATTGCACAATTGGCACGCACTGGAGTGGGTGAAGGAATAACAAAACATATGGTTATTTCTTTACGCATGGGTACTTACTCACGTACAGTTAATGAATTATTCACGCCGGTTTGCGATTCAGATACGCATTGCCACGAATTAATGCGTACACATACGTACATATGTATGTTTTCGCAAGTGCTTACGCATATGCGATTGATTAAGTGCATAGTACACAAATGTGCATACGTGCATATGCACAGGTACGCGGTACGCATACGTCATTGTCTGTATATGCATTTATGTGTGTGTGCTGTGATGCGAGTGTGCTCACGTACGTATGTGGTTGCATACATACTTTCAAAATTAAATACGCATGCATGCCGACAAGCATATACCTATTGACAGAATCAAAGTGATGCGTCGATGCACGCAAGGACGTATGTTTAATTCAAACAACATAAACAAGCATCTTCGCAAATATCTAAGCTAGCAAACATGCATGCACACACACTTCTGTACACTGATCGAAAGCATGCACTCACTCACGAGCATAATTACACCAGTCTGTGCATATGCATGCATCCACGAATGCAAACGTACATGCATGCACATATGCACTTATGTCCGTAAGCGTATGTATGTCCGTATATGAGTACGCATGTGACTATACACGCACGCACATGTATAGTCTTTTAAATGCACGCACAAACATTTACTTTCTTACGCAAGTATTTTTCCTTATGCAGGCATGAATGTATGTGTATGCAAGTACGTATGCTTACATATGCATGCATGCAAGTACAAACGAATGAATACGTAGGCAAGCACGACTGCATGTATGAACATACTTATGGAAGCACACACGCATGTACGCATACACTCAACTTAAGTAACCTTTTGCAAGTACGTAAGCGTACACAGGTACATAATTGTACGCACGTACATCCTCTTACGCACACATGCACGTAGGCATCGGATGTACGCATGCATACCCATGTATTTATCCGTAGCATTGTAGTAGCTGTGATATACCCCAGAGACAGACCTAACATGTGCTTATATACCTATGTATTCTGAAACGGGTGCCAGTAACGTTTTCTATGCATACATCATCAATAATGAATAAGTTATTAACTTCACACTCTCAGTAACCTATATCAGGGACCTTATATAGAGGGATTAGAAACTAATCAATTAGCTCGCGGAGCTTCCCTCGTCATGGTCCAACGCACATCTTGACTTGGCGCCCGTATTGCGCTAATTACTTGCGTAGCACACTAGTATATCCAGTTAATCAATCCGCCATCTTGTCTGTAAGGAGTTTAGATAATATGTGTAATGGTTCGAGGGGGGTCCAAAACTTTTACTTTTACCGGAGACAATAAATTCTAAAATATTATATGCGGTTAAAATAGCGAGTCTTGTCTGTACGGTTTTTTGATTATATGTGTAAAGGTTCGAGAGGGGTCCAAAACTTTTACTTTCACCGAAGACAATAAATTCTAAAATATTAATTTAGCGAAAGATGAATAGTTTTCTGATGCATCTGCGTCAAGCTGGTATTTTAGGGGAAAGTAGTCAGCATGTACTACGCTCGTACTTTGCAGTTAAAATAGCGTGTCAGTCCGCCATCTTGTCTCTAATGAGCGTATGTGATATATGTAATGGTTCGAGGGGAATCTAAATTACACTTTTACTTTAACCTAGATCAATAATTTCTAAAATATTCATTTAGCAACCGTTTAAATAATAGATAATTACTGTTTGTTTTTTTCTCACGACAATAAACAGTAATCAACTCAAAAAATAACAGAATAATAGGCCTACATGTGGATACCATCAAGTATTCCAAAGCACTAGGAAACCTAACATTATTTGTAAAGTACATATAGTATCATATAAATATAGAGAGTATTACCCGATGAACTGTGTCATATTTGCACAAATTTTGTAAAAGTCATATAGCACACTTTCGAGTATAATAATTTCTTTATTAAACATTTTATTTGATTTGATTCACGTAAAAGTAGTCTGAGAACGAGTCACTAAGCAAGGTTTGGTGACGTCAAGAATATACATATATGGGTAATAAATACATTTTTCTCACAGTGGTATATTTCATATATCATTACAACAATCAACAGTCTCAAAGGGAGGTTACACTAGTGTTTCTTGACTATACAAAGATTGCCGATTGCCGCACGAGCGAGCCAGTGTAAGATTGAAAATATACCCGCGTTGAAAACATACCTGGCGGGTACTTTTTCAACGTTGAATAATGACCCGGAGTCACTTTTCAACGCCTCGGGTCTTTTGTCAACGTTAAATGATTACCCAGACGGATAATTATTCAACTTTGAAAATACACCCAAGGTGTTGAAAAGTGACCCTGAGTCATAATATAACGTTGAAATTATACCCGTCGGTGTGTTTTCAAAGCGGGTACATTTTCTGTCTTACACCGGCAAGACTCGGAGACGTCAACTGGTAACAACAATATACTGCGATAACAAAATAAGCGCTTATGCAAGCACCCAGTCGCTTGTGCGTTGAAGCGCGAAGAGCATTTGTCAAATTGCATCGCTCAGTAAAAATGATCATGAAAGGAGCAGAAGAGACGAGTCACTCTATTTAAGGTCCCTGCCTATACAGATTGACCAAAATGAGCCCACAATGCACGTTTACGGCCGTATATAAAGCAGTATCAAAGCTTAGATACACCGCAACGAAAGACCTAACATGTGCTAATTCAAATATGAACCTATATTTTTCAACGGACGCCCATGCATAAATCGCCTATTTCGAATAAGTAGTTAACTTCACACTCTCAGCAAATTATTCAGATTAACCTATGACACAACGGGCGTTCGAGGCCATAACTAAAACTTTATTATAGCTAAGATGAACCCTAGAGACAAAGCTAATATATGCTGATTCAATATAAACCTAAGTATTCTGAACGGGTGCCAGTGACGTATTCTATGCATAAATCGACATTATCGTAAAAGTAACAAACTTCACAGTCTTACAGACGGATTCAAACTGACCTATAATTATGTTCGCGGAACACGTTCTTCATCCTTTATACATCATTATTATAGTTCACATGAACGTTTTAGTAAGGGTTACATTTATTGTATTGAATCAGATTTAAACAAAACAAATTTTAAACGGCTACTGTACATCGTGAAGAGCTCTGTTCAGCTACTACGTTATTGACTGTCTGGTATAAGAATATCTATACACAATATAGGAACGTTAATATCGTTCACAGTATCTAATATTGATTAATGAACTAACAACAATTATAAATTCAATTTGCTAAAAACTGTTTTCGCTAGGTTCACATTTCGAAAAACACATAAGGAAGTGTAAATAATTCGTTAACTTCACAGACCAAGTGCTTACTGAATGTAATCGATGAACGAGGTTCCCCACCCCATATTGTCAGTTTCCACCCTTAATATATATCTATATTTACTTCTTTGTTCAACTCTGAAGAATGAATAAGCAGCCAGCATGATATTCGAAAAACGAATAACTAACCAGTTAGTTATTCATTATTCGAATATTGAATAGCTAGCCAGTGCTTACTGAATGTAATCGATGAACGAGGTTCCCCACCCCATATTGTCGGTTTCCACCCTTAATATATATCTATATTTACTTCTTTGTTCAACTCTGAAGAATGAATAAGCAGCCAGCATGATATTCGAAAAACGAATAACTAACCAGTTAGTTATTCGTTATTCGAAAAACGAATAACTAACCAGTTAGTTATTCATTATTCGAATATTGAATAGCTAGCCAGTGATTACTGAATGTAATCGATGAACGAAATTCCCCACCCCATATTGTCAGTTTCCACCCTTAATATATATATATATTTACTTCTTTGTTCAACTCTGAAGAATGAATAAGCAGCCAGCATGATATTCGAAAAACGAATAACTAACCAGTTAGTTATTCATTATTCGAATATTGAATAGCTAGCCAGTGCTTACTGAATGTAATCGATGAACGAAGTTCCCCACCCCATATTGTCAGTTTCCACCCTTAATATATATCTATATTTACTTCTTTGTTCAACTCTGAAGAATGAATAAGCAGCCAGCATGATATTCGAAAAACGAATAACTAACCAGTTAGTTATTCGTTATTCGATAAACGAATAACTAACCAGTTAGTTATTCATTATTCGAATATTGAATAGCTAGCCAGTGATTACTGAATGTAATCGATGAACGAGGTTGCTCAACCCATATTGTCATTTTGCACCCTTTATATATATCTATATTTACTTCTTTGTTCAACTCTGAAGAATGAATAAGCAGCCAGCATGATATTCGAAAAACGAATAACTAACCAGTTAGTTATTCGTTATTCGAAAAACGAATAACTAACCAGTTAGTTATTCATTATTCGAATATTGAATAGCTAGCCAGTGATTACTGAATGTAATCGATGAACGAAATTCCCCACCCCATATTGTCAGTTTCCACCCTTAATATATATATATATATTTACTTCTTTGTTCAACTCTGAAGAATGAATAAGCAGCCAGCATGATATTCGAAAAACGAATAACTAACCAGTTAGTTATTCGTTATTCGAAAAACGAATAACTAACCAGTTAGTTATTCATTATTCGAATATTGAATAGCTAGCCGGTGCTTACTGAATGTAATCGATGAACGAAGTTCCCCACCCCATATTGTCAGTTTCCACCCTTAATATATATATATATTTACTTCTTTGTTCAACTCTGAAGAATGAATAAGCAGCCAGCATGATATTCGAAAAACGAATAACTAACCAGTTAGTTATTCGTTATTCGAAAAACGAATAACTAACCAGTTAGTTATTCATTATTCGAATATTGAATAGCTAGCCAGTGCTTACTGAATGTAATCGATGAACGAGGTTCCCCACCCCATATTGTCAGTTTCCACCCTTAATATATATCTATATTTACTTCTTTGTTCAACTCTGAAGAATGAATAAGCAGCCAGCATGATATTCGAAAAACGAATAACTAACCAGTTAGTTATTCGTTATTCGATAAACGAATAACTAACCAGTTAGTTATTCATTATTCGAATATTGAATAGCTAGCCAGTGCTTACTGAATGTAATCGATGAACGAGGTTGCCCAACCCATATTGTCAGTTTCCACCCTTTATATATATATATATTTACTTCTTTGTTCAACTCTGAAGAATGAATAAGCAGCCAGCATGATATTCGAAAAACGAATAACTAACCAGTTAGTTATTCGTTATTCGAAAAACGAATAACTAACCAGTTAGTTATTCATTATTCGAATATTGAATAGCTAGCCAGTGCTTACTGAATGTAATCGATGAACGAGGTTCCCCACCCCATATTGTCAGTTTCCACCCTTAATATATATCTATATTTACTTCTTTGTTCAACTCTGAAGATTGAATAAGCAGCCAGCATGATATTCGAAAAACGAATAACTAACCAGTTAGTTATTCATTATTCGAATAGTGAATAACTAACCAGTTAGTTATTCATTATTCGAATAACGAATAACTAACCAGTTAGTTATTCGTTATTCGAATAACGAATAACTAACTGGTTAGTTATTCGTTATTCGAATAACGAATAACTAACCAGTTAGTTATTCGTTATTCGAATAACGAATAACTAATAACTAATAACTTGCTAACTTCAGCCTGCCGGAACACTTGGTGTCATGGCTCTTAGGCAGTGAATCATATTCATTTTGTAACTTCACGTAAAATGGATTAAGTTTTAAATGTATTTGAGTTCCTTATACCATGTAGTTATTGTAAAGTTTGCCTATTTAATACGTTAGTTGTAATACGATGTCTTAAATTTCAATTCAAATTTAATATACTCCCCATCTATATTCTTATAGTATTTTGAATTCCAGACCTTCATGATCAGAACAATATTAAATCATTTAATTTCAATTCTTGTATTACTCGTATTTCGCTGGATTGCAAAATTTTAATTAAAATCTGAGGAAATAAAGAGTGAATAGATAATATCTGAAGTAATCTTGAAAAGCTGATTGAAATAAACACAATCATTTAGTATAGCAAATGCAAATGATATTGTACCGAGAATTTAAATCGTGGTGTCCTATTGCTGATATCATTAAAGCAGTGAAATTGCTAAGCTAGACGCCACTTTCCCTGTAAGGCATAAATTGCGGCTGTCTTTACCACAAACTTATTTACATGTAAGTTGTGCTGTATTTCGTCATAACTTTTCTTTGCTAAAGAATTCAGATGGAACTATCAAATTCCGGTTGCAGCGCGCTGAAAATCTAGCACAGAGAAGGCGACGAAATACAGCAAGGCTTACATTAGCTATAACTGACAGAGAGTTACACGTTGTCTCGCAGGGGAAGTCAAGCTCGACAGTGATTGTACAACATATAAAAGTGTGTTCTGAACATTATTACCTTGTTGAACTGTGCATTTACGTGACATGAGTAATTACTACCAATATGGTTGAACATAACCGAGGTAATATTTTTTATACGAGCACATGTGCACATATCACGTTTACCTAGCAACCATTGTTTCAGGGCGATTTCCCTTATTTTGTCGTCAGTGACGTCATAAAGCAATTGTTCTTGATGTTACTGCAGCTTGCTGTCACAAGAAAAGTGGGCCGTTTCCTTGCTATTTTTACGCTATTAGATTGGAATAGAATTGGTTATAAAGATATTATTAAATTCGAAAGTGTATCATATGATGATCATGATCATATTTGTGTTCATTTGTTAGTAAGATTCAGATACAAATTTCGTTAATATGTGTCAAAGTTTCCTAAAACAGTCGAACATTTTAACCAAAGCTTTCCTGGAATTGTGTTTAGAAGAGAAACAATACAAATCCTAAAATCGGTTATCGTTTAAAGCAAATAACCAATAAATCTTATCCAAAAACCAAACTGATTTCATTGTTTATCAATTTGCATGTAGACAGTAATATTATGACTCGCTTTTTTCCATTAAGTCTTCTTTGACCGAAAATAGGATGCAATTCCTTCTGCTATTTCTTATGTATCTATCACGGTGAAATATAGTGAACCATTTAAAGTGGACCAGTAGGGTAAGTAGTGGTCAAATACCTTTCAGGAAAATGTCCCTACCTACCTAACGTTTTAGAAAACAGTGTACGGGTGCTGAATTCAAAGATAACGAAGTTGTGTAACAAACTTATGTAGGTTAATCAGCGTGGGCTCCGGAGATGTGTGGAAAGTCGAACATATCGTTTACAAAACTGCGATATAATTCATATTACGCATGGCATCAAAGGATGTTATTGCCCGACGGTAGATCATAATAAACAGTCTAAGATGAACATCTAGATCCCCGCTAATCTCCTAGCGACTTGCCTGTAACCATAATTCATTAGTATTGGAACCGGCATTGATTATCACCACAAACTATATCAATCTGCTGGAAGGACGGTTCTCTCAAAACGGAATTATACATGAAAATGTGATGTGTTGGTACATTGTCAACAATGATTGCGGACAACTTTCGATAAATTGTTGTTACTGTTACGACGTTATGTTTGCGATAACATACTTTGATTGATAATTTATCATACCAATGTCAACATTATTGATAACAACTTATTCATGTGTAATATGCAGTGTTTGGATATCACATATTGTATAAGGTACTTGTTCACACAGCCAGAGTTCAAAGACGATTATAATTATTTCAATGTCATCAAGAAGCTAGAATTGTTATTCTACAACGTTCAGTATTCCGATGTCATCAAGAAGCTAGAGTTGTTATTCTACAACGTTCAGTATTCCGATGTCTTCAAGAAGCTAGATTTGTTATTCTACAACGTTCAGTATTCCGATGTCATCAAGAAGCTAGATTTGTTATTCTACAACGTTCAGTATTCCGATGTCATCAAAAAACTAGAGTTGTTATTCTAAAACGTTCAGTATTCCGATGTCATCAAGAAGCTAGAGTTGTTATTCTAAAACGTTCAGTATTCCGATGTCATCAAGAAGCTAGAGTTGTTATTCTACAACGTTCAGTATTCCGATGTCATTGAGAAGCTAGAGTTGTTATTCTACAACGTTCAGTATTCCGATGTCATCAATAAACTAGAGTTGTTATTCTACAATGTTCAGTATTCCGATGTCGTCAAGAAGCTAGAGTTGTTATTCTAAAACGTTCAGTATTCCGATGTCATCAATAAGGTTTTTACGACGATTATAGATTTGTTATTCGAACACGTTAAGTATTCTGATGTGTCTTCAATATTTTTTAAAGAGTTTCTATTCGCAAACGCTAATTATTCTTATATGGCTTCACGAAGGTTTTAAAGACGATGCTAAAGTTGTTGTCCAAAGTGAGGTGAGGATATGACTCAGAAAGTAGTCGAGGACACTGAAAATTTTCTTTATCAAAACAAGTTCGAATATAACTTCTAGATTCATTCAAAGACAGTGATCGAACTTCAAGCCAAAAGTCCAGGCAGTGTCATACGTGTGCTCATATAGGCCTTCTATAAGATCAATTGCATCATCTACTGGCATCTAATACTATAGCATGCCTAGGACTATGGACTTGACACGTTGACAGTAACTATAAGAGGTTCGTATAAATTACACTTAGATTTCTAGTTACGTGTACAATTAACGTTTAAACACTTTCAAGTTGTTTACATAACTGCATTGGTTTTGACCTTTAAAGAGAAACAAAATCAATAAAAACAGAAAAGCAATTCTCAAATTCACTTCCTGGTTCATAAAGACGTTGAATCAATAAGTATCCAGAGAAGTTGTACCAAGCCTATTGACAGTTTGATGAATCAAATTTTAATCTACAGTTTCTTCTGAACATAAGTCGTGTAAAATACTGCACACTAGTATGCTGTCGATGTACTTTACATTTCGCCCTTCTGGAATTTTTAGGTCAGCGCGAGCGAATACCGTTCAATTGAACGCAAACTCTGACGGCTTACCACGTGACTATTCAATGTGACGTCACTCTAAACCAACATATTTCGCGAAGCGGGGACACTGGTAAATGGTCAATTATCATTAAGATCGGATTAATATTGGTATCAACAACCAACATACCTTTTTAATGTATCAAGTTATTCCATCGTTATAAATACAGAATCATATTTGGAGCTAACGTAATGAAGCTATCACACTTCATAACATTAGAGGGGGCATATATATGTCCATTGTAGATGTGATCCATAAAGACCAAGATAAGTATATGTCAACTTACTTTACCGTGAATGTTTCTTTTAAAAATTTGAACACAAACACAATTCACTCAAACAAAACATAAAATGATTTATGGTTTAATATATTATCCCAGATAGTTCAACATATGGCATTTGTTCGTTATAGTGCGAAACTATTACACAATGAAATATCCTTAGCTCATGTTTTTCTCTTCCGATGAGAAGGTAGACCATACGTATTTTTGATAGCATGTTTGGATAGTTACGTGAGATAAACATGTTACAATAGCACTACTTGACTCAACGATAACGCAACATTTGCGTTGTTTTGGCACTTAGCACTAAAACAATGATGTTTCAATGTTATTTAGTAGGACGGTCGGTGCCTTTAAATCTGTAACGAAAACCCAGACTTGTCTATAAGAAAAGAAGATGTCTTAGAATATGCGCTGTACAATGTATGTTAAAGGTAGCTAATTTTCGTTGTGTATTGAAGCTACTGTTTAAATGAATTACCTAACAAAACCTCATTCGAACCAAGTGAAAAGCGTTATGTTATACCTTCACACGCCGGATTGTACGTCATTATGAGGGACGCATTTCACTCACTTTAAAGTGATTTAAATGTTTTCTTTGTTTTTTTCTCTGTCCTAGTAATCCAGGTGGGTCACACTGTACTATTGATAACTAAATCGTTCTGTTTTAACTTATTTGAGACGTGTTAGGATTATTCCAGCTGAGTAACATTCTGGACAGTATGGTGACTTGGCAGATGGAATCATGATGAAATTATAAGATAAAACATGACGTTGTTACCCAAAGGGAATTCTATTTAAATATGACAGAGAATGAAATGGGATGGTTAACAACACATACATGTATGACAGTTTCGATAACATATTATCAAATATCTACATGATACAACCTATAATATGTCTAAGCCGAATACAATAACACGACCATTTAAACATATTTTAGAGTTAGTTATATCGTACACAAACATCCACAAATATACGTTGTGGTTAGCGTAAGACGTCAAAGTACAGAAGGATATTACTTCTAGAAGAGGCACACTTTTTTTATCGATAACAAAATCACAAACGAAAACACTGAAATCCGATTATTGTGTTTGCTAGAAATCACGTGCTTAATCGTGTATGCACAGGACTTATTGCGTGTGATTCCAGCCTCCAGTGGTATTAAACGTGAGTTGAAGAGTCTGACACATCTAGTGCCTGTGCATTGATATTGATATCCAATCTTCATGTTTGCTTACCAATACAGTTAATAAATAAACGACATTTGCCTACTTTACATCTGCATTACATTGCTGTTAAAACTGATTCACGTCATAACTTGGTTCACAATCATCACTCTCAAGCTTAGTTTCGTAAACCAATCAAATATATTTGACACAAACTGAATGCTGGTGGATTGTGCTCCAATGTTGTCCCGATAGCATGTGCTTGTGTTCTGGTTTATGCATAATGCTCTATTTCGTTAGATTTACGTTTTGCCTTTAATTTAGCTTTAAATATGTTTCTATCTCTGTTGATGCTTATATGTGATGACTGACCTTCAAATAAAGCTTTTGTGTTTGCTCGTGGCTTCTTACCTGACAAAGGGTTTTGTGATGCCATCAAGACGATCATTTGATAAATACATAATCCCAATGCAACTTGAAGGATGTCGCGAACCAAACAGGTGCAAATGCAGATTACTAGAGACGGTGGTAAAACATATAGGAAAAGTGAATGAATCACCCACCTCTCCATAAACATTACAAACATGCACTGGTTACTTAAAGGTAAAACATTTTATTCACACTTGATAATTTAGAAAGCACACCTGAAAGTAAAATCAAAGATAGATGCAGACACCATCCCCTGATCCCATTAATCAAAACAATACCTACTGGAAGATATCCATGGGAAGTTCAAGCTGTAAATTGCGACATAATGTATAATGTATAATATTCTGTTATCCATTAAAGTGTTCCGTTTTGCGACATGACTACATGACTCTTCATGTTTGTTAAAGTATGAGTAGTAACCTAACACCTATGGGATCATTCTGTCTCAGTAACCTGAATGACAATCAATAAGACGCAATTATATTTTGAAATATTTCTCATTGTAATTCCTTTTTATAACCTTGTTATCTCAAATACAATCTCATTTCTTTGTAGAAGTCATTTCAGATCTAGAGGGTTTACATTACAGAGCAAGAAACAATTTCAGTTTAACTGTTAATTTAAAAATAGCTTCCTGGTTGTTTTCCAATCACATTCAAGGATCAAGTACATTTGAATTTTATTTACGGTTTTGAATATCAGGAATAGTATTGAACTCTTCCCTGTTTCGATGTGTGTGCCCTCTGACACGTAGCACATAATGCAATGTTATCTAAATGTTAATGAATAATGTTTAAAGATTAATAAAACATTATGAATAATCCATCGATATAGTTGTTTCTATCATAATAGTTGATGATAAAACATAAATATTATAATATTTTGACGCAAGATGTATTTATATTTCTGACATGTCAAACAAACTTTAAAGATGCATGCACATCCCTTTTGTAAACTAGAAAACGCAATTATTTCAGTGACATTTTGAAAATCATTTAATGTACGTGTAAAAAGGACATCGTACACACGTTAACGTTTACGTTATAAAAATTCACTATGAAACAAACTGTATCAACTGAGAAGAGAGGTTTGTAACGCTTTCTATGTAACTAAAACACGTTTTTATTTTATCAAAAATATTCATTATCAACGCCAAGTGTCTAATACTTCGTTGATGGTTAATGTTCTTTTCGCCACGGTAATGAGTTACACGCATTTAATGAACAGTTCAATCCACAATGTAATAATATGTGCATGTCAGACGGGTGTGAAACATGAAAAGTGGTTCTTAATTAGGATATACATATCTAAATAGTCACCACTATGTATTTAAACATTTAGCTAGATTCAAACATTCATGCATTCATGGAATTTAAAATTCTATCTGGACTTACCAGTATTCGTTCAACAACTATCGAACTGTCAATGCGAAAAACGTGTCTTTATGAAATTATTCATTTTAAAAATGTCTCTTTAAGCTTTCCAGGCGTAATAATATTGTCAATGATCCATTTCTAAAACTGTCAAACTTTCAAAGTCTTGTCTTCATGATTTTATACATTTTTAAATAATCGTCATGAATGTCTTTTTAACTCTCTTTGAGGAAGACTTGGTTGAAGAATTTAGATTTAATTAATGTTCAGACCTGTCAGAAATGGAACTCGTGTACCATTCTTCCTTTGATAATTTAATTAAATATTGGTACAGTCGATACAGATGTGTGATTAATGTCATGCAGCTGTCACAAGTGAGTTTGATATGTAGCTAATTGACTTTATTCAATACTACACTGCAGCTAATATCACTGACTTCATTCAAACTGCACTGCAGCTAATATCATTAATTTTATTGGATACTACACTGAAGCTAACATCATTGACTTAGTTAGATACTACACTGCAGCTAATATCATTGACTTTATTAGATACTACACTGCAGCTAATATCATTGACTTTATTAGATACTACATTGTAGCTAATATCATTGACTTTTTTCAATACTACACTGTTGTTTTAATATCATTGACTTCATTCAAACTACTCTCTAGCTCATATCATTGACTTCATTCAAGCTTCACTGAAGTTAATATCATTGACTTCATTCAAGCTACACTGAAGCTAATATTAATTGACTTCATTCAAGCTACACTGAAGCTAATATCATTGACTTTATTCAAGCTACACTGAAGCTTATATCATTGACTTCAATCAAGCTACACTGAAGCTAATTATCATTGACTTCATTCAGGCTACACTGAAGCTAATATCATTGACTTCATTCAAACTACACTGAAGCTAATATCATTGACTTCATTCAAACTACACTGCAGCTAATATCATTGACTTTATTCAAACTACACTGCAGCTAAAATCATAATGTTTTACAACACTACACTGCAACATATTTCATTGACTTTATTCAATACTGCACCAAAATATATGCTATTGACTATATTCAAAACTACACTTAAGCAAATTTCATTGACTTTTTCAATGCTGCACTTCCACGAATATTATCGATTAAAGACGGGGAACGTTTTCAATAATATTGACAGAGCTATATAATAATATAATAATGTTGAATAAGACAATAATTAGAGCATGCATCCAGGGTTTAGTTTTCGGGTTTTGTGCTTTGTCGATTGCTTGTTCGATTCATGTTTAATATAACATTCGACGTACAGTTATGAATGCATTTCACGTTTGGGAAGGCTGTAGTCGATGGTACCTAAGAATTTCCCTCGTAATTATAGCCCCGACCAACGGGGTATATCGCAATACTAACTATTCATCCGATTCTTTCAAACTGTGCACCAATCTTTTGCACTACCAGGAGAGAGAGAGAGAGAGAGAGAGAGAGAGAGAGAGAGAGAGAGAGAGAGAGAGAGAGAGAGTGCCAAATTACAAGCGATAATGTTTTACGATTTGTTATATTTTTTACTTAGTCATTTTCTGAGTCCTAAATTTGTCTGCAAATTCAGGAAAAGTACTCATCTGATTATTTGAACCTGTACACCAATCTTCTATACTATGAGGAGATGCGCTGTGCCGCATTACAGGTGATTTATAGGAATTTATTACGATTTCTGTATTTTTACTTAGTCATCTTCTGGGATCTAAATTTGTCCCAGCGATTGCAGATAAATTATACATCCAATTCTTCTCAAACCTTCCACACATGCTCTACACACAAGTAGGAGGGGTGCAGTGATTAATGTCACCGATTTTGTGATGTGTTTTACAAATTTCTGTTTGTTGTGTACTTAGGCGTATTCTCACATCTAAATTATTGTCTGACCGATTGCAGAAAAGCTATTCAGCCCATTCTTTTCAAGCTTTGCGCAATCTTCAAATATAACAATTATAATAACTAGGACTGCCACGGCAGTACTTTGGTCTTCAAGACCTTTGCTTGATCTTGAACTCAATTTTTGACTTCAACCTTTAATTAATCAGCATCACTGCTTTAAAACGAGCTATCGAACATGTCTCTATCTCCAGTAGTTTTCGAACAAAACTTATCTGTATTCTGTATTGGAATTATTAACCTTGATACATAGAATAAATTGGAATCAACAGAATTGGAATCGGAGTTTTCCTTACTGAGTTATGTCCTTTTTTCAATGCGAGCCCTTAAACTCTATTTTAAAAAGGTTTTTTTTTTCAAATGGTTTAAGTTCGTTAACTGCTGAAAATAGACCAATGGCTGGCAACGTTCCTTTAAACTACATTAGTTCAGCTTTCAAATGAGCTACTGTATTTGTATTTATGCATTGCCGTTATTTAGGAGAAGATTTTCAAAACCCGTACACTCAAAACCGCGAAAGTTCGAAGTAGCAAAAAAATATTTTGTTATGGCCGAAAACCGTTATACGTCTACTCAAATGGTAATGTTGTTGCCTACATTTCGGTGAAAGTTTTCTGAAAATATCTTAAATAGTTTTCGAGGTATTGAGGTTTGAAGAAACTCACATTTTGGGTTATGTCCCCTTTCTGAGGCCGAACATTAATATATCGGGCTTCGATGTCTGCTAAGTTTGGCCACAGGCTATCGTCCCTGAAAGTTTCATGGAAATCGGTCCAGCCGTTACTTCTGGAGTGAAGACACAAAATTGGTACAAATAATCATGTTACACTTGTTTTGTTATGATACAAAGAAATTGCACATGAAGGGTCGGGGGTATTAGTGACTCACGCTCACTTTAAGCTTCCTTTGGGAATGACCTGTTAGATGTTTGTTAAGAGTGAATTTCTAATGTGAATGTGTTACTCATATTTATATTTTATTTTACTTCGGGGAAAGACATCCCACCTTCTTACATGTATGTGAAATTGCTACAGGTAATTATGGCTTATTGTACTTGATGGGAGGATATTTCGACAGAGTATATACCTTTGAGAATGGCCTGTTATATATCTGTTAGGAACGTGTTTTGACATATATTGTATATTTGTTGCTCCTTGTCATCATTTCATTTCACATCAGGGAATCGCTATAGGCGATTTTCTTCCCATTAGAAGTCATAAGTCAGAGATCTGGGTTCGTTTTTGCAACATTAAGGGTCCATTGTGAATCGTAAATGTCTCGTTTACTATTCCTGTTTATTTCCGTTATATTCCAATCTAAATATCACATCATGAACACTGAGACAACTTCCAGTAGCTCCTCACGGTTTACGTGCCACTGTGTGGTCATCACTCACGATGTGTTTTGGTTAATATGCTGATTGTTTTGCTAAAGCTTTTGTCATTGACATACACCGAATGGGTGGGCGGGCGTTAATAGCGTGAACATTTGATAACATTTAGCATTAGTACTTTTTGTAAGTATATGAGAAACAAACCTCAACTATTTATTGACAGACGGTAGAAAATGTTACATTTGTTGTTGTTGTTGTTAGGATATTGCAATTGGTCATTTGTCTGCAATCCTTTCGAACATAATTGCATGATTTACGATTTATCAATTTTAGTACATGCACATGTACATTGTACAGAAATCATATTTACGCTTTATGCTTCATGATTTAATACATATTCAAGATGTTGTAAGATAATCTTATTGTTATAAACATTGTTATTTTGTGTACCATAGATATATAACATATAAATGAATAAATAAGCCAATATTAACATTAATAATTGAAAATGCATGTATCTGAATAGACATTGGGAATCTTGGGGATAGTTTATATTTGTTATTTATTTGGTTGCTTTTCTTGGGGAAAGGGGGGGGGGGGGGTGTGAGAGAGACACACACACAAACACACAATATATATTTGCATATTACATTCATTTCATTCAAAGTATAAATATTTACAATATAAATAGTAATATATATTGGTACAGACCTACTGCAAACAACTACAACAGGGATAAACCTTGACGCTCTGCTCACCTTCCAGGGAAGATCGATTTCAGTGGGGACTTAATGCAAGCACATGCGCAAATAAAACACTGGGAAATCGGTTTGCTGGAGTATGAATCGTAATGCATATAATACATGTAGAACAGGAACTCCATAACTTGAGAGTACGTCAATATTTTGGATTCTTTCCTTACCAACAACTGACGCTGAAGGATAGTTATGTTCATCTGCAAACAACACTTGTCATGTGACCTAACTTAATTTGCCATATTGATTTTCTTCATGTGCTTAACTGGTTGCTTAATATATTTTGCACATTTATTGTCATCAGTTATGTCTTTTTCATACAATAATATGCAGCGATATCTTGCGAAGTAGGTAGTTAACACTGTGTGTAATACTGCCTGCCAAATATACCATTGTCTTATTCAGTTAACAGGTGGCTTAGTTTAAACAACATGTGTGGTTGATTTTCAAACGTCCCTCCCCTAAATAAACCGAAATACCAAATATAACTCAAAATGTCCGTTAACACCAAGTCGCATTTTATTTCCTTCACTCAGTAGAACGTTGCCAATGGCGAAACTGAAAGGTCACTGAGCCTTCAAGTGCCTTCACTTTATTGTAGACATCTTGACATACCTTGATTTGACGAATTCGTTATCTGTGAATGTCACTTCCTTTTTGAGTGGCAGATGTTCCTGCTGGCAAAAGAACATTAGGCGGATTTAATTTCAGATACACACATCAAATATTTAACACCATTATATCATGACACCAAGTTGTGTGAATATAAAACAGAAGGTCGTCAAAAAGCTGAACGACATCTTCAGCATTTCATTGACACGGTCCCAGTTGCTTACTGTACAATCTCTGAGCCAATGTTCCTTGGAAACAATTTGAAGGAGACAGTTACTGCCAATTAGGCCACCGGTACCAATGTATCATAAATGAAAACGAAATGGAATCATGGAATCATGAAATAAGTCTGATTAAAATTAATTAAATAACCATATTTCTGTGATCGTTTTGTGGACATTAATCATTTCATATATACTAACTGCCTATGATTTTGTGGTGCACATCTGTGAAAATGAGTGTGATTTGGATTTATTATTTGTAATAATAATGACATACATATTGCTGTCTCTCCACGCCATGACAGGAATGGTGAAGATCCATAACATCAAACGATAAGTAAAAGGCAGTTGAGTTCATCTCAAAGGGATGCACGTTTCCTTGATATGCTGCTGATATAAGCTATGTCAATATTTGTGATTTCCAACTATATTCACAGTTTTATAATCTCTCGGTGTAGTATATGGCCAAGGAGCCAATATATTGATACATACAAATAGACTCGGATTTTCTTAGACGCCAAAATGTTATGACCATTGATGTAGTATGATCGATATCATATTCTACATGGGAGAATATTCTGATGATTTCATATGAGTGTATTTCTGTATTAAACACTTTAATCTCTGTAAACAATTGTTCAAAAATCACTATTCAGAAAAGATGCATCAGTTAATTTTCGCTAGTGTAATTTCTCCTTAATGTAATGACGTTTCGGGCTCTCTTCAAGTAATGATATTACCCGCTGTGCTAAAAGTGTTATGTCTTAATATTTGGGCTATAATGTCGTCATGATCATTGCAATTAAAATTTAAGCATTTCCCTAATGTTTCGGAGCATATGCTACATTGTAATTATTTCATCAAACGTTTGTAACACGATGCGTAAGAGCAAGAGGTGATCTGTCATCACTTGATTGAATATGTCCGTCATTGGACTATACTTGCTCCAGGAATACTCAGAGCAGTGGATCTTCAAGACTTGATACTGACTAATCACCATCATCTCCATGGGAACACAGTATCAACAACCTTGTGTCTGCGTGTCTAATCGCCTTACAGATGTTATGATAGACAGAATTTAGCAAGTTTAGGAACCCTTCCTGTGCTAGGGATTTTACTCCAAGTGTCAACGTCCTCAGTTCTGCTGGTACATTGTCGTTTATTATACGTCTTGTTAGAAAGAAAAAATACTTCAATGTATCAATTGATTTACTTTACGTTTTTAATATCTCTGTTTATAATTTTAGTCGTCTAGCGTGTCGAACCTAACCTTATGATCAAATATGGATCAAATTACAACCTAATATATATATATATATATATATATATATATATATATATATATATATATATATATATATATATATATATATATATATATATATAATGGAAAATGAATTAATACAATTGATGATTGGTGATCATACAATGGAATCTTTTTCACAGGAAAGTCTGGTATTGTAACAAACAGTTTGAGCATGTGGAGCTTTGTAAAACACTTTCAACACGCTACAAATATTGTCATCCATGACAGGGTCCACCATGGGACGATCTTTTAAATAAAGCACATACAATCGCGATATTATTCTGACAGATCACTACTTTACCAGATACCCAACATTCCTGGTAGCTAAAATAACAATTATTCTTTTAAAAAGTCAATACGTTGTTCCAATCTGTAACGTTAATCAAGATAGAAACTCAAGAGCCACTTGCCATTCAGATTTTTATATAGTTAATCTTCAGTAATAACTTATAGTTATATATAATCCTGTGACAAATGATCTTCCTCAAATAGGTAAGTATGTATTATTCTTTCATATCAGCTGAAGACCGGACATTACACTAAGCACTGTTTTCATCCTTATTTCTTACATCATGTGCGTCAGTACAATAAATTTTCAACATGGCCGTTAAAGTTCTGCATATGTTCTTCTTCAATCATGTTATAAAACTGACCATGATTCAGTTAAACATTTTATTTCTTTTTAAAGGTTATTTCTTACAACAAGTAGGTCTAAGTAAATCCTTTGAATACTGTTAGCGAACTTGATGTCAGTATCCTATCTCGAAAACTGCATGTATAACATTACAATACGCCACTGGTTTCAATGGGCATTAACGTATCAGGCAATACGGGATGGACTGTATGATTAATGATCATCTTGTGTTAAATTGAATCATCTGCCTTGCTGCGAGGCATTTTGTGCGCAAAGTCTTCAGACAAAACTTCATATCTATAACACTGAGTTATGGTCACGCTCAAGGGGGCGCCTACCCTTGAAAAACTGTAAATGCTAGAAATTCGGATAATCGAAATGTTTGATTTTATGTTTTAATAGTTATTACGCCCTTCTTAAAACCTTATATGAAAACATGTAAATGGAGATTTAGTCAACACGTTATCCACAACATCTAGTATTGAAGTCTTGAACAAGGAAACAATTGATCTTAACGGGTGAATGGTCTCTGTATTTTCTTAGTACTTGTTTACTGAGGCGACATATTGCTCGACACTGTGATGACAGGAGAACATTGATTGAGTGAAGATGACGATTTAATCGATAAGATATTGATGCTCATCCCTTGAATTCAATTTATCATACATCACTTGATCTAGTGTGATGATTGCCAGACACTTCTGATCGATATGTAGGGCTTTTATTTTCTTTGTGATGTGTTCTGCTTCAAATGGTAGGCATTCCGCTATCTTTAAGACATGTTTAGACCATGGTTTTAACCATGTTACTAGATCGAGTATAATCACTGAAGTTCAGATCTGTAAGATCGTTATGTTGAATGACTTAAAGTATAACATAACTGAAGTCACATATTCCATGGTTAACTTTTATAAAGATATGGAAATGCGCTGCGAAATTTTCTATTAAACGGTTATCCAAGGCGTGGTATATTAAACGTTTCACAGGATCCGAAGTTGACTTCGCAGAATATAAAAACTAAGTATCGGTGTGTTTGTTTTCCTGAAAACACCGCAAGCCCTGTGGAATCACTGTTTGCAGGCATTCACTACACAAACTGATTAAAGTTCTTAAATCATCAAGAGATTAAGAATATATATTTTGAACCGTGTTTCAAAACTTTCATTCCATTACAAAATCATGACAAACTTGAAGTGCATATAGGTTTTCAGTCATGTCTATTGTTAAATCGGCAATCATTGTTACTGACAAAACATATCTTCAGAGGAAGGTTTAGCGCCACAGGGACTATAGGGTATCCTTATTAATGCTGAACTCGACCAAATAAACATTGTTATATTTACACAGATCAAAATCACGTATTGGTTTAATGCCAAGTTGAGTTCGCAGTATATTCACAAAGGATGGGTGTGTGTTTCCCCTGAAGGTACTGGAATCACTTTTGGAAATTAAACGTCATTCCATGTGCAGAATGCATGGAATCATCACACCTTTTAAATCAACAATGCATTAGAATTAGTATTTTTTATGAAAACAATCATACTCTGCGAGCTGACTTTGAAAGATCGACATTTCATGTCACAGTTCCATCACGTTAGGCAGTGTAATGTCATCACCTACTGAACATGAGTTGTATCAACTTCACCGAGTAATGTCATCACCTATTGAACATTAGTTCATCAATTTACCTGAGTAATGTCATCACCTACTGAACATTTGTTCTATCAATTTCACGAAGTAGTGTCATCACCTACTGCATATGAGTATTATCAACTGCACAGGGTAATGTCATCACCTACTGAACATTAGTTCTATCAGCATCACCGAGTAATGTCATCACCTACTGAACATTTGTTCTATCAACTTCACCGAGTAATGTCATCACTTACTGAACATAACTTTATCAACTGCTCAAAGTAATTGCATCATCTACTGAACATCAGTTTATCAACTTCACCGAGTAATGTCATCACCTACTGAACATAACTTTATCAACTGCTCAAAGTATTTGCATCATCTACTACAAATTAGTTTTATCAACATAGTAATTACATCACTTACTGAACATCAGTTTTACTTCACAGAGGGGTTGCTTTGAAAAGTAGTTCAGTTATTTGAAATGATATTTGTATTTTCAATGAAAACATTATAAACCAAACCAACACTTCATGGTATAACTATCATCAGATGAAGCCGAATGATCTCCCGCTAGACATTAGTTTCAATCCACTTCAAAGTTATGAATTCAACAGGGGGCACGGGAAAAACATTAGATTCTGCAGTCACTAGTGTCTTTGAAAACAACTTTAAATCAGGACAACATGTCATGGTTTTGAAACCATCAGATACAGTTAATAATGACTGTTCAAACATTAGTTTGAATCAATTTCAAAGTCAAGAAATCAAATTTAGTAGCTGGCAACGGTGTGGATATAACCTAAATGTATTGAAACAAATATTTTTACAAGTTGAATAAACTTTCACAGAATGACAGCTTCATCATTTAACGATATAATTATTTAAGGAACAAAATCCACAACCGGAAAGAATTGAGAATGAGTTTGATTAGATCAAGTTATTCATCTTGTAATGCAGAAAGTGCTACTTTAACTAAAACAATAACACTTAATAAAGTATCGGATGAGTTCTACGAAAACGAGTTTTTCTCTATTGATAACTTGTCGACCTTCTGATGAGTTATGCTGCTTATTTGATGGGCAAAGTAAACAACGCAATTGGTTTCGATGTTGGCACAATCGATATTTCATTGGTCAACAGTAGCTATAATATTGATACAGTTGATGAAAAGTAACAATACACAACTTCCTGATTGAACGTTGTTAATGCAGCGTTTTCGCTGTCCGTGAAATGATTCATTCGAGTACTCAGAAACGTTGTTTATCGGTGTGTTTTTAACTGTTTGAGTATAAACGTTGATTAAAATGTAACCCTATTATATAGAATGTTCGATAATATGTTTTATAGGCATGTTCTATGTTTATGTTCCAGTGATCTTGTTTGATTGCAAGCTAAATAAAATTAGATCGACAGTTTCATGTAATAACATATTAAACTGTCGATCTAAATGTATTTAGATTTATTTCATTGCAACAATAACATGTCCTTGTTAGTACACTGTGAACTCCTGAATTGTTGAGACAATGTCGTATCAGGCATGGTAAACAAAATAATCTACTTACTATGTTAAGTCTGTTCAGACTCTTATTTTATTTATATATCCTTTGGGTGATACACAACTTCATATTCACTTTCTGCCAGTGATATGACACACCTGCTCGTGTCATAATCTCAATTACCTACACTGAAGAATTCCCTTAAGATATACATTTCAAACCCGTTATGATTTTATCACTCTTTTGGGAGTAACTTTTCACAGTGTCCATCATATAACGTCGATCCAATTACTATATAATGGACTCACGTGTCAGAATGAGTTTTTATTATTTAACTTAATTGCACCTTTGTGGGATGTTATTAATACAATCTATTTTTCATCACCCCATACTCTTTCCTACGTGTTTACGATATGATCGTATATGATTTAAATTTTAAAGGTTGGTTTATAATAAACAAAGTATTGCTCAAAGACTGAATGAAATACACATATTTACATATATACATAGATACATGTATTATATATCAATGTTTACCATCAACGTTGGTTTAGGTTGAGGATTAAAGGCAGTATCTTTGTCTTTCAGAGAGCTACGAAAGTGCTTTTAAATGATGTTTCTGACTCACCATATGGTTAAAATCAATGCTTACACTAAATTAAGCTTCCCCAAGCTACGCTACGAAAAATTGATTGGGCTTTGGGGTTTGCTTTTGTTCTTGCTTAGTGCGGCCGTGTGATGTTCTATGTGTTAATAAAGAAGCACTGATTGAGTTGTAAAGTGGTCGATGGAGTGTAAATATGTATGATGTACATATATTGAACTGACGCTAGTTTGACAGGGCTCTTGTACTCTCCATCAATATGAAAAGGGTTGGTGAAAGGAGAACATTAAGTGCTGAATCGTAATAGTACGTGTATTATTTGTTTTGTAATCTCCCATTCGGCTGTAATGGGAAATAATGTAACTGCAAGAATTAAATGAATAGATCCATTGTGCATGACGTATTATTATCAATGTAAAGTGTATTATGAAATGTAAACATTGAGGGGAATAGATTAAGTTTTGGAAAAGTTTGGCAACGATCTGAGTTTGAAAGTAAAAGGTTCAAATGATGATAGTGAATTCGAAATGTAACAATTGAATCCCAAGAAAATGAACTGGAGTTTATGTCAATATATTTGATCTATCTATCTAAATGTAATAAAAACAATGGATATTTAAGAAGAAACTAAATTTGAACATCTTCAATATAGTCAGTTCATTAAATGTTGTTCTCATCTTTAATACGTACATATACAATTTATGGTGGTTCTTAACTGTTATGTATTAATACTTATAACTTAAAATGATTTCTTGATAATAATTTATTTTAAATACAGTTGTCCACAATACATTACCATCAGAGTTGTACTACATGTTGTTAGTCTTGCTTGTTGTCATAATTCTAAAACGTTAATTTTGAGAACAAAAAGGCAACTTATATTTTTAGACATGTATATTTCGAGTAAATGATGATTACTTTGATCTTACATGCAAAACAATGTTCTGGGATTGAATTAACTAGTGGTACATTTCAGGAGATTAGCTTACCAAAATACGCCGGACAAAGTCTGTATTCCAGTGTCTTGAACCTGGAATATAATTCAGCATAGAAGGTTGATTGTTGCCATGTTCATGTTTTGATCTAAAAGATGATACAAAATACACATATATTCAATATATTGTTTTCTATCTTTTTCTTGCTGTCAACATTTTATCGAAATTTACATACGAGTGACACTTACCTGATGTATTACGTCATTTTGAAATCGCTGATATGTTGATATATTTCGATGACTTGTTTATAGTCTACGCTTAACCATATACGTAACCCAGAAGTCGTCACAGTGGACACTTATACAGACAGTTTTAGTTGATTGATTCTCCAGATTATAGTAAGCACCCTTTGATCTCTGAATGTATCTCACACCCTAGCATTATGACATTATACATAAGCCTGTAGTCAGACTTATTGATCTATAAGTGACGTATGTTAAACCCGTTGATCTCTAAAAGGTTCCTGCACTATAACAATATAATTGCTGATTATATTTATAAGACTCGGGTGAGACATCATTCATCTATTATAACAATTATGGATGATTAACAGAGTATTTAACATTACCATAGGGTGCATTTTAGCTATAGGTTGAAAGCTTAGTTTGTGTTTCAAAGGAATATAGTCGACTGGTTTCTTAATCTATACAATGCTCACATTTATCATCAATACATCAATAGTTTCCAATGTAAGACGTTACTGGTCTGTTTGAAATCTCCTACATCAACACCATAAGGTTACGTGCATGCTGAAGTATCCCTATGGTAGTTCAGTATTGATTACAGATAAATGATCATCTCTCCACCATATGAACAGTAGGTACATGACTGATTCCAAAGCATTTGGTAAGCAAGTATTGATCCACTTCAAATCGTTTTCTGCACCAAAAGGTTACAGTAATTATGACAGATTACAGAAAAAAATCAAATCTGTATTGATCTCATTCCTCTGCCATATCATGTTCGTGCATGATGTGTTCTATTATAGCCCATATTGGTCTGTGTTTAACTGTATTGTGTAAGTATATGAACATAATCTCACAAATGTATATATCAAATCGGTCCTCGTCCTCGTCTAAACCATATGGACTTTTTCTAACATGATTGGTTCTTGGGCCTATGGTAAGCCTATATTGATAAGTAGTTGTCTGTATTGCGTTGATACATAAACATGATATAACCAAAGTCAAGTCGATATACTGTTTTCCTTTCTGCGCCATTTGCATAACCATATTGACCTGCGAGTGTCTGGATTGTCTTAATATATGACCATATTCTTACCACAGTCTATGCCAAGCTGAGATCGTCTCCTTTCCGCACAATATGATGATAAGCAGACATGATTGGTTCTTGAGCTTACGATAAACCTTTATTGATCTGTGTTTGTCTGTATCGTGCAGTATATGAACATGCTCTTAATTAAATATATACCAGACAATCAATACGTAGTTGTACCAGTTACAGTTACATGTAGTGCGCGCACTTAATGCATTGATTGGGGTTGATGTATCTGACAGTCAATTGCTTCATAACTGTGTTATTTTACAATGTTGCAATGTATATTTATAATTGTAAGTGTGCACCTGTTACGCTATTTTGTCATGTATGACAACAAATAATCTTTGACAATGTAAACTGTTTATGTTGAATAATACATTAAGCAAACATGGACTCAAACTTGTCAATTTGCAGATTGATGACATTACAGTTATATTTAATGTCAACGTTGCTCTGGAAACGGTTTTCAAAAAAGTCATATATTGTACAGGACGAATTCCGCCTCAATGGTCACTCAGTGACCTTGACACCATCTCCTTTTCCTATATTGAGGTCACGTGACCGACGCAGTGCTAATTAAATGACATCTCAAGGGACCTGTCATCATGAGATTCATGCAATGCTTGTGTTCTGAGGAAGGGCTGAGCAGCACTGGGTTCTTGTCCCTGTAGACGACCTCGATAAATCATTTATGTTTCGCTTGATCTGAAACTGAACGATGCAACACCGATTTCACACGGATCATGCTTTATAATGTATTGTTCATTTGACGCCTGTACTTTGACTTTCATTGTGTGAGCTTGAATGTCAACAATATTGATGTCATGCTTTTGACTACATCATTAATAGACTTAGAATATTGAATGTATTTTTACGATTTATCTTAACATTAATGAAATACCTATAGCTGCATAATAGTTTTAGTATTTTAAAAAAGAAAATATTATGATGAATATAAGATTACTTGATCACTTGATGTTGTTGTTCATATTGTAAATATGATTTGTAATTTCAAAAACAATTAAAATAATTTCCAGGAGGAACTTAAATGAAACTAGAAGTTAGTATTTGTCTCTGATTTCATCATGTAGTTGCCATTACAATAGACTGATGTTAACTTGGGAGAAGTTCATGTACGATACATGTATTTTTTGACATCTAGAATTAAGTTAAATTAAAACATCTAGTTTTTAATAAATCTCTGTTTTTACATCCTTTGTCTTCTCATCATATCATGTATTTGGCGACCTTGTTTGAGTATATTATTTGTTCATGAATTATGTAAACACTCAAACGAAGATGGTATCTTGAAATGAATAATATATTAAAGCTTTTAGCACATCACCATTCTAAGCACATGTGTGTTGACAATATGTCGCAGGCATATAGTTTTCAACTGTTCTTGTATTAGAAAAACAAGATTTTCTGGAGAACAACCGCTTTAATTAATGTGATCATACACGACGTTTCCTTCATTACCTGCAGAATGTCCACTTCTAAATGGCGTATGTTGTGATGGTTCTGGTTAACATGAAGCTATTTATATTGTTTAACCTGACACGACTTAAGATCAATATTAAACTAGCGTTTACATTGTACTTGACCTTATCACAGTCTCTCCCCCCCCCCCCCCCCCCCCCCCCCCCCCGACACACACACCCCCTATTCTCTTAAAACTTGACGATTACAGCATATCATAAGCCATGTGCATCTGTTAATTAAATTGGTAATTCAAAATAGTTCTCGTAAGCTCGACAACGGTGGCTCATGAGAATACACGAACAGATAATGCATATCTTCATGAACATGTCACAATTGCCAAAAACACTTCGTAGTGTTAAATATTACATTATAATACTTAGCAAGCTTATATGTTACAAATTTGTTAACACGCGAACATAATTTTACTTTCCATAACGTGTTGTATATTGCAGTAAATATACCCCGTATCCGCATGCTCAATAACATGTCACAGGAAAATGATGTTCGTCTTAATTATAAGCCCCTCTTAGTATTTACAGCTGAGTACACAGAGCTCTTATAAGGCTGCTTACCGTACATTATGTTTTCCACTAACAGTAACGATGGTAATTTCACTCCAATTCAACTACAATAAACCCCAATCAGCACATATCATTATTCATTATACGACATCTGATATTCAGTAGCGTAATAGAGTGTGTCATTTACAAATTAGAGACATATATATGTTACCTAGTCTGGTGAATTCCAGTGAGAGTATATTTCACAGGAGGATATACCTTCAAGCTCCTGTTATGATTTGATCACACTATTGGGAAGCACTGTCCACAGCGTCCATCGTATAAAGTAGAAGCACGTCGAGCAGATTCCAATATATCAGACTCTTATGTCAGATTGCCTTGTCATCATTGTAAGTCTAGTGTTCCTGTGTGGATCGTTATTGATACAATGCTATTTGTTATGTCCGATATCATTTTAATCTCACATATTTGGCGAGTTTTTACTTGTTGTCTTGGTAGTTAATCTTCAATATTAGTGAGCTTAGCAATGGGAACCCTGAGAATTACTAAACTTACCCACGTGTTAAATTGTTCCAATGATTTATTTAAATGTGTTCGTTTTGTTGTCTGAAACTGATATTGACGTTCAGAAAATGTGTAACGAAGTATTCGTCATTTATTATTTGGACATGTCTCTTGAGTTTGAGATGGATGTTTACTAACTGTTATTGTAATAACTGATAAAAACAGTCTACTGAAAGGATTGCTTCTTCGTACTATACTTGTATGAACCACTTACGATGTTGTTTCGCCAACATTGCCGTGATATGTACATGTATGATGTTTAAAGGAACGTACAAAATGTAGGGAACCTTTGAGTTGAGTACCGGATTCGTACGTGATCATGAGTACCCGGTATTGCTAATTTGTATTATTGTTATGATAATTACATTTTAATGTATGTATGACAATTCTAATATGGGTAGGACTTTCAAGTAATTTCAGTATTGACAGGAAAACATGATTGGTCATGGGTGGATGAATCAAAGCAAAGGAACACTATTGCATCATTTTGATTATATAACGTAGCGAAGGATATTCCCAGTCCTGCATTAGCATACGAGTGATCGTGGGAGAACTAAACGTCAGATACTCGTCATACTGTTGGAAATCAATGTTTCATATAAGAAGCTGCTTTCTATGAAAAAGCATTTTCATGCTCTCTGCATTATATGCGCTTGTCAGATAACTGGAAGTGGTATCTAATTAGTCATATGATTTGGAAATGAATGTATTCATTTTGCATGCTTCCCGATGCATACACATATGAAATTTAATATATTTTGAAGATATTAAACCCTCTAGTGTCTAAGTGTTCTCATGCCTGGAGAGGCATCTAATCCGTTAAACGCTAAAAATCAATGTTGACACTCTGAAAGGTATCCAACCGATACAGGGAGATCGATTCTAAATTTTCAATGTTTATAACTT
Organism: Gibbula magus; assembly: GCA_936450465.1. Lineage (NCBI taxonomy): Eukaryota > Metazoa > Mollusca > Gastropoda > Trochida > Trochidae > Gibbula > Gibbula magus. Next base: position 50,350,315 of record OW388290.1, on the reverse strand, counting down.
GCTGTAGTTCTTGCAACTGTGGCAGTAGAACAAGGGTTGGTTAAGTCCCATGAGGGGGACTGTTCTTATACGGTTAGTGGTACAGACATTGGTAATTCTACAATACGCTGTTTCACCTGAGTGCCACGTTCGCTCGATCACCAAACTGATGCATATAAACTGAGTGAGTTGATCTATCTTGAATAGGTCCCGTCTAGTGAGGTGGAATGATGTGCTGTTGGCTATAATTGAGTAATGATGGACTGCCTCGGGCTGCACAGACATGAATTGTTTTTAGATTATTAGGACGTTGAACGATGTTTTAGTGTTTGTCTACTGAGGCGAAATCATTCCTTTTGTGGCAATAAACGAGCAATAATTGGCCGCTTCGGGCAGTTGATGGTATAAATATGTAAAATGATGCATTTCCCAAAACGTCAGTTGTCATTCTTATGAGTATAAAGTGGACTTTAAGAGTCATGACGACCTTTTGACATGCGCAGCTGAATATTGTTCCTCGGGGACTGGTAAGCAATATTGAACTGTGAATTCGTTTATTGTCTGCGAGATGTGACGATATCAACATGGTCTTTACTAAATGAAACTGCTGCGATCAATATGACCAAAGCCTCATGGCTGAGAGTAGATTAACAATGTACAGGAAGTTATCCGATGCATAAGAAATTCCCAAAATGCTTTTGATAAAAATAGAAAGTGTGGGTTCATCACTAAAAGTATATTCAACAATAAGATAATTTTAGAAAAATTAAGGGTCACCCTAATATCAATATAATTATATGGGTCATGAATGGAAGTCTTCAATAGTTACAATTGTATGGTCCTCAAATATGTTGTAAGACCTTCAGTACATATTGGCATATTTTTTAATGTAGAGGGGTTTTATTGAATACAGGGAATGGCTGGATTATTGAAGATCAGTTTACGAGCGTTTGCCAAATCCCCAGCCGCGTCAAATGACGATGACAGATTAAGTTGATGTCTTGCTTGGCTCACGTACAGTGGCTGCTAGGTGCGCTTGATTCGAAAATCAAAGTTTAATGTACATGTAGTGTGTTGGATGAGCTTTCTGTATCGTGTACATTTCGAGGTACTAATTATTAAATTTGGAAATACACATGTATGTCAAGGAACGTCAATTCCATCTAAACATGTCAACACCAGGACAGTAAAGAGTGTCAGTGTGACCATGAAGGAAGAACGATCCATTCGTCATACTGTGTGATATATACTCATATTTGAATTCATTGGAATTTGTTTTCAAATGCAACTTTCACTTATTTATTATAACCGAAATGAGAATACTCAAACACTGTAACAATATACCAATGCCAAGATCTCAAGACACAAGAAATGAACTCTTTTGACTAAATTTCATTTTTTTTCTGATATTCCCCTTTCTTTGGTATTTTAAAGTACAAGACAAGTGGAGAAATAGCAAATGCTCAAGGACACTATTCACAAAAAGACATCAAGTAGTTACATGTTTTCCTAAAAAAAATCGAAAGTGATACCTTACGTTGTTTATATAACATTTCATTCCTATAACTATTAGGGGGTGTCAACCATTTTTACCATGAGTATATGTTTGGTTTATATTTTTCAATAGTAAACAGTTGCAGGACGTGGGTAATATTACCACGATACTTGTGTTCATCTACAAGCTAAAGCTAAAGGAGCCCTTACGAGACTGTTGAAGGGAGCTTATATTCGTGTACACCAAATATATTCTTACGTAGTGCTCCATTAGTTCTCGTCAGGTTTTAGACGTCAGCGTTTTAAATTAACATATATATCACATATCGAGTGTTTGGTCGTAATATGGCACATCAGTGTTGAGTTTGGAATGCATGTCCTGATCTTGACAACAATGACACGTCTCCTCTTGATCTTGACATGTATCAACAGCCATTACATTATGAATGTATGATGTCTTTGTAAAGAGGACGTGAGTCATTGATTAAATGACAATTCACCATTTCTCTACATGATATGTCTTCTTAGAGAAGATCACATAGTTCCCAATGACATCAGTGTACGGTTTCGATACCCGTGACAGTTCACTGAAGCGCAATGGGACACGATATTAATCCGTGAATGGTTTACCTCTCATGAAGTGGTAGAGAATAATAATAAGTCATGTCTCATGAGTTCAATGGTATTGTTATTTGGTTTTTTCTCCGTAGACCGTGAACACTTTTTGCATTCATCGCTGAAGAACGTGTGCAGTGCATCACGCTTTGGTTCATCTGAACACAAATTATTTAGGAGCATATATATTAATGATGTCTTGATTGTCATATAATGTGTCCCTTACTAAATGCTACTAAAGAATTATAAGAGTTTATATATGTAGCCATTGTTTTCAATCAAACGACATATACATTTGAAAGAACGTCATATTCGATTTCAAAAGAAGCATACATTACTCCTGTTTCATTCTTATTCATCGAAATCTTTGTGGCAAATAAAAAACGGGAGAAATGAAGTTTACCAATGATTGCTTAAAAATGATGACGCATTTAGCTCGAAATGACAATGTGAGCGAGAACTTTGCTTATGACGCGAGTATTACTCTTTATTAAATGTTGGGTTTTGGTAATTTGATTATATAAATAATACGACATCGTTCTATAAAATATTCTGTCAACGAGCTATTGATTATTCAGTTCTATGTTCCTACGTATTACATAGGCCTTTGAATGTAATAAAATCTGATTGAATTTCTAAATGCTCTTACGTACACAACCATGTTGAGATTAGCCATTCATGAGGGCCTAGCAAATCGATATGTTCAAAGAATAGAGGTAATCCCGAAGAAGGTTAGTACTTTGTATATGATGAATTTGTACATAGGTCTAATGTGTAGTTTTTGGACTTACTTTTCCAGTTTTTTTTAACAACTAAGGATTTTGTCTGTAGCTTTCAGGAATTTCTCTCAAACGTTCGTGTCCGCATTGTAGTCCACTTGAATGTCATACAGAATATATGTTTTATTTAGCTTCAGGGAGGTTTTAGTTACAAGGAACCGACAAATCAAACACTAAACAATTCAAGTGTTAACCGAGAAGCAACGTCTGTTCTTGAAGTAATGCAAGTAAATCAACAGTAGTAATAATAAATAATGGTTATGTGATCTCAGTTGATACCGGGGCAGTAACGGTGCGATGTGGTCAGGAGCAGTTACAATGAGAATTGAGTACGTAATTACAATTGTTTTCAAATCAATTCTGCATTACGGGCATCACGCATGCTGTGCCAATAGTTAGAGGTAAGACGAATCTGGCGTAAAGTGTGGACGGTCTACATGCAATATGTGTAAATGTAAGCGCTTTCAAAGAAGTCAACAATATTGTCCATTTTTATTTTTAACGGTATCGCGTGACATGTACCCCAGTATCTCAAAGACCTACTTAACTTTTATAAGCCTTCGTTAACTCTCAGATCCTTTCTACATCCACCAAGCAAAGCCCTTCTGTCTATGCTTCCAGACTCTGGAACTCCACCCCAATGGACACCAACTCTGCAGAGTCTGTTCATTCCTTCATTAAATCTTTCATCATGTTCCTATTCAGCAATTAGCTCTACTGACTTTCAGTTCTAGCATTGAGCAGGTCGAGTCTGGCATCTAGGCACTATACAACTACAGGGTACATGCATAGGGTGACTGGTGTCAATGCTTTTAGTCCAGTAAACAAACACGTCAATGTGACTGTTATTAAAAGATGTCACGTAAAGTGCCTGTTGTCTACACGCAATGACATGTTTCGATGCTTTCAGACAAGTCAATATTATATTCCATGTTAGAGTTCAGTCATAACGTACACCACTGTACAGGCAATATGTGTAGGTGTCAGTGATTTCAGACATGTCAGCAATATAACCCATTTGACTTGGATTAACAGGCACGTGTCGATGGGCGTTACGGTCAGTGCATTAGATCATAAGGTCTTACTATTTTGAGTTCACTTAATGTGATGTGATCTCGTCATGAGGGAAAATGCAGGGAGTAACATCCACACAGCACGCACATGTAATCATAGGAATGGAAGGTTTCACAAGAATGTGCCACTGTTTCGACATCGTTGAGAAACAATTCAAATGAGTAGTTAATACAAATCGTATAATTCTCTTATGAGGCTAAGGATCACAGAAATTGAACATTTAATCAAATATATAACATACAATTCAAATATCAAGTGGTGTTTAATTGATGCTAGATACACAATATGATGGAGATTATGTATCGTAAGGCAATCATACCTAAAATATATTGAGCCTTTTATATATAGATCCAGACCACCAGATAACTTGTTTTCCTTGCTCCAATATATAAATTCCAATCTCACGAAACGATTAACTAAACATTTGACAAGACGTGTACATATATGTATGTGATTACCAAGTTGTAGCAGTTTCTTGTGATTTCTGTCAATACATCTTATATGATTTCGTGAATCAACGATGTGGCAATAAGCATGCTTTGCCAAGTATATATATATATATATATATATATATATATATATATATATATATATATATATATATATATATGACAAAATTGAGGAAGGTCTCACGTGAGGTAAATGTATATAAAAATAAAATACTTCAGACGACACTGATGATGATATATATATATATATATATATATATATATATATATATATATATATATATATAGTTTACATGATTGTTCAAGAAAGCCTTACACCTTATCTTAAACGATACCTTGATTTCATACATTATATGGTTATTGGTTGTCTAAAGTATACATGTAACGACATGATGGCAAATGTACCTTTCTGTAAAGCAAGCGATCAACTAATGAACATCAGCTCGTTTTCCTGTTGCATGAGCTAAGCATGTGCCTGATGTTTGGGTTGTACGGGTTGCTTGCGAGTATAGTGGTACTTTAAACGTTGTTGCAAAGGCCATGTATCTTGCTCACGGAGCGCGTCAATTCTTGAGAATAATTAAATGCTTGGCGACTCCATATATAGACAAGTTTGTGTATGATTTGTTGGCGGTGAAACATGCACATTTAAGCATGATGGAACGTTCATCCAGAAAATTACATGGAAGATGTTCACGGACGTGACGATTATTTCCGCCAAATTCTTTTTAAATGATATGCATCAATCAATATTCCATTTTCTCCAGTTGTTTGTGCTTTGGGAGCATATCAAGAATTATGTCAAAGATCACTGAACACGTCGATTGACATCTGTACCTGCAGTGACCATATCAAACGATACAGCTAGTGCTCTGGCAGGGGTCGTTCAATTTCAGTCTGGTTCCATCAAACTCGCTTAACGATATCTCCAGTCATAGGGTTTGAGGGTTTCCCAAATCAATTCCAATTGGAACAGAGGAAATGTATTGTGAGATGGCTTTCCCCGAGGCTCCAATACCATATTGGTAACGGTCGTGTGTCACAGATCACCAATCTAATGGAAATTGAAAACCCGATTGTCATGGATTAAACCACCGGACTTGAAATGGTGCCTGGCATCTGTATATACTTTTGCTCATGTCTATAAATGTCCGATGTCGAAGACGCAAATCGAAGTTTTAAAGGGCTTACTATATATTATAAGAAAACGTTGCCAGACCGATTTATGTGTTAGCAATAATGTCCTGTTGATAAAGCCCTTCCGTCACAGAAGATCAATCTGACTCAAGTTTGCAAAATGGTAACCATTATATTATATATATATATTATATTATATTATACTTTACTTTCGCATATCGTTGTTGAATGTTGCCAGGGACCTTTTCCACATCACGGATTCATGTTGCTAAAGGTAATCAGTCCATGGCCAAGAGTCTACAGCTGCTGAACAAAAGTTTGTTACATTGCTATGTTTACATGACTTTGGGGACTTAAGACACAAATAAATGGTTGCATTGTAGCACTATTTGGTATCAAAAGAAAGTACATCCAATAAGGAATAGTAATCCATTTTGTTTGTCTCAGTGGGTGGATTTGTTAAGGCAGGAATTCCTGGAGACTGCGACAGGTATCTTTTCAGACAAAATACCAATATTTATTTACCAACTTGCAAAGCTCCTGGCTTGAAGTAGGCAATCCCTTAGCAGCTGTTTTACCAATAATGTCCCAGAGAGTCTAAACAAGGGTAATGTTTTTCGGAATTCCAAGGGTATTCCAATTATGGTACGTTCTGAACAGCCAAAAATGAATGACCGCTCTCAGAAAAATGAGCAATGGATGGATTGTGCAGAAATCTGATGTTTACATCCGAAATACAAGACATTCATATTGTGTTTAAGGTCATTAATGATCCAATTTTGATATTTCTGGGAATCAAGGAATACCAACCTCCTTTTAAGATTCCAAGTGCCATGTTCTGACAATATTCCCCAAAATGGACTTGGGGGTTGGTGTTTTACAGATTAAGATTTTTGGAAAATAATTAAACAAATGTTACGAGTGTTGTGAATGTAACAAACTTTTGTTCAGCATTTGTATATTGAGTTTGCAAGGGGTTACAATAAATGCTTCCCGTCGTCTGTTGAAGAACCACTTGTTGGTGAACTTCGCCTGACCCATGAATGGAATGAATTCGGAATTTGCCAACATGGACAGTTATGGTCAGGCTGTCACTGTTGCGTAGCCAGGTCTACGAATGGTTTTAGACTATGGTATTTGGACCGATTCGCTAAATGTAGCAGGCGATGGCGGCCATTGTGGGATGTTATGCTCCCAGGATCGTGAACAATGTATGCCCTGACAATATCAGGTCGGTGTAGGGCCTATGTTCCAGATCATCAAATTAACAGACGTTTGCAAAGAGATTACCATAAATGCTGACAAAGTCCTTTGTAACTTAATCGATCAGATTCTGACGATTTCATTCACTATCTACTGTGTGGGCGGCATATTGACATTCACAAAAACAACGACGGGAGTTGAAGGTCAATGTCCTGGATCACAATGCTAAGTGGAATGGCAACGGGTTGACATTGGTGAAACATGTCCGTAAACTTTCTGTTTAATAACGAGTTTAGGGGTCAGCACACGTTGTGAAATAGTCCTTTGAAACTAAATGTATTGTTTATATTAATGAATGCATTGTCCTTTGAAAACAAACTCAATTGTGGTATTAAATGAACTTATTTTAAGCTTTTAAGCTGCATGTAGACATTGGCAATATTATCACGATGGTCAATTGTCCGAGATACCAAACACAAGCATGTACACGCTTAGAGGAGCGCTTCTATCGAATGTGGTCACATTCGAGGCATCTGTTTGCTGGTGGGACATTAAATAACCAATGAGTTAAATTTAAGTAGAAATTATTGATTTAGGTGCAAGCTCAAGGCGATTTTGAAACAATCGGTTGCTTGTTTGTTCAATCCATCTCGGAGTGTCGTTTGCCCTTTGGGAATGAAAAACTTGCAGCTGTTTCTCCGTGTCTTGCAAAAAGAAAATGAAAATAACTTTTGAATAAACCTGACTGTTTGAAATGCTGTTTCCTGTCTCCGGTAGCTTAGAAATATATGTTTACTTTCTCTCTGTTCAAAAGAAAACTGGGTTATAATTTATTTACGACATTTATATTGTATGTGACGAGGCAGTTACAATGTTTCTATATTTTCTACATAATGATGAAACGGACAAAGGAAAGTATACACATTCTTAAATGAAATTATGGAAAATTGATATTATTGAAGTTGACAGTGGGCATCGGATATACAGGGCCTAAACATTAACTTTTGTTTTTTAAAGGTGAACTAAAACCATATTAACATATTTTGGAGAAAATTGGAAAATATTTATAATCACGTCATACCGGTGTAAAGTCACGTGACAAAAGCTGGGCAACGGATACCAAAGCTGCAAGAATCGCCCTTGTTCCTGCATTTCTAATGTCAATTACAGCTGAGTTGGGGAGACATTTGACAATCGCAGAACACTAAAAACAATGGTATTTTGCCCCATAAAGGCTGATTTATGTGTGCGTTAGACCGCCGCCTACGCTATCTCTGAGTGACGTTATTGACGGCGACCACCATAGATCGGCGTGTCACTATGCACACGTGCACAAAAGACCTTGAACTGGTAGAGTCGAAGTTTTTCGACTGCTCAATAGACAGGTACTGACCGCTGAACTTTGATTTGTGGCTAATGTCACTATGGATGTGACAACGTCGATTTGAATGCAACGTTACAGCTTTACAATGATTTTTATTTTCTCAAGACTTGTCGCTGATCGAAAACTGTCAGACGGTCCACAATGGCGTGTTAGAATCACACCACACTCTCCAGTTAATGAAAAAGCGTCGATGCAGGATTTGCATGAGCACAGGAACAGCTGTGGCGTCATAAGACATGTTTAATTCCCGTGTTGACACACGCATCGACCACATTTGGCACCAAGGTGGTGCATTTTACAAATTGAAAGACTTAAGAGAATTGAAAGAATTAAAATTAACGTGTTTTGTTTGTGTTGTTTACCCCCTATCTTTTGGATTTCTTGGGTGCAAAACTGGCTTATTAAAAAGTGTTCCGAAATGAATGAACTATCCAATGTACTTTATCTCAAACTTCTACCATATTTATTTTTTTAATTATAGTGATTTAAACAAAGATGTTCACTTTCTTTTGCCTGCCAGTTTATTTTGTCTTTTCAGTTACTTCAAAGGCCCCAGCTTTGATTCACATTTAATTTCAGACAAATGAAAATGTTATGATGATAACATAAATAAGAAAACATGTTATTTTGTGTCTCATCTTTAAAACATTGTTTAATTCATGTTGTTGCTTGTTTCTCATTCGGCAATACACATCCTCGTTCTCATTCTCTTTTTGTTTGTCTGTTCTTCGGAGCCATTTTTCTGATCAAAAATGTAAAATCGGTATCAACTGAGTAATCGGCTTCAAAATGCCCCAGGGATTCCTATGTTTAATAACCTCTAAAAATAATAACTTGTCAAAGGTTAATCGACATAAAGATTTAAATTTGCATCATCAGTTTTAAATAATTCGTTGTTTCTTTCGTTTGAAATTTGTTTTGCTCCATAGGATTTCTCTAACATCATGTGTTCATTATCGGAATCGTATTTTATTGTTTAATCATTTGACGAAAAATTAAACTGAATGCTTTAATTGAGTAATTGAGCGTCATTGCCAGTAATTGAGCGTCATTGCCAGTAATTGAGCGTCATTGCCAGGAATTGAGCGTCATTGCCAGTAATTGAGCGTCATTGCCAGTAATTGAGATACATCAACAGTCTGATAAGAATGTTGTAAAAAACGCAATGGAATGTTTTAGGAACATTTTATTTATTTTTAAAACGAAACATCAAAGACCCCACATTAAGAAGCACTAGCAATATGTTAACCAATGTTAACCAACTCAAAATCAACGTTTCAACAGTAGACCATTTTTTCTTACAAAAATACATTTGTCAGGATCAACTGTGTGAATGTCAATTAAAGTCAGAAAAACTGACGTCGATCGTCCTAAAACTGAAATCATTAAAATCTCAATAATAAATGGGAGTCCTATGTCAGGACGACCTCGCAATCTCGGAATGAAGATTAATTGCAACTCCCCTTATGAGGATGTATTGATCTCTGGTTAGATGTTTATTACTGGCCACTGTTAATACATCAACATGCTCTTAATTTGATAGATAACATTAACCAATGCCTCTTGCGGTTAATGAAATTAGATCAATGTTATCACCCCTGTGAGTGTGTGTGTGATAGGCTTAACCATTGACGCTGTGGAATCATTCTCGTAATTAATGATTGGGCCAAATTAGCTTTTGTGATATCATCGAATCAATAACCCATCCAGCCATTGAAATTGGATACATGTTAACTATATTAAGCTGTATATGTCATGGTTTTATATAACTATTGGTGAAAATTGGCAATAATCATATCATCGAAACACTGCCCCTTCAAGCTATTGGGATTAGATTGTCATGATCTTAAAGGGGCATTAGGACGTTTTTATTCAAATTTTATTTTTTCAAATTTCCCATTTATGATAGTTTATATCATTTATATTAACTTTGGAGGGTAAAACATCTTATTACACAAATCAATTATCCGTTATGGTAATAACGGTGTTGTGTAAAAAGCAAAAATTGCATGGCGACCATTTATTGTAAATACATTTTATTATTTCGATTTATAAAAATGATTCCAATGGCTTTACCGAACCATGTACACTCATTTTTTAACTTGATTTTACGAAGAGAGGAGGATGTTTTACTATTAGTGACATTATTTTTCAAACTTATTTGAGCGAAAAAAACATATTGTGTTTATGTACTTCTTATGTTACATTTTGCAGCCTGACTTGATAACAGTTCAGTTCAGACATGTGGTTACTTAAACGTGATGATGTGCACCATCTTGCCTTTCCCAGAGTATATGATACGCGTGAACCATGATCAAGAGATTAGTCCCCATTGGTGTAACCATATCACGAATCCAATATCAGCTTCTTGTGTATTTCTCATTAGAATTAGTGTTGTTGATTTTATACTGTGGTTTCCTGCATTTACGACCTGTACATTAAATTTTTATCGATAGCTTATCTTGATATTTGAAATTACCTAAAAACCTATCTGTTTTAGAATAAAAAATTTAAATACTCACTTTGGCTCGTTAGCTTTACACTTTTTAAATAAGTTTTTAAGATGTAGAATTTAATCTTATTTTCGATAAATAAATCTCCTCATGTTAATGTCTGTATCTTTAGTCTGAACTTGAGACAGATATTCTCTTGATCTCCTATTTATTTGAATTTTAATGATCCTACGATTTAAAAAAAGTTTTTGTTACAAAATGATCTCTGTTTATTACCAAGGGAATTGTTTGTAATATCATTACACGATCTAGCTGTGGGGCAATGAAATTTTATCATGTTATCGAGTGTAGCCTTGGGAATGATATACAGTACATCAAAGAGTTGTTTATGTTCTATTGCAAACTCCTTTAGACGTTTTTGTTTGATCTTAATACAAAGACTACACACGCGCATAAACATTGCCTTGATGATAAACATACGATCCTTGAATGTTGCTAAATCATTATTTTTATAAAATGTCGTTTTTCGTTATGACAATGCAGAATACGTTTTCAAAATCTTGTATTTTAATCCTGGCCTGTTTTATACCTTTCCTCAGTTGTAACCTGAATTATATGTATGTAGTTTCGTTACAAAGGTGTTGCATTCGTTATATATGAAATGAAGTCAATTTTCATTTAAATTGGAAACAACTGTGAAAAGAATCATTCTACCATTAGATATATCTGTCGACGCGTAGTTTGTGAGGATTTGTTGATGATTTCACCATTGGTTAATTGATGCCATTTAAACAATTTTCATAATATACAATACCTTTTCTTGCGTACATATGCACATAATGAATATTGGTGCTCCATACAGGAATCCTATTCTTGAGAATATATATACCCTCATAGATACCGATATATACCGATGAAGTGCTGTGGTAATAAGGCGCACTTCCAAAGAGCCAAGTTAAAGATGAAAGTATTTTATGAGGATAATAAAATAGTGGACAGTACGGTTTTATGATTACCACACAGCGTATCAATCATCAGATGTGCTAATTACGAATCACATCAAAGACTCGTGTTCGAGGTACTTTATGGTGACAACATCTATTACATCTTCAAACAAGAAAGAGACATACCTAATTCATGGAATGATTACTTACATGACCAGAAAAACCTTCTTCTGTTCTATTCTGTAAATATCTAAAGTCAACTATTTCAAGAGGTGACATAATATTGCGTTTGATTATTCAAACAAGAAAGCACATAAGTAACTCATTATGGAAATATTGTAATACTTTTGATATGCCTAGAGAAAGTAACGTACTGTTAGTGTTCTGTAGATATCGCCTTTCTCATTTAAGTCACCTTTTCCTAATGGTTAGAGAATATTATTCATATGACAAAGAAGAAAATGTAAGTTTCCCCTTATGTTCTACTAAGTACTGCATGTACTACATCAATAGAACAAGCTTACACAGCTATCCTTTACTTGTTATTAATAAAGTGAGAATTAAGGAACCTCTGGTCTTGTCTCTTTGTATTCCGTTAAAACATCGTGAAAAAATGAATAATTCATGACAGTTTGACATGATTCAAGGTTGTTGAACCCTCATGACTTCTTATTAGGAGTCACATCAAGTAACTGCATACAGGAAGCAGTATGAAAACTCAAATCCATTACTTGATTACTTTGTCCTGAATGAAGGAAGCAAATCAAAAGGTCAAGTTATGCTTGTACTGTCCAGTGCAAATCAACTGTGCTCTTAAATACGACGAAATGCTGAGTTTAGTCGTATCAACTAATTAAGACAGGAATAGAAAACAAACGGTAAAGGTCACGAGGCTTATATATACTTGTAGTTACCGCAATATTCAGACGTCTTCTCAAAGGGTCGTTTGTCTTGTCTTCCAGTATTATTATAACACTTTGGCGTAAAAAGTAAATTAAGTCACGTCAGTTTTACATGATTCTACATTGGTAAACCATCCACCACTTGATTACTAATTAAGGGTCACGCCAACGGACCTGCGTGCAAGAACCTTTTGGGAACAATAATCTATTACTGAAATAGTTTGTCTTCGGTGAAAGTAGCAAATGAAAAGGTCATGTCATCGGTTGTTTGTTCGGATTTAATCATGTGTCCTGTCCAATGTGACTTGATTCAGAATGACGACGTTATATACGTGTACCAAAGTAAGACATACGTGAGTGAATGGATGAATTCTACGTAGATAAACCCTTTACCATACGGATACTCATTACGAGCCACATCAAAGTGTATACATGCAAGAAGCCTATAAAAACCAAACTTCATTACCTAATTATTTTGTTGTAAATGAAAAAGGCACAGGAATAGATAATGGTTTAGGTATTTACCTGAACTACACAAATGAAAAGGATCTCTGTATCTTTGCTTCCTGAGTTTCCAAAGTTACTTGGTGCAAAAGGGTGAATAGGTATAGTCAGACAAGCTGTTGCGTCACATACGGTCTGAATACATTTGACGTAAATGGGAAAAAGAAGACACGTTCGTATCCTTTTTAAACTGAGGATCGTTATGTAGTAAATTGTAGTTATATAATGGGTTTGAAGTATTGAAACAGTGTGATTGTAGAATCACATGTCAATTTATAATGTAAAGTGTCTTGTAAGATTAGATCATTGCATGCGCTTGTGATTGGTATTGGAATGGGAAATGATAATAATTGCAGCAAAAGTAAAAGTTATATGTTTTCATCTGTACAAGAGGATTCTTGTCTTATAAGTTCCATCAGCCGCGATGAATGAGAGATGAGAAAACGAAATCCGGTACGGTTTGAATATAGGAAGACTCGTTCAAAACAAATATAGTCATTTCTGAGAGATATGTACAGTGGGGAGGTACAACCCTGATGATCGTAAACCGTGTTATCCACATATATGTATTATCAATTAACAATCAAGAGAGAACGAAACGTTATGCAAATAACTAAACCTCAAGGGGGATAATACTGCGATAACAGATCTATGATTATTATAACCAAAATGCATTTACTGTATAATCAGCATCTATCAGAAGTGAACTTAATGTCAAAATAACTACCGTTTGCTGGACCTTCTGTTTGTCGATGTACCGCAAGGGACTGGACAAAGGTTTCAAGAACTTGTATAATTGCAAATAGTGTGATAACAATGTAACAGCAACTAAGATATTTCGATTTATAAGTGAAATTAACAATCTACCAAGCTTCATTCATGACGACTGATATTTTCACTTTGAGCAATGAAGACATACCTGACCAGTGGCCGGAACTACTTTCTACCGTAACCTGATGGGAATATTTAGTGAAATAAACCCTGGTAGATCTACATTAATAAACTCTATCAAGTATTCTGTATTATTGGCATGAAAGAACACTGGGCGTTTTACAAAGGTAAACGTTTAAAAAGGCACATATAATATGTTGAAATATGTTTAACTGTTATTAAAGGCTCGCACATGAGTCGGGGGTTGTGTCCTATGAGGGTTATAAACCATCAGATCATGCCCTGCTCCACAGCTATGAAGAATGTCACCATCAATCATATACGTTCTGATAATCTCGACATTGATGAGGGGAAAAATACATTGCCGTACTATTTTATTGTTATTTCTTTCTTTGCTTTGTGTAGCACACATATCTCTTTCCTTCTGTCACCAAACAACTTTGGTTAACTTGAATTAGTGAGTTCATAGATGAACCAGTATGAGTTAGAAATATAATCGAATATTTTGTTATATTTTATAGAGTTAAGTTTGATGAAATATTTAAAATGGTATGATGGTACATAAAATATATGATAATTTGAGAAATAACCGGAAACTCTATTTAATTATGTACATGTATGATATTATTTATTTTTATGTTAACAATGAAAACTAATGAACAAAGCTCAATGTTAATGTTAACGATCAAACAACTAGTATTTGTTTTATAAGACACGTGTTCAACCTGCGTGTGTCAAACGCGTGTATACAAGTTTCCACGTCACGATGACGTCACCTCTTATTCAACTGATATTGTCGTCCTTTATCGTTCGCATTTCTTCTTTGATATTACCTGATTAAAATGAAAACCATTTTCTCTAAAGGTCCGTCCAGAATTTTAAGACATAAATGGAATCAGAACGACAATATACTCCATCAGCTTCCTTTGTTCTAAGAGGTGCATGTTGGCGAAAGGGTTATCCATCTTCATTTGGTTTCTTTATACCTGAACGGTGCTTTGATCATGTAACTACCTGTCTGTGAGAGAAGGGCTATAATTATACCCACGCTGGCACCGTCTGAAGATGGTAATAATCTGTAATGAAGACATCACCTGCTGTGCAACTGAAGAACTAAATAAACTTTACAAAAACATTATATGAACTCATTTGCGCTTTGATGCATCGCATATGCGCTCTAAATGACTTCTATCTTGATGCTATCTATACATAAATTATTTATATATCTATCTCTATCAACAGTGTGTATGACTTTTAGAATATTATTTCACAAAAAACTATCATGATAGGAAGTGTTTTTATGTGATGTATATTATTATGTCATTTTCAGCACCAATGAAATATGCCTCTTTACATTAAATGTGAGATGTAATTGAAATTGGTTAAAAGTCAGTAAACAAAACATTATTGTTTGTTTGTTTTGTTTTAAAGGGCTGGCTATCGACTGCTATGTGTGTACGTCCGTTGATAAAGGAAACCGCGACTGCGATGACCCGTTCAACCACACCAGGAAGACCTTCCACCTCATAGAGAGACAGTGTATGTACGGCTTCTTCAGAGGGACGCACTGTATTAAACTGAATGGACATCGAGGTACGCAATACACCTTTTTATGATGCTATTAATGTCTATTTTCGAATTTGTATTTGACATAAACTCGACCCATGTCTGGAGAAGAAGTTTTCCTTGTAGAGTGTCGCTCTGTATTAATATTCGTCAACACCGAAAGTCAATGTAGTCGATTGAACTTGTGGGGCATTTTGTTGTTGTGAATTTTATACAAACGACAACCATTTCAAAGCTATGTAGAGACATACAGTGAACTTACACTCAAATGTTCATTATATCAGTCGAGGTGTTTACTTTATGAACAAATCGGACTGAATCGATATGATCATTAGACGATTGAGATTTCAGTTTGACTACGATCGACATTGTTTTATCTCGAAATAAAAATAGGTGACAATTTGAGCCAGTGGGCCTGGCTGTCGTCCGTCGTCAGTAAAGTGTTAATATTTTCAGCTTCTCCTCCAGAATCAGTTCACGCTGTAAGCTGTTATTTTGTGGGAATCAAATTTTCTTCAACTTTTCTCAATAAAGCTTACATTTGAGAAAATCATCTTCGGCGGGTGGAAATACCACTTGTAAATTTCATCTTTTTTAAACTTTCAAACTAGCCCAATGTCATGTCAATAGTACCATTTATTACCTACGATTTTAGAAAAAAATACCCTCTTGTTCATGGACTACTGTAAGCACATCAAATAGTTTGAGCTGTCATCATGACATTTTCAAGGAATTGGTTTAATCATTAGAGCATTTAAGACAGCATGATGTTAAAAACAAGTACAAACTTAACTTCATTGAACAGTGTTTATTCAGCGGAACTGACCGCCCTCACCTACAGTAATTAGTTGATGCTTGCAGACTATGAAATCTACCACGTCCCAATCAGGAAATGATTTGGAGAAATCTGATTCGTTGCGGTTGTATGCTCCATAGAATTACTGATAGAACTCGAGACAGTGCTAAGTGACTTGTAACTTTACGCTTGGCAATTTTTGGCAAGTACATGAAATGGAAGTTTTTACATTGGGAGCAATTTCCGTAGTCAGGCAATGTTGCAAAATTTGCCATTGTGTCATACTCTGCTTTTTCAAAATGCGTTTACATGAAATGCTGTTTACTTAACCATTGGACCAGAACACTGGACTTCATGTATTCATACTTTTCAAAAGAATCATCTATAAATATATGTTTTAAAGCCGAATTCTGTTGGGATGATTTCATTGATGGAGTAAAGCCTGCCGTATCTATAATATTATACTTTACTTCCAAAGCATATTTTCCTATAATTTGAAAGGTATTTTAAAGAAAAGGTTTTTTTAAAGAAGAAGGAACAGTATATCTTAATGTGTAAAAAGCAAAATTGTGTCGGAAGAGGAAAATTACTTTTCAGGATAACTCTTTGGCCTCAAAGATGGCGGAAATGTTTCTCCAAATGTAATAAAGCAAATTGTCAAGATAACTTTTGGGCAAACACTCTCGTCTCGTCCAAACGTGCCAAACAGAAAACTAGCCCTGTGCCTATCCGTCAGACAAGTAAAATGTGTTTGTTCCGAGTACACAACGATAATGGTGTACTGGAGATGAGTATTGAATTATTCACGCTCTTTGGATTTGCGTAGGAATAAAGCAAATTGTCCATTGATGATGGCGGATGAGGTTTAGACGTTGACCGGATGCATTCTTGAGTAGGGTTGGTCAAAACAGCGTAAAATCAGCAAAGCATTTTGTTTCGTTGATTGATGAAGATGTAAGATAAAGTTTTCCTTGATTTCATACTGTTTACTGAACTTTGAACCTTGATGGTTGTTAAAGGAAGTAAAATTGCAAGAACTGATATTTTTTATTACATTACGAATCTTAGAACATTTTTGCACTATTTCTATCATATCTGTAATTTTAGATCTGTCATGCCATATTACTTTAGAGACATTGGATTGAGTTTCATGCTCATTGAAACATATTTCACATGAAAGAGTTCCTTATGTTCAATGTCTTTGATACCACTACAGAGAAATGCACGCAGTTTTGAAGTTATCGCTTGTTTGTTAAATACACGCAATGCTCGGAGGGACGGCGAAAGGGACGGCGGTTGATATTATATGAATTTTCAGAATATTCCAATTTGGAAAAACCTAATAATTATGTCAATCGATCAGGTGAAATTCAATAGGTTTTTTTCAGTTATTGATCCAAAGTTTATATCAAGAATGCATACTTTTTCTCTGAAAATAGTTTGCCAAAAACCGCACTCACAAAACCATGCATAAAACGGAAACCATGGAACATCTGAGACCATATAAAGGCTGATTATAAATTAGTCCGGCATTATACATTATTTATGCAAATCAACAGTTGTGAAAGATAACTGTAATTACTCAGTGACATTCGCACTGATAAAAGGCGTTTCAAATTCATTTTAACACAACTTCAAATATTCTCAAATTCTGAATACAGCTCAAGACCATATTCACAAAACAGAAAACGTGGAACGTCGGAGACCATTTAAAGCCTGATTAGTCTGTCATTACACCATATTTTGTTTTATGTATGTTATATTTATGCATATAAATAGTTGTCGAAGATAACTGTAAATATTCAGTAACATTCGCATCCTTGACAGATTTTGCCCAATCCTCAAGTCAGCCCAAAGCCATAATCACAAATAGAACCCTAAAACTGAAACCGTGAAACATCAGAGGCCAATTAAAAGCCGATTAGTCGGGTATGTTGAGGGCGGACAGTCACTTTATTGCCTTCTCAGTAGGATTTTAACTGATTTGCATTCAAAACGAGTTGTCACGATGTCTGTCAGTGACCAAAGTGCTGATAAATCGTCGAGTGAATGGCAAATTGAACCATTTGCTGGTGCAATACCCGCCGAACAAAATATTACCTGTATGGTGAATGTCATGTATATCGTATGTCCATATGCGCACTATCTCCTTTGAAGTAAACCATCAGACACTCAGTGTATGAAATAGAGTAGATGTGTTCATAAGTAACGTAAACAGTTAAAGTTCAGGGTATGTTATAAGTCAGCCATACAACATTTAGTAAATAAATGCATTTCGTATGAATTGTTCAAACGTATGATATGATAGATGAAACATGGTAATAAACCATTTTATCATACATCTATCAAAGATATGGGATGTTTTGCATGTGTGATAGAGGTTAGGAAACCGCATCCATATTGCTGCCCGGTCCGAAAATCCATATCAGCCATATCAGCCCGGTCCGCAAATCCATATCAATATCAGCCCGGGCGACGTTAGGTCAGAGTGATCTCCCTTTGCTTACAGGCACACTAACACCGAGTAACGTCACGACAGAGTAGCCTCCAAACAAGGATGTTGTTGACGCCTTTAACTTATTTGATTAAATATGCTTTTAATTCGAAAGTTGAGTAAGGGATACCGCTCACATAAACAAAATTTAAAGACTTATTTATAATGGAGGGTAGCCTATATTTTATTATTTTATATAATGTATTTTCGCATGAAAGCATCAAATTTTAATATTTCTCTAAATAGTTTGTCATGCTATAGACAAAAAGTATGATATATGATAAAAAGGTTACAACATGTCATTTGTCATACCATACCCCATATCAGCCCTCGACCCATATCAGCCCTCTGGCCTGCGGCCCTCGGGCTGATATGGGGGTCTCGGGCTGATATGGGGTATGGTATGAAAAATGACATGTTATAACCTCTAAGTATATTCAGCTTACAGCGGGAACTATAGAATATTGACGTCTTCTAAAATCCCCGGGGAATCTTGCAATGTCACTTTATATGCGTTCACTGTGAAAACCTTTGATTGATTCGAGATCAAGATTTAAAGATACTACCCATCCTCGGATAGCAACCATGTTCTGCCTTGGACAATACTCATTCACATTGCATAGCATTGCACCAGTGAATCTACATAACAATATGAATAACGGTTTTCAACTGCTGTTAATGAATAAAGTGTTTTTGTTAACATCAATTCCTAGGGTCCCTTGATCCGTTCTTATTTTAATCACTTTCTCTGTCTGTAGGCCATGTTATTGACAACGATTCAATACGATCTGAATCAATGATCGATCATGTGGACAGATTATCATTTCAAGATAGCTGCTAATGTAATAGCAATGCTAATCCGTATTATGATTAGGTAGGGGAAAGTAGTTTAAGACCTAAGCGTTTACATGTCCTTTGCTAGGTGTGTATTGAAATCATAGTAACCACAGTTTTAGGGTTACCTTCTGTTGTTGATAAAAATAGTTTAACATTGCCAAAATTATAACCTATTGCAAGATATACACATACTCTTGACAGATGTTTTCGACCTAAACCAAGCTTAGTAATCTGTCTAATTAGTAAACGATGTCCTCAGTCTACTATAGATCGCCTCATATCTCCTGCCCGCATTGTGGTCGAAACATGAAACATATGAAGGAAACAAGTTTATAGTTCTCACGAAAACGAAAAAAAGTAATGGTTTGGCATGTATATATTTATCACTGGAAATAACTAGGTTTTTGCTAAAATCATATGATCAAGAAGAATATACAGAAGGTTTAATTGGTAACATCACAATCAAAGTACAGAAAAGATACAGGTAAATGCCAATAATTCCATGTGTATAAATATATATTTTTTAAATTAACATATTCTATATCCCTTTACATTCAAAAGTTAAAAAGTTTCAGGGCTGTTACAACATACAAGAAATAAAATAAACACAAAAATGAAACAGCAATTGATGTTATCAACAACATGTAAGCCAGAAGTCTGGAATGTCATATGTGTCTTAAATGTCATTTATAGATTTGATTCAACAGAAATATAACGTTGATTGAGGTTTTAAATTTCAAATAAGTAAGAACAATATGTTTAAAATGAAAAGCACTGTCGTTGACATCCATAAAGGCTGCCTCCCTGATACATACCACCCCAATGTTTGACCAGTAGATTAAACCACCCACACTTTGGCCACTCATCACAGACTAATCCCAAGCATTTAACCACTCTCAAACAGAATCCAGTTTATCTTTACTGACCACCATATCACTGTGTCTCAATGGGGAACACATCTGGAGAAACTTGATCCTATATTGTGTAGATCAACACCTTTGTACCTAAACAGCAATATGCCGTGTTATTCGGAACATACTTTTAAACATTCACGAAAGAAAATAGTTGATGCAAATCCCTGTAAATTATAAATTCGTTAAAATGTCTTAGCCTTCATAATGTGAACCGTTTCAAAAGACTAGTGCATCGATTTCTTGTCTCGCGTTCTTTCCTACATTGAAATGACAAATATTGACCATGAGGCGGAGGAAGACGCTTATTAAAGCTAATTTGAAAAGACAGGGACTATGTATGCAAACCAGTTGAAATATTGTGAACGATGAAGAGATTTCTAAATCTTTAATATTCTGGCTGAGTTATAAAATAGCCAAGCGGATGCGGAGTCAAGTTGCAAAGTTGTCAATATGGAAGTTCTGAAAGGAGAAACCAATTTGCGATTTGTGATACGTCCAACATAAAACTTTGATAACTTGTTCATGTTTTTGTTAACCGTTATTTGTATTAATGACACCAACGTGTAATTAGTTAAGACATAATGGGCAGCATACATTATTTTTCTTTCATGTGTTTGACGTTGCCCGTTATGGTTATATGCTGGGTGAGTGAGTGAGCGAGTGAGCGAGTTATTGTTTTACCCCATTTTGGCAATATTGCAGCCATTAGTGACGACACTAAGAAGGTACCAAACGAAATATATTTAATTTTGCTCTGCAGCGAACAACATTGCAGAAAAATATAATCTTGAAAAATTCTGTAGAAGCTTAAAGAATTTATAGAGTTCGGGAGAAAATAAATTGATACAAAATAAAAACTTTCCTTGTGTGACATAGCAAAGAAACACTTTGATTAAGTACACGAAATAGAAACCAATGAACATTTAAGACCAACCGAGCCCCCTCACAGACAGATACCCAATATCAACATCATATATTGGTCTGTAGTTCAACTAAACTTTCATTTGTCTGGTAATGACCAACAAGTCAAGAAACTATCCTGACACATTAGCGTACAGAGAAACTATTCTTTAATCAAAGGGGGATTCTGCTCTGACCAGTATTATTATGAAGCTTTGATTAACATGGGTATGTCAGTTATACATAATAACTATTAATTGAATAATTAAGATGTATTTTGCTATTTATTAGTGCTGCATATAATCCTCCTCTATATGTTTACACTGGTGATGCTCGCCGCAAATGACTACAATATTGTTAAACATCCACAAACATCTCTTTGGTGATAATTCTAATAGAAGGAGTAGAATATATTAATTTAATTAAATCTAGCAGTTTACTACTGTCATACTTCTATCATAAGAAACCTGACTCGCAGATATCTTATCAGCATCAATTATCAGTAAATTCCAATATAATCATATAATACAAGGTTTGCCAGTGTAAGATGAGAATCCTGAGATGAAATAGTCATTGGTCAGTTAATCCAACTAGGAATAAAAACCAAATCTAACAGTACTATTTCCATTCTATGATAAGAATCAAGACGTAAAGGTGTTGATAATCGTATATGTACTGCAATGTTACAAAGTATTTATTTAATTTAATCAAATACGAATACAATTTAAACGCCTGGAGGAAGAAGTTTTTCATTTTCGAAGCAATTATATAGTACAGCAGATCGTCGATAATCCCCAGGGTATAAATTGAATCAATTAATTACCTTTAGTGCTGTGATTTTATAGACTCGAATATGACTACAATTAATGCCTGAGGTGAAACGTTTTTATTCATTTAATCAAGTATGTAGTATACAGTGGTCTTCTGTCAAAGCAACAAAGAATACTGGATGATGTGTATATTCGTCTGCATACATAGATAGTTCATGGCCACGGCCTCATGTAAGATGCATATATTTTCACTTAATGTGAAGGCGGGAGAAGTTGAGCAAGTACATGAAGCAAAAGAGTATGAATACAGTGTCGCTATTGAAGCCGATTGCAGAAAATAGCAAGCCAATCTCGTTTTTTTTAGATCAGTTATTCATACTTGAAACAAGCTATTACATTTACATTTACTTTTGTGATGGAAACCTTGACTTTTACTCACAAACATGTCATAAGATAATATAATTTTACGTAAGATGTTCATCATAGGTTCACACAATTTTAAATATTTCAGAGATGAGCGTTGAATGTTTATAAAAGTAAAAGCTTCGACATTTGAAAGTTTATACAAGTCCAAAAGTTTTTCACTAAAAATAACACAATCGTTTTGTTGACATCATGACAGATGTATGGAATGTTTTACTTACCAGACCATTTATGACGTATGCAAACTGTCTGACATTTCATTGAAGAAAGGATCCCAGTGTTTGATCAATCGAGCTGGCCGCCCACAACAGCAGAAATTATTTGATGTTTAATGGCCACTAAATCCACCACGTCCCAATCAGGAAATGATTGGGAGGAATCTGATTCTCGTTGTGATTGGATGCACCATTGAGTTACTGATAGAACTCGAGACTGTTCTCTGTGACCTGTAACTAACTTTATGCCTGGCAATGTTCGGCAATTACATGAAATGAAACTTTTCACATTGTAATTCATTTCCGTAGTTTGGTAATGGTGCAGAATTTGCCAAAGTGCCATATTTCTACATTTTCATAAGGCTTTTACATGAAATACTGTCATTAACCGGAAAACGTCAGTATAAGTAGCTTATAAACTGACGCTCATACGGGGCAACCATTGCCCTTTTGCACACAACAAGTCTGTTCCATGTGTATCAGATTTAACAACTAATTGGATTTGCATCTGCGTTCCATTGTATGAAATGAAAAAGTGTTTATAAACATATATGGACGAATCACAGAAGCGTCATCACAAAGATTTGAAAGATTGGTTTTGTTGATGGAGGGGAGTGGATCCCATTTATAATATTAAAGGGCCAGGAGTAGAGGAAATGTCTATCTGAATATATAGTATAGCAAATGTCTTGGCATTAAAAGATAACTTTTTGGCAAACACTTTTACCTCAGATATTGGGGAAATGTTTTTCTAAATATGTAATAAAGCAAATTGTCGAGACATTTGAAGATTACTTTTGGGCAAATGCTTGGGTTTATTAAAACGTGCCAGACAGAACCCCAGCACGGTGTCCATCTGTCAAACAAGCAAAGTGTGTTTGTTCCGAATCCACACTGGTAATGGTGTTCAGGAGATGAGCATTGAATTATTCACGCTCTTTGGATTTGCGTTGGAATAAAGCAAATTGTCTATTGGAATTTAGAAAGTTGACATGGTGCATTATAAATAATGAAAACAGCGTGAAGAGCGGGAAAGCATTTACTTCATTGATTGATCAAGATACTCTCTAAAAGTTTAAACATAATATATAACCTAATTAAAAATACTCGATGTTATCATATCGTTTCTTTTTATCTTTCGTCTTACATTTAGAAATATAGTATTGAGTTTTGACAGTATTGACATCATTATTGAGGACAGCGCGGCACAGTTTTGATGTCCTACTTCGTTATATAAAGCAATGTGGAGGTTGATATGAAAATTCACTTCAAATATTTCTGCTGAGTATCATTTGGATAGAACTTCATATTCTCAGAATATGAATGCTTTTCAGTTAAATTATTTTTAACATTTAAAACGTAATATAAATAATTCATACATTTTTTTTTTAATATGTCTTATTATACCCCCGCCTTACAGCGTAAGCGGGGGTATATAGCGTTCATTCTTTCCGTCCGTCCGTCCATCCGTCTGTCCGTCCGTCCCAAAACTTTGTGCGGAGCAGATCTCCCAAACTATACATGCTAGCATCACCAAACTTCATACACATGTCAACCATGATCCCTAGTTGTGCCTTTTGAGGGTTAGAACTATTTCTGAATTTAATTTTTTTTTCGGTTTCCATGGAAACGTGACTAAAAAATTACTCTTTGAGGAAGTCATTTTGTACGGAGCAGATCTCCAAAACTATGCATGCTAACTTCATCAAACTTCATTCACATGTCAACCATGATCCCTAGTTGAGCCTTTTGAGGGTTAGAACTATTTCTGAATTTTAATTTTTGCGGTTTCCATGGAAACGTGACTAAAAAGTACTAAAAAGTGACTCTTTGAGGAAGTCATTTTGTGCGGAGCAGATCTCCAAAACTATGCATGCTAGCTTCATCAAACTTCATTCACATGTCAACCATGATCCCTAGTTGGGCCTTTTGAGGGTTAGAACTATTTCTGAATTTTAATTTTTGCGGTTTCCATGGAAACGTGACTAAAAAGTACTACAAAGTTACTCTTTGAGGAAGTCATTTTGTGCGGAGCAGATCTCCAAAACTATGCATGCTAGCTTCATCAAACTTCATACAAATGTCAACCATGATCCCTAGTTGTGCCTTTTGAGGGTTAGAACTATTTCTGAATTTTAATTTTTGCGGTTTCCATGAAACGTGACTAAAAAGCGACTCTTTGAGGAAGTCATTTTGTGCGGAGCAGATCTCCAAAACTAAGCATGCTAGCTTCATCAAACTTGATACACATGTCAAACAGGATCTCTAGTTGTGCCTTTTGAGGGTTAGACCTATATCTGAATTTTATTTGTTGCGGTCGCCATGAAAACGTGACATAAACAGGGAAGTCTTGTTGTCCGGACCATATCTCCCATACTATGCATGTCAGCTTCACTTAACTTGATACAGAGGTTAACCATGATCCCTAGATGTGTCTTTTGAGGGTAAGACCAATATGCAAATGCTATTTTTGGATGGCTGCTATGGAAACATGACTTCAACAGTGACTATGTAGAAGTCAGTTTGTCCTAAGCATATCTCCTGTACTACATTTGAAAGCACCACCAAACTTGAAACACATGTCAACCATGATCCCTAGATGTGCCTTTTGACAACTGGACCTTAATTATATAGCTTACATATTCCAATGTTATGTAGAAACATCTGAAGCTATGTGATCCACTTCATCAAACTGTATTGATATGTTAATCAATAGCCACAGATTTATAATTTGCTTATTTGAAACTTCTTTGACCTAAGCGGGAAGCGGGGGTATGTGAGCTTTGCTCGCTTCTACACTTGTTTATACAAATCAATATTTATCAAAGATAACTGTAAATACTCAATTACATTCGCATTGTTAATGGAAGTTTCAGAGAAATTTTAACACTCCTTACTACAAATATTCTCCATCCTGAATACAGCCCAAAGCCATAATCACAAAAAGAAGCCTAAATGGAACATCAGAGACCAATTAAAGGCTGATTAGGCCGGTATGTTGGGGCGGACAGTCACTTTATTGCCTTCTCAGCAGGATTTTAACTAACTTGCAGCCACATCTTGGTGTGAAGATGACTTTTGGGGCATCAGTGCTGGGATATCATCAAGCGAATACCTCCCAATTTGCTCTAGCAATAACAGTTCGTTGACCATCAGTCATAAACTATTTTTGAAAAGAAACAATTAACACATGAAGAGAGCTGTGACATTATGAAATGTCAGATGCTGTGGAGCGAGATTGAATAAATCAGAGAAATATTTGATGCTAGAACAAATTTCGTCGCTAAAACATTATTTTCTTTTATCCAATCTTGCTTCAATGTTTTGGGCTTTCAATTCCACGTGTAGTTATGTAACTATCATATTCAAAAAGGAGAATTCGACACTGTAGAATGCACTTGTTAATAATACCCAGTCGTGGTTCAGGACGAGTATGGTGTTTATAAAGTCATGTTGTAGTGAACACGGAAAGCTTATCAGTGTGTCCTATTTATGAGAGAATGTTACTATCCGTCACTATTGAATTTACGCAGGTGTGAAACCAGGTCAAAGGCTGAAATACCTTCATAAGACGGCAACACACAGCTGTCCGTCAGTAGCTTGTGCTATACTAAAGTTAAACTTCAGCCCAGTATAAATGGTTACGCGTTGAACAAACTGCTGTTGTTTCAGAAAGGGATAAAATCATACTGCTAACATCTATTACTGAATTATCAAGGTCCTATCCTATTTCCAACAGCTCTGTTATTATTGAATAGTCTTGATTTAAAATCAGAAATGCGTAATATTTTCATAGTTAAGGTTTTGAAATAGTGAATTTGCCATTGTAATCCTATTGATACCATAATACCATGTCAACAAACTCTTTATGTAGGTACTACCATTATGAATAAGTCTCGAAGATTCCTATATGCTAGTGGATTTCCTTCTATGGAGACTTAGTATTTCTTGCCTTTTAACTCACAAGGCATGATAATCCCGATGGGCTTCTGGCGTCCACCCATTCGTGCGTCCATCCTTCATGTCGTACTTCCATAAACTATTCGCCTTTCGACTTCTTCTCAAGCCGCTGGCCCTTGAGCTGAAAGCTTGTACACAGACACGTGAGGCAACTCGGTTTATATATAGTATATTTGGTGACTCTCAGGTCCCTGGAGAGGGCTATAGGAACCGCCAACCAATCTGTAAACCGTCAAAGTCCTAGAATTATTTTGTAATGAAGATTATATGTCCTAGATTTTATATCATAAAATGTATGTCCTTCTTCTTCTGCATAACGAAAAGCTCTAGAAAGATGATATATTTCGAATTTTGTTGTAAATTGTCAGTTTGGTGACTCTGTGGTCCTTTTGGGTGGTCAAATCCTTGAAACATATTGTCGTCTCGTATTCATGAATAGACAGCTGAACTCGTATGTACAGACGCCTTGTCCAAAACGGATTATATCATAGACGTTTATACCTTCTGAAAACTACTTTCTGAAGAGTTTATGCATAATTAAAAGCCTGATAGGCTACAGAGTCAATGACTCGATTTTTAATTATCTTTTTCTTTGTAGGATTGTCTTCTTTAAATACAATTCTATTGGGATCTAAAATTATTCGATAAAATTGATTGTTCGTGGTGACTTGCGTGATTCAATTTATACCATCAGATATTGTCAGTACGGGTTTAATAAGTATGTTGTCCCCATGGAGAGTTAATTACAAGATCAAAGATCCGTCCAGGTACAAAGCACATGTCAGCTATGTGACTGATCCACGTGCGCACTTCAATGCATTTCATTATGTTGTCTTATATTGATTTAGACCTTGTAACCAATATGTTTGCGTTTAAGGACTTCTTGTCGTGTTTAAAAACCTTTCGGAACACCTTGATAATCCTTTGAAACAATAACGCTATAAATGCCTTAGCTTTTTAAAATAATAAGGAAAAGACTTTGCCTTTGTCATGAAATATTGATTCTGTCATTATCATTTTTTTTGTTTAAGATTTCTTTTGAAAATTGTCCAGTTTGATAATCACGTTGAGGAATGATTATGATTCGAATCAACATGATGTGCTCTCAATAATCTTCCTTTGTAGTGATTCAGAGAGAAAGAACCATCATTTGAAAGAACAAGGACATTTCACTTCTTCAACTGACTATTTGTTTCCCTTATATCATTTGATTTAATGACACATTTGTTCACCCCACCATTTGACGTGTTTTCAAACTGTATGTGTTTATTGTATATTTTAATTAATCAATATTTTATCTGCAACTATGAGGAGGAAGACCATTGTATTGAAGATCACCAAACTCATGATTTAAATGACAACATTGGTTTGGTGTAAGTAATCTTCACAATACCCTGAGTCCTCCATATTGCCAACTCAGCCACCCAGCTAGGTCAACAGAAATAAATCATCCATTTCCCAATCCTTAGATATAAGTGGGATTAAATGGCATAGTTGAAATTATCACCTTTCGTTAAACTGTGATACTGAATTTGCAAAAAGATTTAAAATGTGTTTATAAAATTAGAAATTACTAGGATATAACTGCAAACGGAACAGGCACATACATAACTTTAAAATTTGAGAACACTTTAAAGTATAACAATGCTTCTGATTACAAATAACAATTATTTTTTTACAAAACCTGGTTCGGTAGTTTTTCATTCAATCATCATGATCATCATATGCATGTTCCTGAATACCTTTATATCCTACATACAAGCGACCTGGAATGTTACTATCAGCTAGTAAATTTATACTATTTTCATATTCCTAGCGAAAACGTTCGAAAAATTATTCATTTCTTGCGGCCAAAACGAGATGATGGAGCGCCCACCATGGTCAAACGGGCCTTGCCTTTCTGGTGGTGTCCGATGTTTGGACTAATAGATTTGACCACACGCGCCTCTCATTGCCAAACAATCCCGACGGTTTGACGGTCCACACCAGCAGATATCACTTTACTCTACTGACCACTATGTCCGCTACCGCACAATTAAGAAATGGTTTTAAGAAATCTGATTCTCCCTGTGTCTGGGTACAGTTCAACTACTTAGATTGGCGTGCACTGTGCTAAGTAACTTTACGTCTCCTAATGCTCTTTGATTAGTAGTAATGGGTGTTTTCGAACATTGAGCAAGTTCAGTCACTACCTATTTCATAGTTCAGCAATTTCAATGAAATCTGCTTTTCGTACAGCCCCGATGAATAACAGAATAACTGGTGATGCACAGAGGGCCAAGGGAATTGTAATTTTACGCCAAGCAATTTTTCGTAAAACAAGAAGTAATTAACTTTTGTTGCACAGATTGTCATTGTGACATTAACTAGCACGTTCAAAAGCATTAGAATTATAGTTTTTGTTTATGGTAGCAACGCCAGACCAAATGTAAAATGAAGCTAATTGTCGTGTCAATAGAAAACTGCTTTTGAACATTGAATCTATAAGGAATAAAAAGGTTGCAGCTAATTCTCTACCTTTGATATGTTTGCATTATTTGAACTGCTTCAAACGATTTCACGTCTCATCTTCATTTTCCTCACATTGAATTTGAACATGAAATGGAAATAACTTACGAACTGTTGGTAATGATGACACCACATGTAAATGTTCTATCTCGGGGTTAAACGGTTTCAGTTGAACACTAAGGAGAAAATGTTGTATAAAGGACAACATTTTCCTCTTCAATTTTACATTTACACGGATTTAAGTGTTTACGTTAGTCAGTTGCTGGAACAATTGAAATACTTCTTAATTGACAAATTCTCATTGGTTGATCCTTATCCCTCAGTTTTCCATAGGTTATGACATAGTATACTTCCAGGAGTATCAATAGAAATATGATGAGCTCTAGAGGTAGTGTGTGCCACTAAACATGGCAAATGTGATATGTAATAAGTTTAATGCCTACTTGTAGGTTGATGATGGATGTAATTTCTTTTTGACCTACAAATGAATAAATACATTGATATGTTAAGAAGACTGACGTGAAGAAGTTAGTATCAATAATTTAAGTGATTGTCTACAGTAATAAACTCGTGTGCAAAAGAAACGTCCCCATACAAAATACAAGATATTTCAATCGACGGACGATAAATGCGACTGAAACAGCGTTAAATCGTGTCTTCAGAACCCAACTATACTAAATATGAATTTTCAAAAGATTATCTATTCATAACTCTGAGAAACACAAGTTTTAAGAAATGGTCGTTTTGGAATCTCCTTAACTAGGCGAGATAGAAGCCTCAAAAAGCCAGTTTTGGCTTGTTTTGTGACGTCCTACAGTAATGACGCGTCAACAAATTTAAATCAAAGAAGGTTATTTATGTCGAGGATATCTTTAATTAATTAAATTTCTACTTGTTCAATGTTTTAAACTTAAATACCAAATATTGTGGGCCAAAAACATCTTTTAAAAGTGATTTTAGCACCCCATGTGTATTTGAACAGATGTAAAAATAAAAGAAGCATACTCTGATGTATAAAATTGTGAATTCTTCTATACAAAACATGTGGCTACCAAGTACATTCAAAATCTACTTTCTCCGACATCAATATTTCATTTTATACTGTTTTCAAAAGACGGGGACGTTTCTTTTGCACGTGAGTTTAAATGGTACATTATAATTATGCTTCTCCCGAGGGTACTACGGTCTCATGTACCATCTTTGTACACGTGTCTCCCGAGCATTCAAGCGAGGGATGACACTGGTACAAAGATGTTACATCAGACTGTATTGGCCAAGTGGGTAGTATATACATCTTTCTGTCATTTCAATTAAACAAATTAGCCAAATTAAATTCCTTTTATTTTGACTGCCGATAACAGATAAGCGGATATCGTTTGAACGACCTTGACCCTAAACGTAAATAAAATGGCGTCATCCGTGTAGACTGATATGTTATTATTAGCCGTATTTCTGGAGTCATGGGGAACATAAAGGAAAATGTATCCACCGTCAGCCAATCAAAATACGAGTATTTTACTGTAAGGAAAGATAAGTCTATGGATTACATGGTATGCAATAGCATTCTTACATTTTGATGATCGTATTTTCATTGATGGTTACATGGAATTTTCCGTACATTTTTTTTATCAGAATCGAGTAGCACAAGTCAGTAAAGTATTGGTTTGTAATTTCAATCCTGTCATAGTGAGTTTCGTCTGATACGCTGTTGTGTTGAATTGTACTGGGTTTTCAATATTTTCATCGTACTACTTCATCTGATCATTGTTTGATCATTCATATAACTAAGTGCACAATTTCAAGAATTGCAAAATTCTCTCGCTGTATCTTCATCTGTGTCTTTGTCTTTGCAAACATATTGAATTGCCTCGAATGCTTCTTTTCGGTGAACATATTTCACATAAGGTAAATGGGTGAGATATTGTACAAATTCTGTGACGTTTTTCCATCGAATCTAGTAGCACAAAATCGAAATAGTCGTAATCAATTCTTCACACTGGAAAATAGGTCAAGGTCACATATCTACTACATATACCGTCTTGTGTGATGAAACCCCGGAGTTTACTCATGATCACATGCACAGATTTGACATCAGATAGTGTGTCCATGCTTACAACTTCATCTCCACGTTCAAACTGTTTTTATTGCAAATAATTTCAGGAAAAGCCGAGCAGCTCGCTCTATGCCTTTTAATCAGATCTGGAACAAAATCAATATGAGATACAGAGTAGGCAGAAAGTGTGTCAAGACCATCAACCGAGTGCACTTTACACTTGTGGTATTCGTATACAATGTTAAAGTGATAGATTAAGGACTCTTTCAGTGAAGAGAACGTCGCTTATAGTTGGCGATGTATTCGTAAGAGTAGTGTAAGCTTACATTGACTCTGGGTCTATTATTGATTGAGATCTTGTGTCCTGGTTATTACTAGCAAGGATTGAACGGTCACCTCTGGATTCAGGCATATTCATTAATGAACTATAAATTACACTGCTCTTATACAGTACTTACTGTCGGTGCCGTATGTTTCGGCAACTGGGTCAATAAGAAGATCAACTTTACCAATGCAGAAAAACAGAACCAGTGTAATACAGACTGGGTCAATACAGAGAATGCGCAGTGGCATGAATGGTCAAAGTGACTCTCTTGAACAGCTGTATCAGTTGATAGATGTCGTTTTTATGGTTATGATTGCGATTGAAATCAACTCTTTACGATGAAGAAAAATAAACAATACTTTTTAATTAAATTGACATGTACATCCCTAAGCATTAACGTATTGGTACTTTGCATTTGCCTTTGCCTGTCAAATGGTCAATAATAAAATACTGTTATGTATTAATATATAATATATTGTTAACATCAAAGCCCTACGCAATAAGAGAACGACGTAACAGAAATATTAGAAATATAACCATGACTTGTTATAAAAATATATACTTCTTTGATAACCATAC
This sequence comes from Gibbula magus, assembly GCA_936450465.1. Lineage (NCBI taxonomy): Eukaryota > Metazoa > Mollusca > Gastropoda > Trochida > Trochidae > Gibbula > Gibbula magus. Next base: position 50,318,167 of record OW388290.1, on the reverse strand, counting down.
ATTGACATTACCTGTTTTTAATTTAAATTATAATGTGCCCAGGGTAATCGCTAAGAATCTTTTGAGTTCCTGCAAATAAATACGGACATAGGAAATTCAGATATTGATGCATATTATCCAGGAGAATGTGAGTTGCCAAATCCCTAATGTCTCCATGGCCTGTAGTGATATACTTGCATTGTCTTTATGATCTATTATTGATTCAGATCATATTGTGTCCTAGCTATTAGCTAAATCTCTGGAAAATGGAAAGCGGCGGGCCTTGGGAATTCCGTAATTGATGTTAACAATACCTTTTAATCCTTTTCTGTGACAGTGGCGGTAAATAGCTCAATTATTTCTATTCAGTCGATCGACTAGAATAGCAGTGTTAGTTTGGACGGTGACAGAATATCGCCCGAAGCAGAGGCTTTTGTCTTCATTCAATCATTGGATTCCTGTACATTTTCCCACCTAGACTCGACCACGGCTTGTGCAGGTCATGCTGCGTGGACAATAACATGACAAAATGCTAGACGAATCAGCGTTTGAGCTTCACTGTCAAATATTCCGTTTTGTGCATCTAGTTTGTAGTAATCATTAAAGTGAATTTCGAAGTATATATAATTTTATGTAGTACATGTATGTACTACAGTCAGACATAAATATTAAGTCCAGTTAGGTTTAAGTTTTAAACACTGATCCAAAATGGCCGCTTTCGTTATTCGAAAATAGTGAAAATGGAGAAGGACACGGTACTTACTCTCTCCGCCTGTTAATAGCGCTTATTTAATTTTGTGTTGTTTTGCATAGATATTGTAATGATAGATTGCTGGGTCTGTTTTACATCTGAACATTCTATTCTGTCTTCCTGAATCACGTAATTGTACCTAAAAATAAATGTAGCTCAGTGTTATAGATAATAATATTGAACCAATTAAGGCTTTTAGAAATCTCTCTCTCTCTCTCTCTCTCTCTCTCTCTCTCTCTCTCTCTCTCTCTCTCTCTCTCTCTCTCTCTCTCTCTCTCTCTCTCTCTCTCTCTCTCTCTCTCTCTCTCTCTCTCTCTCTCTCTCTCTCTCTCTCTCTCTCTCTCTCTCTCTCTCTCTCTTTCTCGTTCACATGTTTGTCACACCGTTTCTCTGGCTAGGCGTACTACTTTTTGGACGATTCCGTATGCACATATTTTCTTTTGATTCATTTCATTAATGAAACATAACCTTATTCTTGAAGAAATGGTTTAACGCCCTTATTTTATTCTAGAAAATCGCTTTAAATTCATAATTAAATTTTACTCCTGTTTTATGAGAGATATGTGTGTGTGTCACACAGTTGAAAACAAGTCGTTGATTACACTTATTTTATTGCAAGCGACTAAGATTCCCAATCGGTCGTTACATTGATTTATCTTGCCTCTCAAGCTGTATTCAAACATTTTGTTGACAAAGTAGCAAATATGACCCTGTAAAGACATTAAAAATGCCCATTACTTCTAAAATCCAGGCAAAATTATTTATTGTTTGCACAATCTTAAATGGTCCTTCTTATCACAACAGAATCGCATCACAGCGTTTAGTGTGTCACTGGCCTCTGTCTGCAGCTGACCAGGGAGACTAATGATTCCAGACTAATCATCTGAAGATTTTGTGGGCACCAATTTGCTTTGAATTATTTATATGTGTGTGTATCATGTCCTTAGTAGTAATGACGGTGTATGTCCATGGATGTCCATGGATGTCCAATTCAGCAAACCATAGTCACACCTAAATTTAACACGGATTTCTGAAAACAACCATTAAAAAACAATATTACAACAGATGTGAAATCCAGGCAAGTTGTCTCTTATTTCTTAAATGTCCCTAGAACCACTGTATCTTGTCATCACAACGTTACAGCTGGCGTCTGTCTGTGGCCCACTAGGGAGACGCATCATCTGAAGATTTTATGAGCACTAATTTGCTTCTGAATTATTTATCATTGTGCATACTGTAACTATAAATCAATGGATGTGAAGCGACCTGTGAGGGAACCCATCTGAACATGTTATGGTCACTAATTTGCTTCTGAATTATTTAGGTGGACACATGCTGTTATCATAGATCAATGCCTTTGTTCCCTGGACGCATCAGTCCTACTTTACCATAACACAGTTATGTGTACCACTTGTTGGTTCAGATGGACAGATGACAGTCTCTTACGAAATTTTGATTTATCTTAGTTACAGGTTCGACGATCAATTATATTAATACCTTCACAAATCAGGAAATTTTCAATGTTTTCATCAAGTTGCCTTTGGTTATGGGTAGTATTGACATACTTACATTACCAGGAAAGTTACCCTCTCCCAGTTGTGTAATAACAACCTAGATTCAAGGACTTATTATCGATTCTGACCATTTTGAAACAGCACGTACAACTGGTCCAATGGCGATGTATAATGTTTTAATATGATAATGGTCATGTTCACCAATGTTTCAAATGCGAATAAAATGGTTAAAAAATCAGCCCATTGTATGTTTAATGAAATATTTTTCTTTAATGAAGGTGTATTCTCTCCACCAATTCTACCCTCGAAACATATGTAACAAACTGAACACATTCGTGGGTACTAACTGTGAATCGTCATTCGTTGCAGTTATAGTCATGATCATCTGTGTAATCAACGACCTTGTTTCAAAATGAGCATTCAGTCTATGCTTGTTAACGTTGAGGAGTCTGGGGTTTCTGCCCCTACCTGTGTGGTGCGCATATAGATGTCTTACAAGACAGAAGTCAGTCGGAAATGTAGAACGACTTTTGATTGGATAAGGGCGGTATCCGTGTTGCAAATTTTCACATCGGGGGGGGGGGGGGGGGGGGGGGGGGGGGTTAATATAAGAAGTGATTAATATGGCGTACTCGTAACAGAGGTTATGTGGAAAGGAATGGTCTATAACACCGCTGTGTAGAGAGAATAACGATGATGATTAACAGCTGATTCTTCAAAGAATCTGCAGACTGTTGTAACAGTGTCTCAGTGTAACAATTTCAATGGTATAGTTAGTAGTGAAACCAGAGGTAAAAGTCAACATTACTTGAGCACAGTGCAAGACAATGTCAGAACAGTGGCGGGTGTCATCCTAGCTCTGAAAATCTGTCTGTGGATATGGAAAGTAGATCTATGAAATTCAGTAATTGATATCAACAATGGTCATTAAGTTATAACAACGACACAGAGATGAATCTAAAATCTAAAATATTTCTATATTCGCAGACTGTTTATCAAATGTAAAGAACCAAATCACCCAAGAGTTACCTAGACTGTTGCTACCACAATCAGGAGTGTAAATAAATGTTCCGGAGTAAAGTAGAACAAAGGAAACTAGGACAGTCGCGGATGTTATGTCATAACAGTGCATTGACACTGAAGTCTTATTATTGATTCAGATCACAATGCGTCCTAAATATATACTTAGTCTCTGGAGATGGACATGGAAATTGGGTCTATAAAATTCAGTAATTGATATCAACAATAGCATGTTATCCATGTTTGGTATATACAAAGTCAATCTTCAATTATTTCTATTCTGCTGGCTATACTCAATCCTCTGATTGATTTTCACTGTAAAGGAATATCACCCAAGGCAAAGCCGCGTTACCACCCAATCAATTACTTCTGAGAGTCACCTTCACGTCTAGATCTGTATTCACTAGTGAAGTTCATGTGCTAAATTGCAGGCAGTTATACAAGGGCTATATGCTTTACCCTTCTAAGCATGACATCACACTAGTCAGGAGGTTAATGGATTCCAATTATTTCCAACATGATCTTCGAAATAGCGTTTCGCGATATTCCAATTAAAGCTAGGGACATTTCCGATTCCAACACCATACTTGGTGTATCTTCATGAGACATTGGTCACATCAGCATCAATTAATTTTGCTAATGTAGTTCATTTAGTTTTTTAATACATTTGAACGGTGTCCATCACCATCATCCCCATCATCATCATCATGTTAAGTTAAAGTAACTTTATATAGGCCCGTGTGCCTATAGACAATTCATATACGTTATATAATGTAACAATCTCACAGAGCGTACAAAAGCTACATGCCAGGAACGTATTACAAATAAGGGTTATATTCGCATATGTTCTTGTTGATGCTCAACGTCGATTGGTCCGTTACCTAGGGAAATATCAAATTCGGTAGATATACATTTTTTCTGAATTCGATGTAAAGTGGTGTTGATGTATGATCGAGGATTTCGTTATAAGGTTTTTGTCAATTTCACTCGAGGGACCATTCATTTGGAGATATCTGTTTCTATAGACTATATATATTGTTATATGATGTTTCTGACTGAGTAGTTTCTTCTATTCTTTAATTCTATAATGTGTAACGTTCTCGGTAAACTACATCATAATTGCGTGGCTTCGATAGAGCAAAGGTTATTCAAACTGATAATCATAATTCTGCATTTTACCCAAAATGATAAATTTAAGTTAAAAGGCATATTTGTTCATGATCTTTTTCTGTACATTTTTCTCACTGGATATTGTCTGTATCTTGTCCTGTCTGCAATCTTAGGGTTGTATGGCCACTAATTTGCTCCAGAATCCATATGTAGTCATTCATTATGTTACTATAAATGTATCATTGGTTTAAAGGTTTATAGATTTATCAATGTTCATTTACACGTACATATACATATAAAGCCATATTTGAGCACACGCCCACGTTTCTCAAAGCTTGATAACATTATTATCTTCATGTTCCTCCTTTTTTTGCATTTCCGTTATCCAAGCTCTTGTCTGTGACCAACTAGGGAGACAAATCATCTGAAGATTTTACTGGCACTAATTGGCTTCTGAATTATTTATGTACGTACGTGCTGTCACATAAATTGAATGGTTGTACAGTTCCCCAGACTCTTATCTCCTTAGCCCGATCTCGACAACGTACACCTTCAATAATTGGTTGACAGTGTTGCATTGAGGTTTAAACTCAAACTATAACTTAGACAGCATAAAGTCATTGGATAAAGTGTGCGATAATGTTCATAGAGAATTATATTGGGGATATGTCTATTCATTTGACAAATCATCAGACGGGAAAGTTAAAATGTCGTTAAACTCTAAGTTACAATGTAATTTAAATGTGTCCATACACCTTTTGTAAAAATCTAATGGTATAGGTAAACAGACTGAATAAATGTCAGGATGGTTGTAATCAAGTATTTACAGAGGGCCCATATTTCACATATTTCAACTTGCTTCTCATTGGTGCTTATACCATTTGAGAATTAAAATATGTCTAATCGTATAGCATTTACTTTCTTCTATTTATGTGTAATATGTATATTATCAAGCATGTAACTGGTTTAACTCATAATCGTTGCAATGTGTTTCAGTCTCGTATCATATCCCTGATTCTTGATCAAATGAGTTTTATTCAAACGATGTTTCATTAATAATGAGCATTTCTAGACTTTTTTCGGAAGCAAGTACCATAAATTCTATATGACAGAACCACTATATTTCTCATTGGGAGTTATATTGCATTTTAAGGAATGAAACTATATTCAAAAATACATTTAAAGGTACTTTGACACTGTAATACCTATTAACTCCACATGATGTCATTGAATAAAGGAATTTACAAACATCGAGAGAAGTGGGATAACGTCCCTTCTCTGCTTGTACTTTTTTGTGTTTTGCTTACGTTTCAATGAATGTATTTACTTTAAGTTTGCTTAATAATAAAATGATGTTCACTGAACTAAACCTTTCTCTCAACTTCCCCTGGGTCTATAACGATTCTGGATGGCAGACTAACACTAGAGAATGTGTTCCAATTTATCTTGAATTAATTAATCACAATTGAAACGCGTATGATGAAAGCAGTACTAATTGGTTGTTTTGTGTGGAATTACAGTTCGAGTTGCATTGATAATAATACTTGTATATGCATGTCGTTAAATAATGCATATTGAAGTAACACTCTAACCAATGTTTTTTCAACTGAACTGCGTATAACTATAACTCACAACCTTAGGTCAAAAAAAATTTAATTTGTTTCTGGTTTCCGCCCGCATCAGTTTCAAACCTACGCCCCAGGTCTTTTTTCTAAGTTTTAACAAAAGTAAGGGGCAGATAACTATAATTTGTTAGCCTCAGAAAACATTGGACATAGAAAATGTCACTCGTTTCTGTTGAGATTGAGTGTAGGAATTATTGACTATATTTGGAATAGTAAAACATATTTAAGAGGGTTTGTGTTTTATTTATATAAATAATTGTATAAATTTTGTTTGTTTATCTCTTCATTAAAAAAAAATGTCGTATATAAAAAAAAATCGCGTCATCGCATCATTTTTGTCTGCTTGTAAAGACCAGAAACATTTTTTTAAATTTGTTAGGCCTTATTATTATTCCTTCGAATTGTGGCTCCACATAAATCCCCTCGTTGTATAGTCCTATCGAACAATGACGCCTCGTGTCCTATGTTCATTTTTACTTGTATATAACTTTCAAACAACAGTGCCAAACGTCTCGTGCAATTTCACAGTGAGTAATGAAGCGTTTGTTTTGGAAATTGTCTTGTTATGGATTGGCACCAATGGTGATTTTGACTCAATTATGGAGAAACATGATGATGACTACGTTGTATTGATAAAATCCAACCAACGGTAAAATGGGATGCTTAGTGAGTTTGACTAACAGCGTTAAATCTAATATTCAACTACTATTAAATTTACGTCGCATTAGATGAATTAAATAATCTATTTATGGAAAATATAATACTTCAAATCAATATGATAACCTTATATTAGAAAATATAATACTAGAGATCAGTTTTATAATAGAATATTTGAAAAGATAAAACTTTCGTGTAAATAAGATAATTTAATGATAATAAATATAATACGTCGATATGGATTTTTATAACCTGATTTTGAGAAATATAAAAGCGAAGGTCCATATCATTATCGAATACTTACGATATGATACTAAGAAGTTAAGATAGAGTTGATATAACAGTCATATCCGATCAATTTGATAATATTATGTTAGTAATATACCATACATTAGTTGTGATAAACCATACTTATTTGTGATATATATATACATTAATTGTGCATGGCCACGTTGCAAGGTTTTCTGACTATGGGTTATTTCTCCATTGGAGATAATTCAATTTCTCCACGTTCAGACCGAAATTTAACATTTTATCAAAGGCTTATAGAATATGAAAATGTAAATAAATTCAACTCAGTTATATAATATCATATGGTAGAATAGCCATAGGTCATATAAGAAATCAATTGATAATCTCATTACAACGCTACACACCATGCATTGCTTGTACCTGATATCATTGAAGTGTCCTTTTATAATTAATCAATACACTTTTCTTGGAACTTTAATCCATCGGATCTGGTTTAGATAGATATAAAGTTGTACATCTACAAAGTTTATACGACTTCAAAGGATTTTGTAGATAAAATGAATTAGATCTTTCAATGGTATTGATACTGATTATTGCAAAGTGTTTCCCTTCGGCTTGTATTGGAATGTTCACGCCGGATTCCACACACGCCAGACTGAGTTATAACACTCAAGGGTTTTGTTCTGAATGTGTTGTGTAAGAAATTTGTTGATGTGTCCAAATAACAAATGGAAAGCTAAGAATTGGATATCGAATTAACTCAAAATAAGTGTCACTTGTTTTCCTTTTATAAGTTGCATTGGTATTGACAATGACAACACGTTTGCTTCTTAAATCATTTTGTGTAAGAATGTAGGTAATTGTCTTTATTCCACTATTGTATTTACAGTTACTTGTTGCCGCAAATTAATTAAAAAATAAAAAAATAAAAATAAATTCTGCGAATTTGCACCGGAGAAGCATCTTTTACGAGCGCCTCTTTCGTGTTTTGCAGTGGGGGTGGATTTATTCAAATGAGATCATCAGACTTTGTTAAATCGTGGCATTATCAGAATTGTTTCAATTAAGGGATACATACGAACAGTAACAGTGAATAAAGAGCCATACGATATTAAAATCAATTCTGCAATATGTGTTGTATTGTGTCTAATAGTATATTTTATGAACGCATCTTTCCTTTGTGGTGGTTTGGATTTCAACTTGATTGATTTGGTACTTGATTTTCTCCATATAACATCGGTTATAGCATTGTTAAAAAGCCAATTAATATACTAAATATGCACATGACTTTAAATCATTGTTAATAAATATTGAATTGAGTTTAAATAGCTAACACACTAATGATACGTTGAACCTTTTATTTATAACAAGTTTTATACAAGATTATTTTTATTTTGCAGAGGATGGGTCTCACATCCTGGTCCGACATTGCAGTGATGGGGATTGGGGGAGCCACTGCGGCCTTATTAGATTCGACTTTGGAAAATCTTCAGAGAAAATCTACGGTTGTTTAGAGTCCTGCGATCACGATGGATGTAACCAAGGCTCATATATTTCAGCTCAAGTGTGTCTAACCCTGCTGTGGAGCTTACTCACTTCCTTCGCTGTGTGGTGATTTCAAATACCTTGACCTTAAAGGAGATAACTGTTGAGGACTTCCGTCAAGGTTTCCTGGTGATAATCTCAATTGTGAAGTTTTGGAGGACTTGTCCTAAGGTTGTGAAGAAGTTCATTTGATTTGCTAACATTCCCGTTTCAGTTTCACCAAGTTGACATCTATGCATGGAACCGCAGTTCTCTTATGCACTTTACCCGATTAGAGACACGGCCTCGATGCCTCATACAGTGTGATTTTGTTTCAAAAAGTTATGTACATAGGTGTACTCGAGTGTACACACGCTTGTACACACGCTTGTACACGTTCAGGGACAGTTTGTGTGTACTGGCGCCAGAGTAATCGCCCTTAGATGACGATTGGAATCCGTCTGCTCCGTAGTTGACTAGTTTTCTGCCTTTCTACGCCTGCGTTTCACATACCACCCAAGGCGACGGCGTCAGAGTAACTTAGGACAGGACCCAGTCATCCTAGATGCTTGCGGGTGTCAACCGACATGCCAGTTTAAGATTAGCGGCTTAATTTTCCTCAATTCCGGAAGAAATGAAGATGGAAAAGTCCTGGGCGGACGAATTGAAAACCTGAACTGCAAGGAATGACCTTAGTTCCCAAAGTATTCCGCACAATGTAGCATCGCTCCTTGAAACTTATTATAGTGCTTGTCTACGTCATATGTGTTCCTTCGGTTCATTTTACGTTGTTGGATAATACCATACCATCAGTTCCAATATATATGCATTGATGTATGCATTCGTTGAACGTCTTCAGTTTATATATGCTAATGTTGATCCACCGTTTGTCATTCTTGCCTGGTCAATGTGTTGTGAATGTATTTAGTCGTGCTGCAGCAAAAAGGACTAAACGCAGAGGAACTGTCAACATTTCGAAAGTCACGGAATTGTGAGAGTGGAATACCTTTGCTCAGTATCAGGTACTGGTAATGTGGCAGTCGATGAAACAACTTGACTGTACTATTTCTTTAAGATAGTTATGTATAGAACATTTCATCAACCTAAATACTCACGATGAACTAAGTAACTTCAGTTTGTTCCAATTCGGATATTGGGTATTCCTTTCAAAATACATGTAAGGAACATGTATTGTTAAACATAGTATCTCAATTTCATTTAAACAATGACGGTCTGTTTGATATGTTAGTGTCTTACACAACGATATGTAGTTTTCACCTCCATGACAATACACCTAATGATATAGTTTCTGTAAAGAATAATACAATGTTGAGCACGGAGCCAGTATATTTCTGTTTTCTTCACAATCGACTGTATGTTAGCCACCAACACGTGTACACCATGTATCTCCTCGTCAACACGAAGCTACGTCCATAGACACCATGTATCCACCAGTAATAGGAAGATTGTAAATCATGAATGAAGTAAGTCATATGCAGCAATGGCTGAAAATTGGAATATGTAACTGTATCTCCCGAAATTCAACTTGGGTTTCTTGAACTTTCTTCAAATGTCTGTCCAGGATATAGTCCCAAGTCTCCATTCAATAACAGAAACGAAGCCAAAACATATAACGCAATCTCTATCCACAGAAGTAACGAGAGAACAGCTCCGCTGAAAATCGCTCGTAAAATCTCTCTCCCACAGAAGTTACTTCACTCAGCTCTACCATCTTACCCTCTTGTGTATATGTACCATCTTGCACGAGTCTTGTATAGTACCCTGGCAGTGTCCTTAAATTTATCTGACCAAACATCGATTTAATCTGCAATCGACGTTTGTCTTGTAAAACGGATGTTCGCATCGCATGAAACAACTCTTGACTTACGGGAACAAACCATCTGAATCAACGTCGCTGATTGCACAACTAACTATTGATGCAAACAATGAGCGCACTCTATTTCTTCCCCATAAGCAACATAGAGTACGGTGCAAATGAGTATAGTTGCCTCTGTCGGCAGAGAATACCCGCAAGGCCGTGTCAATATTTTAAGGATTGGAGATTAATATGGATATTAACCTATACTTAACTTACACTCAAGATAATATAAATCTTGCAACTATAAAATATTTAACGTTACAAGTTCCAACTTTAAGGGTCAACATTGCAGTATTGTTCATAGCTGTCTGACTGCAACGAGGGGTCTCGTTTCAAGTGTAATTCAAATTTTAACCTACACCTTCTCTTGCAGCTTAAGATAATAATAAAAACATTCATAATAGTTACAATAATAATTTCATCGTTCATGTGTATGAATATGCTTCCGTTTTAATGTATTTAGTGTATTTGAAATCTGAACATCCATTGAGATCCATTTTGGCATCTGTGAAGGATTATCAGTTTTGAAAAAAAAAATTTTTTTTATTAAAATCAATGGCCTATAAAAGATTAAAGTATTATACTCCTTGATTACAACATTGAAATAGTTCATTCATTAAATCCTGATATTTATGTAAACTTTGTCTTAATCATATCATTTGTAACACATGATGTGTGACATTGTGTAATTGTTTACACATGATGAAAGACACGTGTGTTTGTTTACACATGACGTGTGCTATTGTAATACTTGTTTACACATAATGTGTGACATGTATGCTGCTTAACACATATTGTGTTACATTGGATGGTTGTTTACACGTGTTTAATCGTATGCTTGTTTACACGTCATGTGTAGGCTAACACCGGGTTTTTATTTACACTTTAGCCTTATTCCCTTCGCACATAGGTTACTCTACTCAGTTCTTCCCTCCTAACCTCTGCTGCACATGGGCTTTATCTCACGATTCTCCCTGATGTTGAATGTTGCAACACTAGTAACGTCTTTATTTTAAAGCAACCAAACATCGTTTTACATCTGCGACCGACTCAGATGAAGCAACATCGCCGATTGCACAACTGACCTTAATGCAACCAGTCAGGGTTCTCTATTGTCAGTCGAGAAAGTGTCTCCTATGAAGTTAGGATGGAAGAACCGGAAGGTAGTAATTAACCTCTGTGGGAGGAGAATGCATTACAGAGGATGTGTATGATGGACCACCTAGACCACCGAGGATGCCCTCTCCCCACCCAATGTATTAAATGTTGAGCGTTACCCTTGGTGCTACAACCAAACCATCTACGACCATTTCAGGAGTAAAGGGAGGTAACTCGCCACGGACGGTTTACCGCGTTTTGCTCGTGGTGTATCGTGGTTGATACCAACAGCGAATTGTTTCAGTTTTTATTTATGTTTTCGAGACATTATTATATATTTTGCATATGAGCATGGTCCATGCCTCTGGATGATTGAAGTCTTTGAAATGTTTGTTATTGGAAGTGTTTTGCATATTTCTGTTTGGGCACATTATTCAACAAATTAATATTGTTTGATAGTTTTCACCGTTAGTGGTTCAGTGGTTTAGTGGAAAGATAGGCATATATTCCTTGATATCCATTAATACTATTATATCCATATAGATAATAATCTTTGCTTAAGTGAAAATGCCATCGACAATATTCTTAGGGTGTAGTAATAAGTGATAGTATTCTGATATTTAATCACAAGTTAAACATATGTTTCCTAAATGAGCTTTATGATATAATTATTGGCAGAAATAATTAGTGTTATATTGGAATTGTTAATGAAAGCATATGAATTTCTTGAGATTAAAAGCATTACAGTATATTAATATAGGGGGTATGTTGTATGTATTCATGAAAATAGAGATTATTTTGTCAACAAGCTCTGAAAATGACCGCTAGATCGGGTTGAAAAGGAATATAATATTGTAGTTGTTTATAATTAAAATATTATATCCAAAGCATACATACTAACTTAAATTATTCGTAAACATAGTATAAGTGTTATCTTTAAAACTGTCGAGTATTTAGAGAGAGACGTCTGTAAATGGTAAATGTTTGTAGTGCTACGAACGACACTCATAATCTGAAGATTGTGAACGTGCAAATTTGGAAATCCTTGATTGATCAGCCAGTCTTCAGATTCAGACAAGAACAGGAGAGAGCGTGCTTCACAATCTCCAGATGGTGTAATTAACCCATTATCAGATGACGGGACAACCAAAGAAACTCCACATTTTATTCGACAATGTTTTGTTATTATTACAACTTACTGGTAATATCTGTGTTAGACTGTTTAGAGCATTCTCGATTCTTCAAACAATAATATCAATCGATATTATTATTCGTGCTATGACACCGTTTCATCTTGTTATGTGTTTTGACAATCGCCCTATTTTCACTAACACCTGTATTCATTGAACACTGTTATCTTCACTTCACAATGTCTCCTGTATCGTCATTTGCATATTTTAAGTTCGAATATAGGTGGTGATTCTTGTCTTGTGATTGCACGTTTGACAACCAAGAGTTGTCTCCCTTTCACCAGTCGATGCCAATGAACGTGAGTCTATGGCAACGGACGAACTAATAATGTACCATTGATACTCAAATTTGCTTCAGTCGCATGATGCAGTTGATTCTGTTTGTTGATGTGAAATAAATAATTTACCTGTCTGTTGTTGTTTGTTATTATTATTATTAAATGTGTTCAAATTGTTCGGACTTTTTATTTCTAATTGCTTATATGGAAATATACATCTTAATGTATAATATTATTATTGAAATGCCTTTTTAAGATGAGAGGGTTTAACTTCTTTGGATTTGGAAATACATGACTTTTTTGTCATTTAGATCGTAAATTACTATATGTAACATGGTTATATTTGGGACCACAAATTCCCCAGTAATACAAATTCTTGTACTTTTTTAGGGATTCGAACCCGTACCCTCAGTGTCAGAGTGTATTTAACCTGTTTCATGGAAACCCAACTTCGCTTCAGAACAATATTATTGTGTTTGGTGAATTCATTATCAATAATTTTAATAGCGTATAACAATTTTGCTTATGGATTGGTTAAAGAATAAAGCTTTAATTTGTTGTTCAATATATTCCCTACTCTTCCGATTGGGCGGAAATAGCTAATAGAAAGCCACATCTTATCTGCTTGTTTTAATTCCTTGTTGTATCTGAATTAATGAGTAGACTATATACTCATCGAACAATTCGTTCCGAGGATCGTGTCGGGGTGTAGTCCAATAATGTCAATGGAATACAGTGTAGATGTGGCTCTATGTCGATTAGTATGCAAGTAGGAAGTTGTGGAAGACATATTAGACTATGTTTGTAAAAGAAAAATGTTTCTTCTTGAACATGTGTTCAATCTATTCCAGTTTCAAAATAACGTAATACACGGTTACTGTAAATAAATTTCGTAGTTATATCACGCCACATGTCAATTACAGTCATGTCTCGATATGTTAAATATTACAAATACACAACACATTTGAGAAGAAAGCATATTCATCGTATTGTCTAAACATTATGCGAAAAAGAATTGTCACCGGATTAAAGGGCAGTGCCACTGGAATAATGTTCCCTTTTGGTAATTTATGCTACAAATATACTTTAAAACAGTATGCTACTTGGTATAACACTTGGTTTAAAATATATTAGTTTAATAATGCACTAACAACACAGGTGCCTCCTTGGGTTCAGCATCGTGATACCAAAGTCTCACTGTTGATACAGGGGCGTTGTGATGGTAAAACTGATGATTAAGAGACTAATATAAAGAGAGAAAAAAACGAGAGAAAAAATCAAGTTTAAAATATGCTTGTGTTTTTACACACAAATGTATAAGATGATTAAGAGACAAACATCATGTATTCTCCAAGGATATATTTCATTGAAAAGAAGTTTGATTCAGCTCTCTGAGGGCTTCAGGTGATCATTATGACCTTCACAGTCACTCAGAAACTGGGGGATACTGTAAGTCCTCTAATAGACGCTGGGTCTTGAGTTGACGCCGGGTTTCGATTAGACGCCGGGAGAATGGCCGTTTTAAAGAAATCAAAGCCGTCGGGTTTTCAGATGAGCAAAGTTGTTTTTTTAATGCAATATATTATGTTCACATATGCGTCTTAAAAGAATTATCGTACCCCTTCACCAATGAATTAATATTCCCCAAAATCAAATCCATATTCATGAAAGTTGTCATGATGCGTTTTCTATCATATATTTGTAAGTAGGATAATGTGTTTGTCAAATATAAATAGACGCCGGAACTGAATGAGATCTGGAAAAATAGACGCCGAGGGCGTCTCTTAAAGGACATACAGTAGTTTCTGCACATTTTTAAATGGTTGACACATAAAGGATATACATGTACAACTTTCTCTAATATATGTCTGGGCAATATCCTTTAAACCACAATGGCCAATTTCAGAAAATAAAACCGAATTACCGGCCTTTCTCATCAAGATATACTATACAACTACACATATATACCGATGCTTAACTGGGTCACGATGACCTACTTAAACCGCGCAAGTCACGTCATGATCTACGTCCTTACGTCACGTTACTTCACGTGTAATGCGCAATTACGCCCGAGTGGACTAATTAGAAAAAATTGGAATCGATGCTGTAGCGTGCACTCAGCCCTTAGTCGGATTGTATAAATTTCCGTAGGTTGTGGTCTTATTGATAATCGATATAGTGCGACCGACGTCGACGCTTGCAGAATAAGCACTTCACAGCGCATCTCCGGGAGACAGCGAGTGACGTATGTTGAAGAGGGCTGTACGTATCTATAGATGTGTTTTGCTTGATGTGCGTAGTTGATGATCTTTGATGATATTATACACCAATACCCTAACAGTTCAGCACTCGATCAAAGGAGAAGTAACACTGATTAAATACTGTATTGATATACATGTAAGATTTGTCATGTTGAGACTGTTGTTTAGATCACTGCAACACACCTACATGTAATATTTGTCATGTTGAGACTGTTGTTTAGAACACTATAACACACCTACATGTAAGATTTGTCATGTTGAGACTGTTGTTTAGATCTCAACACACATACATGTAAGATTTGTCATGTTGAGACTGTTGTTTAGATCTCTGTAACACACCTACATGTAAGATTTGTCATGTTGAGACTGTTGTTTAGATCACTGTAACACACATACATGTAAGATTTGTCATGTTGAGACTGTTGTTTAGATCTCTGTAACACACCTACATGTAAGATTTGTCATGTTGAGACTGTTGTAATATTTTTGGATAACAACTTCTCTAGTGTGAACAAACACGACGTTTCGGGTAAAAATGGAAGTTTTTTAAATATTATTTTTTATCCCTTAGTCCATGTTAGGGGATGGGCTTACGATTGATCTTAGCCCTGATCTTAGGGCTAAGATCGGTTAGTGGAACGGCACCCTGGTTGAGAGACAGCGCAAATGAAAACAGACGCAGATTCGTTGTCGATATGTGATTTTATTGCAACTAATCGGTCCGAGTAGACCGACCACGACGCCTGATGGATGGAAGCTAGGGTGTAGAGTGACAACAACATAGGCGTACCTAGAGGACGTCGCTGGTACGTACAAGACATAGTTACGCAGTCGCACAAGACAGGACTGAACATCGGTCAAACCGGAAGTTGTTTCTGTATGGCAATCTGTTTTATACTTTACGTCTGTAAGGGATATAGGATACTGTACATCTCGTCAAATGTCAGAAAAGCCTTGATCTTACTACTTCCGGTTTAGACGGTGTTCGAACATATTGATGCCCATGAAACTTGTTCCGGGGTTCAATATGGTCATGTGATGTGCGAGGGTTACACCAACTAGACACTGTCCTTGAAGAAAAAAGCGTGGTCTGTTACAACATTCACAAGTCTAACTTCGACCAATTAAACAAATGTCGTGGATGAACGACAAAAATAAAGTACCATTTTCATCAACAGCGCCCACTCTATCTGCTCGTGATCTTCAGAAGATATGTAGGACCCCTTTTACACACAAATGAAACTCACAAAGCAAGGTGACTTGTCATCTGAACCAGCAATCAACATTGGACGTTTTTCCTCGATTCATTTAATTTAATTAATATTCAGTAGCAATATGTGTTCTTTTTTCCGTAACTCAAATCGATTCTTATATCTCAGATTTCTCGTTAATTGTATTATCATAATAATAAATATCCCCTTAATTATTCCGTTTTTGTATCTGAATAAATAAACTTCAAAGCAAAGTGAACTTATCATCTAATCTTGTTATACTAGCTTACATCTGGACCATGAGGAATAGTCTACTATTGAGTCGCACTGTCGTCTAACCCTGCGCGGTGTTGATGAGAATGGTATCACATCATGTACAGATCACTTCTAGTATCTGAAAGAATGTTGGGATGGCAGGAAGTGAGCTGCCGCTCTAACATTAGCTCCGGACTGAATACAATAGCATCCGGGTTATCTAACATTAGCTCCGGACTGAATATAATAATAACATCCGGTTTCGTCGTAACATCGAAACAAATCGACATAAAAATGGCGGCACATCACTTTCGTAATAAATCTGCCATTTTGACTAATTTTTCAATAATGTGCATTGTGCAGTCGTCATTTAAGTGTCATATGCAATACATAATCATTAAACAAATGAATTAAACAAAGTTTAGACAAAATAGCAGATTTATTACAGCATTTGCAGTATCCCCTTGCTCTAATAACACCCCTTGCACCTGAGACTGATTAATCTCTGTACATTAAGGTAAATAATTTCATGACATTAAATGCTAAAATATCATACAATAGCATGTTAATACATATGCTGTCGTCGTATTATCTCGCTAAGACGACGCCTTAGCAGCATGCAATAAAATGTCAACAAATCCCACACTTTGCAAAATGTAAAGAAATAACGTCGTAGATACATAATGACAATAAATCCAACGAAAGGACAATATGACAAATGTAAGAAATGGTAACAAAATTATCAACTAACAACAATTTTGGTAACAAAAGGTTTCCATGGATACTAATGTATCAAGACAGAGGAAACATGAAATTCAACGATGTACCCCTTGGTGTACGACCTTCCACGTGCAGAACGTCTATGTACAACTCAATTGGTGTCTATTTAGGAGCGCCTGCATAGAATACTTCTGTCTCCAAGCTAGTGTCTCTCTCTACTGCTAGAGACGACAATGACACACCCATTGAAGCGAATACTCAAACAAGCTTTGGTGGGGATGGGGTTGGGAGTTTGGGTTTGGCCGGGGGTTGAGATATGTAATTGGTATTGGTCTAATTATGCGATTTGTTAATCAGCAAAGCTTAGAGGGTCGAGCGTGAGTAAGGGAATTTCGATTTATTTGCGTTAATTGAGTTATTGGTGGGTTTTTTTAAGATTTCATTTTTCGTGTGCATCATGTGAGAAATATTATAATACCCAATATAATCGCTTACATATAGTATCAAGTTGTTAGTAACTAGCAATAACACAAACTAAAATATAATCACTTTTTTACATTCAGCATGAAGGATAGACCATAAGTGTACAGGTGTATTAAGGGTAATATGTGTACTGATCTTCCGTCGTGTGGTGTATCGAATAAACTAGGTGGTAGTTTGTATACTCATTTATAATTTGGCGCGATAAATTATGATGTAGAGATTCTGAACAAGATTTCAATGTTCAATACTTCGAAAGCAAGGATGACGTGAGATGTAATATGCGTCGAGGCAGTATAATGTGTTGGATGAAGTTGGATCCGAAGTTATTTGTAAATAGGGATCAACAGTGTAAGGTGCATCTGAAAGTACAGTGTTTATTGGTCATGTATTGTGCGAGGACGTATACATTGTAACTGATTTAGTTGTGGGACCAATTGTTGGTTAATAAGGTAAAGTGATGCCTTGATATTATACAATTATTATCTGATAATGCCTGTGTTTGGATTGAAGGTAGTAATATTGTATCGAAGCTTGTGTACTAAAATGGGTTTGTAAGGATTAAAGGAGTCTAAAATACACTAGAGAGTCACTTTCTGTAGGTCGTGTTGAAAGGAAATACCACCAAATATTTAAAGTGTCCCACCGTCTAACCCTAAAGGTTCTGGACATTGTAGTACTGGGTAACGCTTTAAGGACGGGGCTATTCATGATATGAACAGGGACATCACAACCAGCCACAATTTCTCGAATCCATTTACCATAACACCGACAAGAAGAAATGCAAGACCTACTGCAGTACTGTCTACTTGTTCGTCTATAAGCTAGATCTACTTGCCTGTTGACAACATTCTAAACTGGTATCCGCAATACTTTGTTGTTCAATAAAGTCAGCGTTCTTCAAAATAACTACGACGCTTTCGTGCTGAATTTGCAAGATGACTGTTTGTCTTGCCACCAATCCCTGCTGTTGATAACGTAATCTGTGCTCAGTGAGAATCACCATTCATGTATATTTTTCTTACAAGATCATACACTGTCTTGCCAAGATTCCCTGCTCTTGCTAAGGTAATGACAAATCTGTCGAACTCTATAAGTTTGCTAATTTGTCCTTCAGACACTCTCTGTTGCTTTGCCAGTTCGAAATTATATCACACATTAAGCTTAAGCAGACAACGATCACAACTAAATGTCTGTAAACCTTTTCAACAACTCTGAAACGTACAGCGTTCTAAATGTTCTATGCTAGAACATAATATTTCATATATAAATGTAACTAAACCAAGATATATTTTACTATCAAATATACCACATGACACTTTTCATTTGATTGGACACGTTATGTGTCCCCTCACGAGAGCTTCCTATGAGAGGACTAATTTAATTGGCTTAGCTTGATCATAAGCTCCGCCCACTCGATGTAAATCCAATCACTTCCTTGTGCTGGAAGCACTGATGGCCTGTATTCTGGAAGAGTGGATAGTTGAAAACATCACTTAATATCGTCCAAAAAGTGACAGTTTCGCTGTGCCACACATGCATATTTCATGTCAATTTCACCCTACTACGTCCAAATAATGCCAATTCACATATTTCACATACATTTCTTACAGTATCGTCGAATAGTACCAATTCAACGCCATGCATGCATATTTCACATCAATTTCATTCTTGTATATCCAAATAGTGACAATTCTGTTTCCAATACACGTGTCACGTCGATTTACTGCAGTATATACATAAGATCAATTGCTGTAAACGATCCATGAGGCTGCTGAAGTCTTCAATCCATTGACAATTAGCTGTATCAATACCTTTCCCTGCATCATGGGTTGCCTGAAATCGATATTTTGCGAATCGATTTTTGGAATCATTTGAGCCAAGCCTGTACCCTTGGTTATTAACATCGCTGGAACTAGTCCATATTTCTCACATCCAAAGTATCTTGCATATACACCATCATATTTCCAAATTGGCATATTCCATTTCAAATCCTTTTATGGTAATGAGATATCAATCAAAAATGTATTTTAGAAATTACATATTTGCAATAATGTCCATATGATTATGCATCATATTTTCGATATGATTGTCATGGTGATCGCAAAATAATAAGCACAATGTAACAGAAGGTGTGATTAGCTAAATAAAGGTAACTTGATAAGTCACGATATAGTATTACAAAGGTTATAAGTGCTTTTACTACAGTTGGAATTTCAAATTTGAAAATGAGCAATGATATGCTTTGTTCAGAAATAGTTGTAGTTTTATTATGATTTAATTTTCCCTTGAACGAAATTCCATAAAAGTATACCTATCATAAAAGACGAGTCTCTACCTACACACGTGGTATTAATTATCCTTATCTAAACGAAAGCTTCATAACACCACTTCCTCCATTCAGTATATCTATACTCCTGTTTGGGTTACCGACTAATACGAACATTTAGTTTACTCGTATTCAATTTCAGCCGTTATCCAATAGTATCACAGTCTTGCCGTAAACGATCGTAGATATTATTAACAAACCTTTTCAACAGCATTAGAAGATTTAGGATTCAAAAATAGAAGATTATGTCCTGAGCTGAGAACGTTTCATAGGTTTAAAGATATCACATTCTAAATAACAATTCAACCGTTGTTTTCATGCCATTGCAGTTTATCCGATTCCTGAAGTTATTTTTCTTTAGGATCCAAACAGAAAACTTAACACAATGTCACATTCAATCCTCTGGTAGATTAAACTATACATTGTCCTAGGATTGGTCACCTTGAACCAAAACGACCATTTTGTCAATGATACCATACTTGGTCACATGTTAATTAGCAGGTATAAAGTGATACACATAGACGTGAATGTGTTGGCAGCGATGGGTAGCTAGGTAGTGGAGAATATCAGTCGTGGAAGCGATTATCTAGGTTCGTGTAGGTGTTGCTAAGTCTACACCTATGCTTAAAGCCTCTAGAAGTATTATACGTAATGCCGATAGATGAAGAGAGTACGCCTTACTTCTTCCTGGGAATGTTTTTCAGTGGCTTTTAAGCAGTTGTGATACGATTATGAAACAGAGAAGAATTCTCAGCAGCAGATTTGAAAATAAGGACTCTTCCTTAAACGTACCAAGTACGTGTATACGTCCTTGCATGAGCTGAATTCCCTCTGGTTGCGTAACTAAGGAAGGTAACTCCTATTCTAAAACGATTGCATCCGGGTTCGAATGGATGCCGATATGACAAGCGCTCAGTTTTCGCGTAGACTTCCGGTTGCTTTACATCCACTTGCTGCATGTGCATGTCACACTTCTTGTCGACATGAGCTGAGACACATCGTATTCATCCTCGAAATGCATGGTAGATCCTAGGTAGGAAGAACGTCGCAATAGCAACGGTAATATATGGTGCTAAATGAGGTAATGGCTTGTTTCCATGGTTACAAAGGTCTTCCTGACAATGACAGTAGGTGATGTGGACATTCCTGGTTCCAGACCTTTTTATACATCCATTTTCTCCCAGCACACCGCACTGCCGGATGTATCGTTGCTCTCCCTTTACTGAAAGAGAGGGACACAGAGTCAGGCATTAGAATTACAGCTTGTCTTATTTCAGTATATATTCTTCTGAGATATTGTGCGCAGTATATATTATAACTTTTGAATGACAATTACATAAGTAATTCATAAATTATTAAAACGTTATTAATCCTTTACAACTTAAGAGAGAAAACGACATTAATCAATGAATTATATGATGATTCCAATAGATCACGAAGTGGTACACTGATGAACGTAATTCTAAGGGAGACAACTCACAGTCTTGGTACATATAGCGACAATAGTTGTATGTCTTGTTTCCGGCCAAGTCCTCGCATGTATGGCTGTATAGGTAGCGCCTGTCCTCCGGTAGGTAGCGGCAGTCATCGCCGTGGAGGTATGAGTTGCAGATGAAGCAGTCAAGAGCAAGCCCTGTAACAAGAAAAGTATGTTTATTAAGTTATCATTATTACCATTATCAGTGTTACCATTAACATAATTATTGAAGTCAGTGACAGCATCATCATCGTTATCGTTAAAATCATTAAGGTCAGTATCACCACCATCGTTTTCGCTATCATCAGCATCGACATAGTCACTAACATCATTAACATCAACATTGTTTAGATCAGCATTAACATTAGCATCTTTGTTGTCATTGTTGTTATCATCGTCATCGTTCAAACAGTTTAACTATACAGCCATCGAGACCTCGACAAAAGGAGTGGTGACTTAGCTATTTTTACATTCAGTACCCCGGTGAGAGATGTAGAAATGACACAACACCAAAGGAGTAATGCACTAATATAGACTAACCTGACTCTATGTTGACAGGCATTATTATCCTAAAATGTGCAATCTTTGTACTATGTTTCCCCTTATTTCATCAATGTCAAGAATACGTGAGTAATACATAATTCATATGCACCTCATCAACACATATTAATGCAAGGTGCAAAAATATTGATTTACATTTAATATCATAAATATTTGTTTTACTAAAAATATTCACATCTATTATAATTGGTTTAATCAATATTGATACACATGGTCTGTCATAATACAAATATCGATCACTCAATCGTTGGTGTACTCTGCCACTGTAACATCAATATTGAGAAGGACTGGAGTATCCTATGCAGTCAGGTAGAGCAATAGGTAAACACCCACATGGATTGGTCGCGGCGGTCGATGTAGCATGGCATTGTGGGATGTGAAGTGCTGTATTGAACAGGGACAAACAATAGGGTTTCGAATAATTTAAATATATACCGCTGTGGTAAGCGGATGTAAGGGATGAGCACGGATTGCAAGACTTTCAACTGGCTGACTGAGCGCCATGATAGGGTAGTTAAAATCGTCCCCGTCCTACATCAGTCCAACAGTACAACATGTGTGTAATATCAATGTCACTGGTTAATACTTACAACGTATTTACACGTACGTATTGGCTCAATACTGGTCTGAAATCAACTGAATTAACACGAGACTATAGGCCAAATTGCACACCCTTATGTCAGTAAATGTACTCGCTATCAATCAACAGTAAATACTGTATAAATATCATACACTTGATCAAACCCATGGATATAATTAATGTGATCTCATTGTGATGTTCATGGGTAAACTTGTTTTGATTTTAATTAATGACACTACACTCTCGTTTACCAAACTACGTTCTCATTTTAAAAGAAAATCAATGAATTGGAAGCGAGAAACCAACATTTGTTCTCAGTCAGTCTCGGCGACAATAACATAACTGAGTAACATTCTTAGCCATTCTTTAATTAATAAATGATATGAACTAGTGTATCCATCAGAGTCGAAAACTTCCATCATACTACAGGATGAGACATATTATATGAGATGAAAAATGGGAACGTATTTATAATTCATTTACATAGCTTTTGAGATTAAGCAATTATAACGTCATGAGATTGGGACATTTATTACCCATATGGTTGAAAATAACCGGGTTAATATTATTCATATGAGCACATGTGCACATATCATGTTTGCCTAGCAACCATTGTTTCACCGCCACTTCCCGTATTTTGTCGTCAGTGACGTCATAAAACGATTGTTCGTGACGTCACTGTAGCTTGCCGTCGCAAGAGAACTTGAGTTGACCGTTTCCTGGCTATTTTTACGCGAATCAGACGGAATAAAATGGGTAATAAAGAAATAATTACACCGACACATTTCCTCGGATAATAATCTCTATACATGTGACATGAAGCATGGGACATACGTTGATATAAAATGTGTCGTGTATATAATGTTTGGAGGTAAGGCATGTTACCATTGCAAACCACGAAACTAAAGATGTCCACTTGTATCTGTTTGTATGTTTGTGATAAAACGAAAGGATACTTAAATTAAGTTTACATTTTTTCCTTTTCTTTAAATACTTGTTTTACGTGTCATCATTCTCAACATTATGAGATTCTAAGGAAATATGGGACACAGTAATTCATTTGCATGGTGATTCCATTTTAAAATGCTCAAAAATATTTTTTTAGGTAACGTTACTTTAGGTACGAAATGCTACCCTTACTAAACAAAGTCACGATATCAGGCACATTAGTTACATTTTACAAGCATAATTTTAAACTTAATGCTAAATACCCTATCCAATCACTTCAGACATTTTAAGAGACATGTCTAAAGGATACTACATTTAGCAAATACTTTTACTTCAATAGATACATTTATATCAGATTTTGCATTATCTAAGACCACTATTAGTGAGACAGACATAACTTGAAAAGTACAAATTGGTAATCTACCAGCCAGTAGTGTCATTCTAATATGTTACATTATCATATCCCTTAAATGGGTCAAATCCGGAACAGTATTAATGATATTCCCCACATGAAACAAGATCTTCACCCTTATGAAGCAGACATAATATTTCCAAAATCTGAGCTTCCTTGCATTGGTGGTTCATGAGGAGAGGTTGTTCAAAGATTTTAAGATTGACCCCCCCTGCCTCGCTCAGTTTTTAGGAGGGGGGGGGGGGGGGGGGGGGGGGACCAAATGAACAAATTGTGAAACCCTACAAAATTTCTTTTCTGGAAATGAAGCTGAAACACGGACTTAAATTGAAGTCTTCATATCTTCAGAATCCCTATTACTGATGACATGTCGGTACAGAACAACCCCTGGTCAACCACAATAACACATTTAGGATGCAATCTGCCTAAAAGCCATTAGTAAAAGTGAAACCGAAAAATAAAACAGACAATGTTCGTGTTCAGGCAAATTATCTGCCCATGGTCCAAACATATCTACTCCTCCAGGGGATCCATGTTTGTGTAGAGCTGCTCGAGCTAGAGTCCTTTCATTCAGATAATGTTGTGTCTGATCACAACTTAATCAAGCAAATGCGGAAATTGAGAAACAAATCATCGATTTGGAATATAGTTTCAGATCGGAAAATAGAAGGTTTATAAATATTGTAATTGTTTGATCTAATTGAGTAGGAGACCCACGCGAAGCAAGCAATCGATCACTTTTATAATGATTTGAAATGATCGATATTTGGCCAACTTTTTGGGACACGTCACACTCAATACAGATTCATATAACTTAATGACTTGATTCAGATTATGTGGATGAAAAAACTCGGCTGCAGTGTCAGCAGAAATTATTTTGTTCTTTTGCAAACAAGTTTTACGTATGTGTTTAATCACAAATTGACTCATAACATTTTGCAATACTGGAGGGTGGTTTATATTATGAAATATATAATTAAAACCAAAAGTATTCAATCGGTGAACTAACATCAGAAATAATCGGTTTAATATTTGAAAACATCCTGTAAATAGATCTCATAATGGTTGTGGCAACTTTCTTAATGAAGGTTCATGACATAAATAACAGAATCAGTAAAACGATTAACTAAGTTTGAAATATGTCATGAACATTCTATGTAAACGAATTGAGATGCCATCTGAAAAAACTGGTGTAAATTCAAGAGGTTATTGTAGTTACTTATAAACCGAAAATATCACTGCTGTATGTTCCCCTTGGCAACACAACTTTCATGTTTACGATCAATGTCAGTGGCAATCTGTGCCAGTAGAAACGATGTCTCGGTAAAGCAATGATATTTACATATCTGAATGTAAGGTTTCATACAAGTGGTGATATAAGTGTAATGCCAGCCATAAAACATCAGGCTAATGCAAATAACTCTAGAAGGGTTCATATAATGATCCTTTCTCTATAGGCAGACCCTCCAGACACTTGACATGAGAGATAACCCATCAGTTTGTAAGTGCTCAAAACATACACGGGGCAATCTCTTAAACCCAGCATTTGGAAAATCAACATTGGTTTATCAAGACCTCATATAGCGTGAAGGCGAACGATTCCGAATGACAGCTCGTGAAGTCTCGATAGTGCCAGCAGGGGCCATAAGAGTTCGATAAGGAAGATAGGATGTATTTCTTATCTCATGTACTTGAGAAGCGTCAAGAAAACGTCTTGCAGTTGTGATGATCGACGCATCGTGCTGCCAATCTAGGAATAGGTTTATATACAAGATAAATACGTGGGCGGGAAATTGACAAGCTATGAATAGGTATTTGTATTTCCAAATTAAAACTAGATCAATACAAGATACCATAGAATAAACTAACATGTTTGACATGCTGGTGACCATAAAGAGATGTGTTAAGATTGGAAGTGGAACTACCGACGTCTATGATGTCATGTTTGTAAAATGGACAAAGAATAATTTTCACAAGTATACAATCCACCAAGTTTTGAACATGATTAAATTCTGACGTAGCCACAACATATCAAAGATGACATTCTGTTTGTTTCCTACGAATCGATAGATACATGTTCAAATCACACACTAATTGTGATAGGTGAACAAATATATTTATGAACTCTACAACATTTATAGAATCACAAATTTCCAAATCACAATTGAACACGTACAATCCGGGCAACATACTAAATAATACTAATGCTACTAAATATGCAGCTAATGCATCAACATGAATACCCCTACTGTTCAATGCGCTGTGGTGTTTGTCAAGTTATTCTTATGCAACCCTTGTCTCATTTCGAATTATTAATATTGAAATTCAAACAACAATAAACACCCATGTAACTGATAGTTAACAAAATCAAAAGACAACGAGTTTTCAAACTTCCAAATTCTCTGTCAACAATACATGCGATTTCATCAATACATCATATGTTATTTGTGTTTGTGGTAACAAACGTGAACACAATCAACAAACTGGTTTTGGGGATACTATACGCTATTTATTGCATCGACCTTGGGAATTATATAAGGTCACCAAATTCAGCAGAAGCTGCCTGTCACAAAACTTGAACAAAATCCACCGTTTGGATCTTCAGATATCTCATTCATCCTAGTTGTGTCCTAGAGCAACATATTGGACACATCTTTATATCCTTACTGTTAACTTTCAAAATAGGTAAGGGTGGCCAAATTCAGGCCAAGTCAATACTGCATGGTACGAAATTTGAAAAAAAATCCAGCAGTTCGTGAAGTACGGAACCCAAGTAGTGGAATGTCAGTCAAAGTATGTGCTATGCTGTGTTCTCGTGTGAATGGGATACTCAGTACTCGTAATGGCGCTCTATGAATTTACCTGAAACCATTGCTATGGTAAAGAATTATAGTATCGATATTTACAGCCATAGAGGGGACATCGGGTGTACACGGACAATCAATACGTTATCTGATTACAGTGTAAGCTGATATTTCGTATAAAATCAATCACTTGAAACAATCGATACCAAGGAGATTCACCGGCCTACGGTGTAACATACAACATATAATCTTACTTGGCACAGACAAGGAGATTTCCTGACTCCTGCAACATTAAGGAACAATAGTTCGCATCGATCACTAGCTTGGTCTACGCAAACATCTCATACATGTTACACACTATCAACATGTCTGAATGCAATGGTTAGTTTAATAATTGGTTACAAAGTCACTTTTTTATTGTGAAATAAACGTGTCAGAGTAGATATTTACTCCTTCACAAAGTGTTGTGTACTTCAATATATCAAGTCTACATCATTAACATAAATATAGTACAACATGTATACCTGTTTATGAAAATTGTGAATACCTAATATAAATAAATGTAGCGTTCTTGACCCAAACGACTAACATGTTTTTCTTTATTCGATGAATGCAGACTGAACCTGTGGCTTCACCCTCTTTGGTATACGTGAATTATTTCGATGGCTTAAAATTACACTGGTTGAGGTTTAAAATAAGACATACTCTAGTGATTACTATACGACTATTTACGATTCAGCAATTACAGTTTTAACACAGGAATATATATATATACTGAACGAGCATCCGAAGTCATCACAGAACATACAATGTTTTTATCTGATAAAGAGATGAAGGGTACTTTATCCATGCAAGCTGGTTTTGTTATCAGATTTATATCCTTACATTGACATCGAATACCGCAAGAGGGCGTACTGAGCTGATTTCAGCTAATCAGAATCGCGACAAGTATCTTGTTGTCAAAGAAAACAGCACACTAATGAGATTGGTACTAGTTCGTCAACATACTGAATCGGCTCCGTGGGATTATATTAATAGAAACATCGTTAGAGTATCGGATAATGTGGGCATATCATGACTATTAATGTATAGTGAATAACAACGTGTATATAGGTATGGTTACACTGGAAGGAAAGAAGCAAACGCTTATTTACTGGATTTACTTTTTGATTCTTTTAGCAATAAAATTACATGTACAAAGAATCCAGGTTTGAAGTAACGAATTACACCATGTATAAGAGTGTCGGATTACATGGAGTGTCGGAAATCCCCAGTTGGTGTCATGGCTCCTATTGCATTATTTTCTCATTATGTCAGCTTTAAGTTGAAAAACGAGTCTATATTTTAACCAGTTAAATAAAATTTCACCTATGCTCTTTCCTATAGAACGGAACAAACAGAAATCAAACAACTCAGGATTTTGAAAGAATAGGTGTCAAATTGTTCACATCAATATCAATGTTTTCGAAGACCAAGAGTAAGTCTACATGGAACTGTCCAAAGTGCCAATCAAACGATTGACAAATCTTAGCAGCGGGCGAGAAGTAACTAACCGGAAGTACATCACAGCAGAAGACTGGGCTTGACAGATTGAAGAATCGAAGTTCATGAGCACCGAATCTAGGTCGCCGTAAGGAGACATTGGTCCTTGCATGGAGGGGAGGGGGGAGGGAAGAGGAAGCTAGATTGGAGGAATAAGGGGTACCCTGTTCAGTGAATACGGATCACTTTTTAGATAACCCTGTCGTCTTTGAGATGCTTATTGACAAGGACTTTCTGAAGCTTTGGCAGATTCCTGATTTCATCACGTAAAGGTCAAACCACTTTGGAGGGAATTACTTGCCGTGAATGGAAGTTAAGCAATGATTACTTCCTCAATGGTGATTGAATGAAGCTGAGCTGGAGAAAGAAATGTCATTTGGTTTTACGAAATATAGCGTAAAATGTATAAAGTGAGTGTGGTGAGGGTTTATGTGTACCAATCAACTTGTATTTCAGCCTTGAATCAGAACAGTCTGACAGTGAGGTGTGGTCATTGGGTGAAACATTGTTTTCACAACTATTTAGCTTATATCACTTATATATTATATTATAATACTAATTCAGGGAGAGAAAAATCGGAATTTCATTTGCAAGACTACTCTACGGTATGAAAGTTTCCGCGCACCTGGCTGGATACAAACGTTTTTCTTGGTCAGATACCGAACGCACTATCCACTGCGCTAATCTGCCTTATGAAATAGGAATTAGTAACATTTTATCGCAAATCTAACTAGTTTACTTGAACAAATTATTCAAGTTCACTGTTAAAGTGAAATAACGTAAAGCCATATTATTTGAGTGGGCCTCAGTTTGAAGCAATACGGTAATCTAAGGAATCCACAGCACACAGTGAACGTGATGTACTGGACACTGGCAATCGATCTCCCTTCCTCTCGCGTGAAGTGCTTGGTGTTAATAATACATCACGCTCTAAACACAGCCTCATCCAATCTATGATTACAACCTCCCAACTGTCTTCAAAACTCACGTGTCCAGCTGATATGGGTATCTTTGGCAATCATTGCAGTCACCAGTTACTCAATTCCAGAATTGTCATCGGCTTCTGAACCCTGGTCCTCACGAATGAGCCGTATGGACCAATGATACAAGTGGTTACTTAATAAAGCCAGAACCATCAACCATCACGAATATGGGTTCTTTTGAGCCATCATTTTGAGACACCTGTTATACTCAATTCCCTGACTGTGCTGTATCTTAGCCCTCACGGATGGGATCTTTGGAGCTGTTGGAGTCATGAAGGCAGTGTTGTCTTTTACCTCCAGTGTCATCACCATTTAAGCGGGTTCTATAGTTTGAATGTAATCAAATGTTGCACAAGTGTTGACATTGTTCTTATCCCATCATCGTGGTTCCCTCGTAGACTGCGGTTATCAACTTTTGTGACATTCAAATAATGTTCACACATCTCAAACTGTTACTCTATCGTTACGTCATATGATATACTCACTCGTGTATCATGTATTGCAGTCACTCGTGTACCATGTATTGCAGTCACTCGTGTATCATGTATTACAGTCACTCGTGTACCATGTATTGCAGTCACTCGTGTACCATGTATTGCAGTCACTCGTGTACCATGTATTGCAGTCACTCGTGTACCATGTATTGCAGTCACTGGTGTACCATGTATTGCAGTCACTCGTGTATCATGTATTGCAGTCACTCGTGTACCATGTATTGCATTCACTCGTGTATCATGTATTGCAGTCACTCGTGTACCATGTATTGCAGTCACTCGTGTACCATGTATTGCAGTCACTCGTGTACCATGTATTGCAGTCACTCGTGTATCATGTATTGCAGTCACTCGTGTATCATGTATTGCAGTCACTCGTGATGACTACTCGGTTCCGGAATCATATTAATTTATGGTACTCACAATGAATTATGTGATCCCTCAACGGATAATCAATTCCGCAATGATCCTTATAACACGGCATCTTGTCTATCACGCGTGGGGCCTATGACACTGAAGTCACGCTTTGATTTCCTCTGTTTAAATGTTCTTCGAATTGATCTCAAGTTTGATATTTAGACTGTTATCGCAGTGTGCTATTTGAGTTGGTATTGGCTTTTCTTCTGTTTTGGATTGCGTGTGCATATTTATATGTTTCTTACATCATGTTTAGTTCGTTTAGAGAGAGCAAGACGTCTAAGGGGAACATCACATACATAGTACATACCTAATCGTGATACTCATCAAGTATTACCCTAAGTAAAACGTAATCATGACATCAGGATATATATTACCTCAACTGATGAGTCATGTTTTACCAAGTGCTATATTTAAGTCACAGGTACACACGGTAAGTGGCTTTACGTGATCTCCAATCAACATTCAATTATACACGTGAACGACGTGACGTCATCATGACAAATCGTGAAAACATTTCATGATGAAATTTATTTGTGGAAATTCATTGTTAGTAATTTTTTAGTTCTATGACATGGCATTTACTGAGAAAGCCAGAAATGTCACCATTTAGTTATTGATATGACCAGGTTACCACATCCATATGTACAGTACAGTATAACCTGAGTTATCATTAACAATATAGTGATTCAATTATGGGGCGTGTATTGTCAATGATAACCGCTTTAATCAGTTCGTGATGTTTAGTACACCAACGCTGCGTCACTATACGAAGTCTTTCTGTCGTACAAAAACTACTCCAACTAGGTTGTCGATAAAATCCGCTTGACACAAATGTAGTCATAGTAACTAAATATGAATTTGTAGCTAAAATTTGTTTACTATAACTGCCTTGTGTCGTAGAACAAGTATATATAGAGATTATTACCCGAGGAAGTGTGTCATATGA
This sequence comes from Gibbula magus, assembly GCA_936450465.1. Lineage (NCBI taxonomy): Eukaryota > Metazoa > Mollusca > Gastropoda > Trochida > Trochidae > Gibbula > Gibbula magus. The sequence goes on along the minus strand of OW388290.1, from coordinate 50,286,867 downwards.
CTTTTACGAAACGAGTGTGAATTTTTGTATTGCCCGAGCGAGAGCACTTCAGAGTGTAATAATTTCTTTATTCCCGATTTTATTCCATTTGTTTCGCGTAAAAATAGCCAGGAAACGGCCCACTTCTCTTGCGATGGCAAGCTACGGTGACGTCACGAACAATCGTTGTATGACGTCACAGACGACGCAATACGGGAGGTTGCGGTGAAACAATGGTTGCTAGGCAAACGTGATATGTGCACATGTGCTCATATCAATAATATTAACTCGGTTATTTTCAACCATAGGGTGATAAAAACAGATTATTATCTATTTGTAAACTCTGTGAACTAAAATCGTTTCGATGCCTGGCCGATGAATGTGGAAAAACTGAAAAATTGAGAACGCATATGAAACGAGAAACCTATAAATCAAGTCTTACAAATTAATTTACTAACGTAAAGTGTCGATGATATGCAGACAAAGCGAGATGACAAGACAATTAATGACATGGTTCGTGTCAGGGAAGTACAATATTTGTTAAGCGAATATCTCCAATCCTTTTCCTCATGTCAAGTTCACATATTCAACCACTTTTATTCGTAATATATTCAATCCATACACCAATGGTATGTCCAACCATTTCACTTAACCCTTAAGAGTTCCAACGACATAGTTTATCATTTCACCCCGAAATCCTCCAATCTGTTTAACCCTGACATCTAAAAATAAATTGATCAAATCTCCCAAAGTTCCTCAATGAAATATGCTAACCAATTATATCCATACAATCTCTAATTCATGCATGTAAGTAAACTCCGGTGTCCCTAACATATCCATATGACGGGCGGTGAGTTACAGCACATCATTCTCATCAGCTACATCCAATATAACTGCAGAGTGCTTACCATGACCTCCAACTAACAATTTAACAATACAGAAATGCAAACACTAAATATGCAAGTCGAATAAAGCTAGATGAATTCACTTTAGTCTCGTCGTCCTGGAGATACCGGAAATGAGAGTATGTTCTGGGAGAGAGAATCTAAATCCTCGGGGAAAAAACAGGATAGAATTCGATCTGGATCTATTTTCACATCGACACCTGCACTCCCCGTCGTATCAGCTCGGCTCCAGGACAACCGGATTCTAGAAGTTTCAAAGGAATACAGTTCCCCATGTAACTTTACACATCTGTCCCCAGTAAAAGAATGAGCTGCAAATAAGGACGAAATATAAGTATTTTAAGTTTAAATATATTCTAATGAGCTTAATTCGACAATCATATCTAAATTAGTTTTTAGAAGACGTAAAATCAATGGCCTTCTGCGACTAATATGACTCGCATATTGTGATTCAGTGCCACATACAATCTATATATACTCTGAAATCTCATATCTTGCGAAAACACTTCCCTAAAGCATGAAATGCATGCTTAAAATAACGAAACAAAATTTCTACCCCAATCTTATACTCCAGTCTGAACATTCTATCATAGAAGCATGTGTTCCCCTGGCCCGCCCACATTTTGGGAATAGGACAATCACATTTACAAATCTTCGTCCTCAAACAACAAACATGATACTCTTAAACTGTGAGAGAAGAAAAGAAGAACTTTCAACAAGAAGTCAACAGAAGGTTTGAGGGTGGATACCATGTCACGACCATATTTGAAAGGGTGTATGGACCACACCCGACGAGCTTCATATCCAAAGCCCATCTAACCTCATAATCTCATATCGCTGGTTATTTTGTATAAATCAAAAACTAAGGAATTATACTTGAGTAGCTTTCAATTGCGTGAGAATATATAAGTAATCAGAATGACATTGCAGTGTCCGATTAGAGGGAAATATTGCTTTATATTTCTATATATTTCACAGTACAAAAACATATGCTGATGGAATGTTAAACAAGGGTTATTAGTCTTAACAACATTTCCATAAAGACACACGCTATCAATTCGTTGATAATAACTTGCTTCTGGTTACGATGGGTCCCGTGTGTGACGGATCTATCAAATTGTCAATAACACTCACCAGAATGGCACCACTTTCGATGATGCCCTGTTAGCAATATTGTAATGACTTTGCTCCCTGTACGTAGAGATACTATCCAGCGTGAATAATATACAACTAGAGTTGTCCAACAATTAGAAAACAATCATGATATGTTCCATGGAGAGTTGAAACTTGCAACGAAGCAAATATACATGTATATAAATGTAATATTGTATTATTCATGGAAATACTGTTGAATAATTACGAAATGATTTTGTCGTGCCTGGCCTAAAACTGTGAATCATGTATTGTACAGTAATATGTTTCTACCTCTGATTCCATCAGACCAAGCTGTTCAACAGCAAAACGTTTCATGTCGGGTTGTTTCTCTCCAAACCAGAAGGCTGCTCAAAGTTGAAAAGGTTTAACCGTCATATTAACAGCTCAGCAGAATGTATTTTGTATCCTTTACACATGTGCATCCCACGAAACACTACATTTAATAAGTATAAACGCGGATTAAGTATCAATGTTTGTAAACATATTACTCAGTAGCACATATGAACAGATTACAAGTGCACATGTACCAGTATCAGAAAACAAAACTAAGTTCAAATTGTCATCAGTTGGTTTAAGGTGATGAAATCACTTGTCACCACTGGTTATTTACGTGATGAGTTATGTCAACGGTGTCGTCAAACAGTAAACACAAAGTGCATGGTGTGGTCATGGCATGGTTTTTGAGATACCAGTCTTGGTTTTAGGTAAAATGTAGAATTCATTTCGTATATTAAGATATAGATAACAACATTTAAGATTATTGAAAAACAGATTATCGGTTCTTATTACTGAATTATTTATGTTGGTCACAGACAGTACGTTATATGTGTGGTTTGCTACAAAGGGTTTAATTGTAAAATTACTATTTTATCAAAATACGAAAATGTTCATGGTATTGAGAAGACAAGAGTATTTATTGACGATAATAAAGTAAATGACAAGATGAGATGACAATGCTATGAACTGATGTGTCACTTGTTTCCTTCTTTCATGTCATTTTCATCTCATTTTGTTGTCCCTTCATTATCATACCAACACGTGTTCTGTATGTAACGTGCTGCTTCATCATCTCCCAATACCCATTTTTTAGATAAAGAAGTTGATCAACCATACCTATTCTTGTCTTCCCTAAAACACCAACTTCTTGAATGCCGTTCAAACAATTGGCTCGTGATAATGTTTCTTTTATTCGTGATGATGTTTATGGTATAGTTCTGATTTCAATACCTGCACATCATCATTATATTCACCTATCAGCCCATACCTTATATAACTGGCATGCATTTACACATTTTAACATTTAAAATCATTGTATAAATCTCCAAAAACACATCACTATAATTGTTTAGGATGGATTTGACAACTGACATATATTCTGACTGGTTATTTATCTTCGGTCTGTAGAATCATATGAACAAGAAAAGATGGTATAAGGTACTATGTTTGTCTCTTAGACCTCCATCAGTTACAGCTGAGGACAGAGACATTTTTGCACTTACAGTATATACGTGCAGTTCGCCTGACATCAGTACACTTATCATTATTACAGAAACACGATTACAGAAAGCTTACAGAAAGGCTTATATTACATCGATTCGGGAAATAACTAAGCCATTCTGTCATGCGATGTAGTGCCTTTGTATGGGATAGTGTACCTGAATGCGTTCTTCATTATATTCAAAGGAAAGACGACAAGTGCATGTCATGTAAACTTAATTTACGTCACGTTATTATTGCTTAACATATATACTCTTATTAATATTTCATAATAATTTCATAAATCATTCGTAGCATATGTTTTTATAGCATTTCCAATGCGATGGAGATACATGTACCTGTAAATGACCAAAAGCTACTCTGAAAATCGTTACATTTTGTGTCACCCGATGCAACACGTATCTAGAAGGTTGCATAACGGGCACAAGATTATATCAAAGTTCATCTCAAACATAAGAATCTCAAATTGAATTTATACCAGATAAATCTTCTACACAAGAATCGCTTCAGAATCGAAATAGCAGTGTCATAAAATAGTAAGTTTATGTGAAATTAATGAAATGAAGCAACCATTCAATTTTCTCTACTGAAAATAGTGAAAACAATTTTGCATTAAAGGTTTATCATCATCATCATTTTTTTTTTTTAATTTCAGATGTAATATATGTACATAATTTTACTACATTTTACCGAATGTTTTAAAATTCGAAATAATAATACTACGTGTACTATAAAATTACATAATTCGCTTTCTTTTTATATCAAACTGGTTGAATATGTTAAGCTTTTAATATAGTAAAGAATACCATATATTCAATGCATAATAAAACACAGGTCGGTCCAAAAAGGTTACACAAATTATGCTCTTTCCGTTTAATTCGAAGAGACCTATTATCCAGAACGGAAGTGGAAACGTCTTAACTGAGGTTAAAGACAGATGGCAGTCTCATTGAAGTGACTATACCACTCGAGGAAAAGAACTTACTTGTTTTCACGAGGCGGTAAAATAAATATAAACAACTTAAAAGAGGTATGTCAAAAACACTGCTGATAATCTAAACAGTTAGAAAACTCGTAAAACAGTTAATACATACTTAACCTGTGAAAAATATACGTCTCTAAAAGAGTAACAAGCACGATATTTTTTTTAATAGACAGGTATCTTTCAAACAGAGGATTTATGCATCTTCAAATATTGTTTTACAAAAACACTGGTACTTTGGAGGTATGTTTCAAAACAAGAATTAACAAGCTATATGTTTTAAAACAACGCTGACGTACATTTGACGTTCAAAGTCAAAAGGTCGACATCACACTTAGCACGAGTTGCATTTGCTGCAGAATCCGCACGTGCAACACATGCATCATGTTCAGCTGTCTGCTTCATGTGAAGAGTGATGTCTACGTGCACTGTGTGTGAAAAAGTAGTGTGCGATGTTATGTTTGAGATGTGTCTATAGTCTTCAGTGGGCGCTTGTTTTATATCAAAATGAATGAAAGGTTATTTTTCTTCACATTAACTGATTCCTGTTGTCATTTAGGTATTCAAAAACGTTTCGTTCGTTTTTATTATGTAAATTTACTATAATATATCATATTGAACCTTTTGACTAAGAATTGACTTCACTGAATTAATGAATTAATGATGGGGGTTTTTTGGCAGTCGGAATCACAAATAAACATCATTTTCCAATTCATAAACTGATATACATTAATGATTTATATAATTCTTCAGTTAATTATCAGTATTAAATTAGGTACGTGTTTTTGATAAACAAATTTAAGAAACTTTGCTTGAGGTTTCCAAAATGACGCACAAATAAGGATTGGGAGAGTTATACAAACATAAGCGTCACTACTCCCATTTAAATCAGAAAGAACGTATCACTCGCGTCTCAATGAGATTGAAGCGCCACGTGATGGTACTGTACCGAACATGCACGAGGAATACGATAAACGGGTTCTCGTTTCGTCTTTTGAACTGAAAGACCACATTCCGCTCGTGATGCACGTGAACAAAATCCAAGGCAGTTGTTAATGTTGAAATAGACACCGGCATGCTTCTCACGTTCACCTCGAGGTTGAGTGCAGGTTCACTGATATATATTTAACCTACATGTGCCTTAACTTTCGACGTGTATCACTCTAATTCCGTAGGTATAAACAAACTATCAATAGTTTGGTACACACGTCCTTGGGTTGTCCATTTCATAACTATAAACGTTCATAACTAAAGACATATGAACGTTAAATGTAGGCCCAGGTATGCATCATGAATGAATCAGTTGTGAAAGTGACATCGACGTAGCAGTTTGTGATTATACAAATCAAGGAAATGTCTCCCCAAAACATCAATAAAACATTAAGCCTTGGGTAACCAAGAATTGGCTGGATATGATATTTGTGTATTTATCATCATGTTCTTAAATAAGTTCTGTCCTAGTAAGGTGTTGGTCTAGCTACAGGTTCGAGGTCCGTTGTATTGACAGGAGACCAAGTACCCGGCGAATGTGGAAATACTGATTAATTGCAACTGCATTAATCAACCGGTTTATACTTTATTTGCAACATTGTTCAGTTGTATTGAAAATAAAAGTTATAAAAGACGTCGACATTGTTGATCTGCCAAAAATTTAGTAAATTACATTTGTGCCTCAGATATCTCCTCCTTGATAACTCCGGGTGGGATACGTTCCGATATACATGTAGGCTATGTGTTGAAGAAGAGATCAATGTTGGTCATGTTTGTCGTGGATATGCCCAAATTTCCGGCATAGACTAGGATTGGCCCAGTTGCCGAAATTATATGGTCCAGGAAGTCAATGGTTTATAAATACAATGTAACTGACACTTAATTAATTACCTCAAAGGCTCTTTCACATTTTAATACACTTGAATAAGTACACACGTACAGTACGAGTTCAGTACGCTCAACTCTAAACCAGCTCCTTGGCATTATCTCTACATCTCCAAACATACCAAGGTAACTATTTCTTTCAGCACTGCAGCACATGTGCCTTGAAGTGAGCAGAGAAAGCATTTTCCAAACGCCTCAGGTACTTTCAAATATCACGAGATAGCATCTTGCGCTAATCCTTTTTAGCTCTGTTAAAATAGATTTATATTCGAGAGTCTCACAGGCTGTCGGCTTGAATATCAATTGAGGAAAACCATCCATATGTTTTAAATATATCTAAGATATATTATTTTTTAAAGCATCAAATATATTAACCAACGTCAGGACGATATCAACTCAGACGCCGAACATCCATATGCAAATATATCAATTATTAGAAATAATTATTAACACAAATTATCGAGTTCAATCTCATATCACATTGCATTACCATTTATCTACAAATATTATATTTTTTACTGGATTTGGACATGTATTTCTGAACATTCTTGACTCAACCCAGCCATAAATAAAACTTTAAAGGAAATAAATTCCAAGCGAAAATGTCAATTTCATGCTTCGTTCGAGCTGCCCGTGCTACACGTGCCTCGCTGTCAATATCAAAGATCATATTTCAACACCTGCTAAACAAAGTTGAATGGCATATGACGTTGAGCTAAAAAGATGAGTTGATCCATTCACCTGCCTTAGTGCTTTCACATTAATGTTCAAAATAGTGTGCCTTTAAATCGCGGCATTTAATGGACACTTCGGGTGTTTATGATGCAATATTGGTTTGGTATTTCTAAATTTTCATTGAAAATGTCAAACTCATGATTTGCTCGTGCTGCACGAGAACCAGGTGCTGTACGCTGGCAAACACGAGAATCACGTGCAGTGTCTGGGAAGATCCGTCAACATATTTCACCACCTGTCTCGGATGTTTATATCAGCTTCAGCTCTGCAGAGGAATTTCTGGTATGAAGATGACGGTGTTTTAGAGAAAATAAATATTTTGCTATTGAATTCAATTTAACAAAGAAACATATATTTTTAAAATAAATAAAATTAATATTTGTTTTATTGAAAGTACAATTGCCTTTTTATTTCCATGTATTCGGGTATACAAGCAACTTTCATTAAAATTGTCCTTATGTTAAACGAAGCTAAAGTATAAATAAATACGACCATATTATGAGAACTCTAAATTTATCGAGCGAACTTAAATTGTCTCAAAGAGGAAAGAGTAATATTTACCGACCCGCTGTGTTCACTACACAACGCACCCAGTCGCTTTGCTGTTGTAAACGTGGATCGATAAATGTGAATTGACTACACGGCAGAAATGGTAAAATCTGCAGAGCTATAAATAGCATTCTATGGCAGTTAAATATGGACGGACGGAACCCTTCTTTAAATCCCGATAATGGACGCCGATGGCTGTCCCCTGTCTAAGGATTAAACTACAGCGCGTTAATCATTCTGGAGTAGCGATGCCAATGTTCCTGGAAATGCGAAACTCTTGTGCAGAAAGGTCGCTTTCCTCGTCAGTCACCGTACGTAGGTTTGATAGCTTCCGTTCAGTCGTTGCGACTAACAATGAAATCATCTATCAAATCCTATCAGTATATTAACTCTCCCAACTGGATTAGTATATACATATTTCTCTGGAATTGATTAGGATTAACATACTTTGAAAGCTTTATAATGATGACCTATTTAAAGCGATAGTCTGGATATTTTTGGGGAGGAATTTGTTGATTGTTTTTCGAAATGAGAATTACATATAAATAACATTTTCCAGGGGTGTCCTGGAATGCCCTGGACATCTGTAGTTGTAAAACATTGTCATATATTATAATGGTAATTAACATGACAAGTTGAAGGCGAACCCCATTGTAATAAGAAAACACAAGAACAGCCCATATGATTTAAATGTACATAAAAGCATGGTTCAAGGTTGATTTGAAATATCATATAACTTGGTGTGATTAATATGTGAAGGGTTAATGTGCTATATTTTTAATGTGATTCAAAACCAGTTTTAACCGACGTTTTAACCACGCCGACTCAGGTAAGATCTGACATCATAGTGGACACCTGACGTGAGTGACGTCATAGCATTGTTCGTGATGTCATGTCGACATGATAAACTCGAATATGCTACAGGGCATGGCATGAAATAATCATATAAACCTGAGTATGTGCGACGTAATGTACTCAATATAGTTGTTTTCCAATAACACACACTTGTCAACCCAGAATTCAGTTACCGTCCAAAAAAGGAAGACATCTTGCACATATCATTAATAAACAATCAAATCCAAATATCACCAGACAATGCATGTTAAATTTTTGATACAAAAAGACATTAGAACGTTAATTATTTACATGAAAGAAGTGAGAGCACACGAAGCGACTGAAACAGCTCCATTAGCGACGCCATATGGACCAATCAACTTCAAAGCTGACAATGACCTGACCTCACGTTCCAGACTGACATCGCGTGCAGAATCTCGCACTGAACGAGACTTGCTATGTACTGGGTAAACACGGTATATCTTGGTAACAAGATCAATGGAATGGTTGTTTGATAGGGGCTATATTTGCAATGTCATCATCATATCAAACACTCTTGTTTACTGAAATATCATCAGAGTCTTTGTTGGATTATGATAGCATCATAGACTAAACTATCATGAACTGAAATATAAATGTTTAACAAATTATCGAAGTTCACTTCATTTTCTGAAACAGGGAAACATATTTGTCGAACCTGTGAAGCTACGGTTGTATTATTTACAAAATAACCCCATGCTCAACAATATCGAAATATTATAAGTGACGTTAATATATACATTAAGAAACTGTAAGCATTACAGCGTATATGTCAAGAATATTTTGTCAACAAATTTAAAATGAAATTTCATTGAAAATTTAAACTACGTTCCAGGTTCATCTTCAAACGAAAGTGTCGTTCCATTAAAGTAGTTGTCCGACCAAGATCAACGTGAACCTTATCTGTAACCATTGGCTACAGTCGATCCTTTCGTTCACTTTACTTTTAAGAAAGGTACCCATTTCTAAAGATTTCAAAACCGTTTAAATCAATTCTATAGTTTGAAACATCAACTGGACCCTTTCCCTCATTTAACGATGTGCCTATAACATATGAATAAGCATTTAACCAATAACTTTTTTGGTATCTATAAACTGTGAACTGGATTCTTTACGAGTTTCTTCTTTAAACAAGTTTGCTATTTTAAAGTTGATAATACAAATTTCTGTTTGGATATTTCAATCAAATTATCAAATAACATCACCTCCCATTTTACACGAGTTCCTAATCCAATACAAATCGTATCTTCGACAACAAATGTGGACAAACAAACACATCTGTCCATCATCTTATGACCTTTCCACGTAACTAGGGCAAATGTACTTCTTCCTTGCATTCGCCCAAGACGTGAAGCAGCTAAGGTCACCAAGATGTAACACTATCGGTGTGTGGGTATCGGAGACCACTGATCGATACAGTGCTTTTACAGCCTGGCCTAGAGACGTCATCGGTGCTAGAGCGGCTTCTGATGACGTCACTGTGTACACTTTCTTATTCTCCCCCTCCTTCAATCGGTTCTCCGTGTATATTTGGTTTCGTTTGTACAGTTGGTGTATTAGCATGCACTTAGGTCTGTGGGGGAATGATATAAAAAGTTTAAATTATTACGCCTCCGATAAGACGAATTCGGGGAGAAATTTAATAAATTTAAAAGAAACCTCAAAACCTCTTTCGTTTGCACATATTAGATTTCGTGTCTTGTTATAGAATTGCTATTTCTTTTATGTACTATAAAAATATCATAAATTTAAAATAAATATTTTGAAAGACAAGATTTATTTCTGTTTGTTATATGCTTGGTTTGTCGTGTGTTTCATATAAATGATCTGGATGACAAACTGACCCGTGTACCATCGAAACATATATTAATTAATTATATTTAACGCATTGTGAGTGTGTGCTGCATAATGTTTTCTTGCTTCATATCCTTTATATTCAGTTGTAAAAATTATGACTCTGGAAAGAGTAAAAGTGTCTCAGAAATTGTTTTTCAAGATTATCTGTTATCTTATGATATGGAAACAGCCTAATTTTGATAAACTGAAAGTGAATGGACAATAGAACGGGCTGGGTCATTAGCAGTCTTCAAATGTATTTCAACAACATTAAATAATTGTGAACTCTTTAAACGATCAAGTACACAATATATAAACCATAACATGTCATGGTTATATAAAGAAGGCACACATCTCGAATGGCATGTGCAACTGTATTAAGACCCATGGTGTGATGAACTGATCTGGAAAGTTTCCAAACACTGGCTAACAAGCAACACATTTATTGGTTTACTGAGAGAAGAGACATATGTAAGCAGCTGATAAATGTTTGCAGACTTCAGGCAGAGACAGGAACTCTTAGGAAATGGTAAACATGAAGGTTGTTACATGGTGATTACAGGTAACAGACATGAATGAGCAGGTGAAAACAGGCACGATGTGATGACAATAAATCCTTATGACTGCGTCCACTGTATATATACTGGTGATAAGTACTGGTATTGACAGTTACTCTTGTGTTACCACAAAGGCATCATGTTGATTAGATTGAAAATCGGCATAACTTTTGTTTTACAATAAAGATACTTATGTTGTCAAATGTGATGATGCTGAAGAAAAATGGTTAATGCTGAAAGTCACTCTTGGGGTATTTTTAACGCAGAAATGTTCGAGTCTCTGACGGTTACAGGTATGAAAGTTGACATAGTCTAAGTGAAAAGTTTCCTACCGTATAGTGTGGGGTAGTCATGACATATCGTTACGCCTAATGGTACAACTGGCTATATGATGCTATTGTAAACATCTATAAAGATGACTGGTAGGAAAGACAAATCAAAATCACCTCTGTTTATTGAAACAAAGATGTCTATGTAGAAATTAATCTCCTCGATATGATACTCAGCTCTTCTTATACATGACATGAACGCATGGCATGGTTTGTAGATACAAAATAAACTGTTGCAAGTTTCTAACACCTTGATACACCATTGTATCCACGGACATACATTCTCTATACATAAGACCCAAATTCCATCGTTGGTAATGCTACACTGTATTATCTTAGAATTATCTTATCTCAAACAGGCACCTTGTCAAGGAACATTTACACTGTACAGTAAGGGGTAATGGTTAATTAACGTGTTGTGTGGTAGGAGCAAGATTGTGGACCAACTTTAATTAACTAGTTAACTTGCAATTTGGCTCAAACAGGCTTACGTAGCAGACTGACATGTACATGTATCCTCTGCCAGAAGCATATAGGTTAGACCAGGGACTCTCTAGGTTGTGTATAGAGTCCCTAGTTAGACTTACGGTTAGTCTAATATCGTGAAAATGTCCAAACTTCTAACAGATTACAAAGAGTCTCTGAAATATAAGCTTTTAGATATGCGTTAATGTGGTAGACATGTTTTGGGGTTTTAAAGTTTAATAACGTATTGTCTAATGGGACACAGCGTCGAGGATAAATATGAGATAAGATTTATCTACCTATGCTGATTAACGTGTCTGGTAACGAGTCACAGGCCCCTCATTTCAGACAATTGGAGTAATTAGTAATAAAACTACTGCATGTAGACAGTGAAGCGAAGCGTAACTCGTTAGCAGACAAGTTAACCAGCATAAGCAGATAAAAGTGATCTCATTTTTATCCTCGACGCTGTGTGCCTTTAACATCTTCGTCTTGAAAGGAAGCTTTTGAGAACTTCGGGAAACTCCGGAAAACTTCGGGGAACGGGAGGGTAATGTTCTGAGGAGGACAGGATGTTGATAACAAGAGGAAACTTTAGATAGATAAAGATTCGGGGAATGTGGGTCAAACTAACTTGATGCTGTTGGTTACTTTAAGATTATGATAATGAAGTACACTAAGCAATCGATTACTTGAAGTTAGGGCGAACTATGAATGATTACAAACGTTCAGCTGGTTCCAATAAGTACAGAACATATATTAACATTACTGCTTTTTTAAAGAGGCATTTAGAAGTTGGTCATAAGTTGGTACCACAATTTCAGTATCATTTGCTTGATAACGGTGTTAGTATCTACACCGAAACGTCGCATATCTTTGCAATAAAGAAGTCGTAAATCCATATACATGTAATTGTTAATTCTTAACATTACTGCACGAACAGTTTTCAGATGGCTGGAAGAAACTTTGATTTTAGGGGATATTCACATTTTTCATGGATGCTATTAATACATGGCTTATTCAAGGAACAATACCAGTTCTTTTGATTAGCATATGAGATGAAAATGTTCAAGCTACAAGATGTCGAACGTTACAATCGGACTGTTCCGAAATACATGTATTACATAAACCATCCATCTATACGTTTACCCATGTACACAGAAATCTTATATGGACACCGTCAAATGAGAACAAACTCATTCAAAAGGCGGAAATGTCTGTTTTCGTAACTAATGCGGATTTGCTGTAATATACTGTGACATTGATTAAACTGAGTTTCCTCGCCATCCGTGTATCCCAGTTGTTATTGCATTCACTAATCGATGTCAAGACTTGAATGTGCAGCTGGTGTACTTTCAATGAAGAAGGGATAGTTTCTTATGCCACGGTGATCACACAACACACCTGTACGTTTATAAACCGTTGAGTAATTAGTTGTTCGGTTAACCGCAAATACCCCCACAATGGATGTGGGAATTATATCGATAACATCCCAATCTTCGTCCAACTGACAAAACGGAGACGAAATAGTCGATAACACTGTACTCGATATCTGTAGCGTTGCAAAGTTGTTGTTTTTAAATTGTCAGTATGATACTAAAACTCAACCACTCGAAGAAATACATTCGTGTTTAACAAAATGAAAACAGCACCTATACCATTAAAATAAATAGTCGATAATGATCCATTTTACGCGACTGGCTCATCCCTGGAATCATACTGATGTCACTATGGAGGTGATTCATACATGTGTTAGTCTAACACTTAGACTCTGAAAAATAATTGAAAAACATAGAGTCATGAGCTCTGTAGCTCATCAGGAATTTTGTTGTTTGATGTGGGATACAAAAATAAATTGTTTTCAATATACGGTAATGCACAATCCGTTGCCCTGAACGATATTGGTCTTCATATTGTCAGTACATAATGGAAACATAACTTGACACTAAATTTTGATAAAATTGGTTTTCCAAGTATCACAATTTCTGCAAAGATAATGAAGAAAAGGTGATCCTCCTAATTTAAATGGAATGAACGTATTCCCCATCATCAAACAAAATGGTATACAATGGCCATGTTGTGACGAGAATCAAGAGGAAATAATAATATACGATGTCGTGTGTACCTTGGCATAAAAACTGCATAAATTAATACCAGATCAACTATTGACTAATTGACTAATACTTATAACAGTGTTTACAAGAATCGAGAAGGACAAATCGATGATGATGTAATTTACACAACTTGCTGTGAATGAATCGCATAAAGAAGTATCACTATCACAGTAGCGAGCCGCAGAGCTACTTCAGAAATTGATATGAGTATTGAACAGTATAGCCAAGAAATACATGTAATCGATATTGTCGTTATGTATGCAAATAGCTATCTACATGACAATGTATAACCTGGCAATGGCGATCCTCCATGTTGAACCTCCCCTACTAAACAGCTATGGAATCCATAGCCATTATCATCGACATAATCAGCAGTATTGATAACGGCAATAGTCGATAGTGATATGGTGTTGAGTAGCTATTGACACGAGTCGATCTGTCAACTGTCAAGTACATCGTTGCCATATTTACTCATACATTTCCTATTGATTTGTGGTAAAATCGAGAAATGATATTGCGACATTATCGTTAATATTTACTCTCAGTCAACACTTGATACGAGCTCTACGAGTGGTTGTTTAGGCAGGAGGAAGTACCGGCGATTCCATTGATAGACTTAATAAAGTCTCCCGAATCAATATTTTCTTTAAATCATGAACTTTTGGCTACATCTAAATATAGCTATAAGCAAAGATTACTAGATAATTTATGTGTAATCAATACAGAGCGACTATTTATTAAGATATATTCACACAAAGAGTTGTTTTAACTAAAATAAAGGGTCTTTGAATGGGAGATTTTACATCAAGCCTCTGAAACCATTACATAAGTAAATCACATAATAGTTGGTATCAAAAAGGAGTCTAAAGAAATTGGAATTTCACTAAAATGTTTAAATTTAGGGTAGTATACTCACAGCTCCCATGATGTGTTATATTAAAACCCATGTGACAAGGAACGTATTGATACACACACACAAAAAAAATCAAGACTATCAAACGTTAGTTCAGTTCTAAAATGAATCGATTCCCATATTCCCAAGATCAATGTAGTAAAAGCGGCTACAGATAAGCAAGTTTACGACAGTCACTTCGCCTTAGATTGTGACGTAGAAGACGCACTAGGGTGTTATATTAATAATGCAAATTGAAGTAATTAAATGTAGCTTGCTGATGCAATCGATCGTTATCGATCAGCGTATTTCTCACTAATTGCCTTTCATTGCGTGTCCTGATTATGTCAGGTCAAAGTTGGGAAGGGTCGAGATGCCAGCAAGCGAACTAGTGCTATCATTCTCGACATTCAACCTAATGGACTGTTTGAGTGATATTCTAAAAGTTCTAGTGTAATACAGTAGGCTACAATTAGGAGATAAATCCATTCTGTTTTATATTTTGGGGTTGTATGTTGTGCATTTTTTACCCCTAAATTTAATTTCAAACCGAGCTTGCGAGGTTTGAAATGTTAATTTAGGGGTAAAAAATGCACAACATACAACCCCAAAATATAAAACAGAATGGATTTATCTCCATTCTAACATGACTAATTAGGAAAATAATGAGGAACTCTTTCGTCTTGCGCCAAAGCGGTGTGCTTGGGTCAAACCAGTACAGACCGGTTTCACTCGCCCGCGACCCTTCGGTGCAGTTCACTTTTCAAAGAACATGCTTCAATCAAAATATCAAAACAAACACTAAAACTCATTTCAATGTAACTTATCTTTATTCGATTGATGACAATATCAACAGTAAACCCATGTTGGAAGTCATCAGACTCACAGAAGCGATTTTCATGTAAATACATAGTCCGACCTATCTCCCCTACAAGGCCGACAAGGACCAATCCCATTCAAGGGGCGCTACTCTGAAAGTAGTTATTCACGTTACGGTTACGGACAAGAACGCTTTTTGTATCATGGTTGAGGACATCGTGGAAGGAAATGGGGTCATTATGGATTGTGAACTGGAGGCAGTGGAATAATTTTGCAAAATAGAGGAATAACGCCACTTCTGTTCATTGGATGAATCGCTGTTGTATGAAGCGAGCGACTGTTGATTTTTGTGTCCTTTGATTTTCATGATTTCACGCGATTCTACGCTAGCCTGTGACAACGTCCGCGGAGCAATGTGAATCGGTCGCAAATATTTAGAGGTGATTATCGGTAAAATAATTACTCCAAAATTGATACGAGGAACCAATCAGATAGCTGTATTTTCATTCTAAATATAGTGTCATGTTAGAATATTTTATAGATATTCAACTTACATATTCACAGAATGCGAGGTTTCTGTATATATCCTTATATCTAGCAATGTGATGAAGATATCGAGTCGCTAACGAGCTTATGCCTCCAGGGTTCCGTTCAATAACAGCGAGCGCTGAAATTGCTCATTGATCGCTCAATGTAGCGCTCAATGTAGCGCTAACTCTCTCTTGAACGATACAGTGCAAATTCCTTGAAGTTTGCTCGCCTTGCTACGTAGCGCTACATTGAGCAATCGCGTTCAAGATAGGTTTCAAAGTAATCGCTCATTGAGCGCTTACTTTGAAACCTATCTTGAACACGGCCCAGATGTTACCTACATTTTATCTACATGCATACCTTCAGCGACCATTTATATATATAAGTATATACTGAGATAGAAATGTTCGTTCATATTTTGTATTCATAAGGAAAATATAATATGTTATAGGGATTAACAAAACTAGACTTGCTTTCATTGCTGTCATGTTTCGGATGTAGGTGGCGTTACGGTTAATATATTACAAACCTCAGTCTGTAGAGTCAGATTTTACTTGGTGGTCTCACTCAGAGAACCATTCCGATATAGGGTGAGTATCAGCGGTATCAGTGTAACGGTGTGGGAGACCCTTAATTCCGATCTGGTAGAGAAACTACACATATGACACGTGTTAAAGTTGAACAATAATACGTTTATTTGATTCCTATTATGTTTCACGAAGGATTTGAAATAAATGTATGTCAATTGTGGAACATAAGTGACGAAACGTGATTCAATTACGTGAAACAGTTTTGTCAGATAGAGCTTTGTCATGTTTTTCACAGAGAGTTTTGAATGGACAGCAATACTCCTTGCGTGGTATCTTGCTCTATGACTGTGTATAATATAGACGCCTTTATATGGCTAGGTCCTTATTCAACTTGTCTAGAAAAGGAATACATTGAAATTAGTTGACGAAACGACACAACATAGCAAATTCAACCTAAATTCGCAAGAATTACTAATATTCCTTTGATACATATCCAAATAAACAGAAGAGAGATTTCTATCAATAAGTAAAATCCAGTAACAGCATGCATTAACATGATCCTCCCAACATCGCGTGTATATTTATTTACACTGGAATTGTATATCAACAATGTCTAGCTGGAGGTTTGCGAATCTGTCTACAACTTCAATCTCATCATATCTTCGTTCGTAGATTTCTTCCAGATGTGAATTCCACACAGTGTTATCACCCTTGAACTCGTTACGCCCAAAACAACCACATTGTACAATGTCTATTTATAGATTAAACTCGTGCTGCTGGACATGTCAAAGATATAAATTTCCCTACCCATTTATACATACTTCACGTGCTGCACGTGCATTTATTGTAAAGCGATTCGATATTTAATAGATAATCGATGTACAGCAACAATAAGTTTTACAAGACTCACCACATCAATGTACAGATACCCCACGTGATGCACATGCTTTCACTGCTGCACGACGTTTCATGTCTATTTATAGGGATTCCACGTGTTGCACGAGCTATCAGACGTCTGCGTGGGGAGCATGAACTCCGGGAATGCCGGAAATGCGACAGATATTATGACAGGAGTAATGTAAATACCATCTGATTGAAATGTAATACCTGTTACAGTCTGTTACTTAGACGTCTCACATAGACTGTCTCTTTATCTCCGAAATATTTCATAGGAAATGTCGAACAGCTATTTTTAAGAGCAGGGAACGAGGGTATATTATTTTTATCAACAGATATCTTCCCAAGTAGCCTAAACGCTGTTATAATTGGGTCATATTTCTAACTGCTCACATTTCCGGTGAAATTTCCAACATGCGTACGAATTCAGTCCTTGTCTCTATTAAATTAAAAATACTAGCGACTGACTTCTATCTTTTATGAAATATGTACGTAGCGCGTTAGCGAAGTAACTCTAGTCTTCTCGGCGATTACAAGAACAGACTGATTTCTCAGTTTAAACAACGTCGCTGATTGTACAACTTACTTTGTTTGCAACCAATCAAGGTTCTCTATTGTTAGAACAAAATAACTCTCGTAACAGAACAGGGGTTACACGGGAAGATATGTGGGGATAGAACTGACTTCGGAGAACTTTGCGAAGATTGCTTTACTGACGTTTTCTGAGATGCACTGGTCCTCTGTCTAGTAGTAGTAAAATCTGAACACGAAAGTTGATATGAAGTTCTGTGTTTGTCTCTTAGACCATCAGTTGCAGTTGAGGACAGAGACATTGTTGCACTTGTAGTATATACGTGCAGTTCGCCTGACAACAGTGTATTCATCATTATTACAGAAACACATCACTGTAAGCTTACAGGGAGGCTTATAGTACATGTTTGTGAGTAGAGAAAGAGGGATTTAGAATATGCAAACAGTCTTGACTTGGTTGGGATTGTTGCCGTGTTGATTCTCTTGCTGGATGAGCTGTATTGGAATAGCGGTTTATTGGGAGAGACGAAGAATGAAACACCAAGTGTTATAACTTTCAATGGCATGATAAATAAGACGAAGAAAGTAACAAACTATTTTCTAAACATGAATACCTTATTTATACGATGAAACCTTCAGCACGACGTATAAAAATGGATTCAAGCGATGAATTGCATATCGTAGATCTTAAACAGCCCTTTTAACTTATCTAAAATGTTTATACACATTTGCAGAATGATATAACGTAATTAGTTTCTGTAAATACTTCTAGGTTCTGGAATTATGCAACACCTGGAAATGCTAATTACCGGGATTATCCAAACATATAACCTATTAAGTTAGTTACTGGTAAGAAATATACTTATCTCTAGATGTCTATTACTTAACCTCCATCATGTAATTAAAGAAAAGATACGAGAATGACAAGTATATCCGGAAATGCACTATCGGGACTGGGATTGATGGATGGGGATGAATCATATGTAGTTAAAGTGGATCCTAAAAATAAGTATAACGAGGAAAAGACGTACATGTTGATTCATTAAAAGTCTGTGGAAATAATGTTTTAATAAATGTGGTTCCTTGGAATGAAGCCAAAATAAATCAAAACTTTTAGATATGTTTTAAGCAACAGAAAGGGTTAAGTTCTTATTAAGTATCATTATATGAATTATTTAATACTTCATTATCATAAATCGAGGGGTCCCTTAACATTTTTGTTGAGGGTGCAATTGGCCAAACAAACTATCAGACTATTTCATAATATGGATGGATAACAGTAGACGGTGTGATGCTTCAAATTAAGGAAATAAAGAAATGGGGAATTATTGTTGAGGAGAAATTTTTATAAGCTTCATCAATCATTCTCAAATATTAATGATATGACAGTGGTTATATATCACATGTCATATATATATAATAAATCACCTAACATTGGCACTCGGTGTACATAGCGTTTGTGTCAGATGAAGCTATCTGAACAGTGTAGATAACCATACAACGGAATCGTCACAATGCTATGACTTCATTGGTTAATGAGCTCACAATCTGGCATCCTTGAGAACACAGCTGATAATGCTATGACGTCTGGTCTAACAATGTCATGATGTCATAGTGCTTGTGACGTCACAATGAGTTTTCTGTCAAGATGTATTCGTTCTTTTATTTTAAATGTCCACTCGGATATTAGTTATCTTAATCAACTCGTGTTGATATATGATTGTGTTAGAGATTCTCTATGAAACAAATCGTTCCAAAACAATTCCGAACGATGTTGCTGAATACCTCCGAAGCCTATACATCACAGAGAGAGAAAGAGAGCGGTACTTCCAAACGAATCTCGTCTTGTAGGATTCAAGTTTTTTCATTTCTAAAGGTCGTGACGACCTTTGTTATCAGTCGTACATGTATGTCAATGTTATCGTTTACGTTGCACGTTGGACATGGACTTGATGACAGATTGTGTCATGACTGGTTGGTGCGCAGTAATATACAGGGTATATATAATGAGTACAGAACTATAAATGGCACATGACATAATGAAGTTGAAACTGAACTACTCGCTCCATCAACAGAAGGAGACGACAGTTTAGTTCATGATGCACACGAACAAGAAAACAATATGAAGGTCCAGTGATTAAAGATTGCAATAGTGGTCCCATAATAATGCAGATTAAAGTATTTCAGTAGAAGCTATATTAACAGAATATAGAAACCATCATTATAGGATTTAAACATGAATGCCTTCAGGACAAGATACTAATATGGACGTGTATATTCAGTCGTCCCGAGTTTTCATGATTGCACATGTACATGACATTACACGACACGACGTTATCGTTGTCATCATGCATTGTTATATTCAGTAAAACTTTAATATCGGCAATGGTAAACATCGATATAAGATGCTGAAATTTATCAGTTGATACAAATATCGCCATTAATCATTATAGATACTTTCAACACTAAGGTTATACATGTTCATCGTACAAACAGATCACAATGGTTATCTCCTCTTGATATCACAACGATAAACATATGTAATTGACATTTCCGAATCTATTTCAACATCCATAACTGTCAATGAATGAGAGATACATCATAATACACCACAGTGATACGATCATTATATAAGGAATACATAACGCACAATGTAACATTGTTAGATGTGGGTGTGATCTCGAAATGTAACATTGTTAAAATTCATACCATTGTAATGATGATAGCACATCCCATGAGTTCCTTTTTCATTGTTATGACATAATTGTGTTATACAAGAAAGTAAAGTCAACAACATCGGCATATACTAAGTCTTATATGAAAGTCAATTATATAGCATTGGTATGCAATTTACTCTTATGGAAAGTTCACAATCGGTATTATGCATTACCTACAAAGGAAAGTGAATTATTAAGCTTTGGTGTGGCTTGCAGCACTGGTATCCAATATGTTATAAAAGACAGTAAAGTCTATGGCACTGGTATGTACAATGCTATGAAGGAAAGTAAATTCGAAAGCCCACGGGTATGCAATATATTATGCAGGAAAGTAAATGCTATATCATTGGTAAGCAACATGCTCAAAAGGAAAGTACATTATATTATAGCATTTGTATACAAATTACTATGAAGAAAAGTAAATTCTATAACATTGATATGAACGTTGCTACTACGGAAATTATATTGTATAGCATCAGTATACCATGTTATGAAGGAAAGTAAATTCGATAGCATTGTTATGCAGTATTCCATACAAGAAAGTAAATTTTATTGCATTAGTGTGCATGATGAAGTTGTAAAACGAACATAGGTCGTACTTAGACGTTATGCAACACGTACATAACAGCATTTTCAAATTGACACATTTCTCAATATTGATTTTACATAAACGGTCTCTGCTTGCCACATCTTGTGAAAATTGATTGAATTGCTATACGAAATTATCTGAATACTTGAGAAAATAGGAAAATTATAATTGTGTTTTCACATAAGGTGAACATTGATACAACGTTAAATTGAACAAATATACAATTACATAATCTAGACGGGTGAATGACCCCACGCATGGCGGACATTGGAATGAAAATTCGATTTGTCGATGTGGTAATGCACATCATTTCTTCAAATGACATCTGCAAGTAAGAATAATAATATAAGTATGGTAGAACACAACCTATTGTATTTTTCGTTCAAATGAACCCCTCTGATTTGTTCATATAAGTAATAATTATATGGATTGTGACTTTGTGCTATTGTACATGTAATCGAAGATGATGACATTCATTCAAATGACCTGTAGCAAAAACTGAAATTGGAAACTTATATTATATCTTCATTTCAGGAATCAATAAATGGATTTGTACTTGAAAGCAACAACTGAATCAGTAATTTAAGGATGTTTAAGAACGCCATTACATGATGAATAAATATACAAAAGTACATGCACATATAAAAAATGGATACACTTAATTACAATCTTAATATAGCGTAAACGCATGACGCTGCAGTTTCAAGGGTCATTATCATGTAATTAAGACCTGCGAGTTAATTCCCTGGTTTATCAACACCGTATTTCACGTTAGTCCCCTCTTGCTACGCACCATCAACTACTCCTTCTTCTGACACACGACCCCACAGTGTCCTCTAAGAGCTCTGGCGGGTCACATATTCTTCTCTGTGCAGAAACGATCAATTTTCAGACCCCCTCCGCGAGGGGTCGTATTGGGGACAGTACGAGTAAAACCAAATTAAATCTGACCTCTTGTTAGAATAAAACCTCTGCTGTAATTTTTCATCTCCATCTACTTCACTTGTTGGTTATTTCTAAGACTGTATGCTACTGGTCAATGGTGAAATCGGACAGCGGTCAAATACTATTTTCATGTTTGGATAAAATTCCAAAACCGTAGACCTTGTTTGTAATGAAACCACACACGACGTGCAAATGGACGGGAGGCGTCGGTGACAAGATTCAATGAATACATTGTAATAAATTAATTGCTCAGATTTGTCTTTGGTCTTACCTTTTTGAATAAACATACACACCGCCAAAAGAAGCAAAGCGATAGATGCACACCATTTTAGTGGTGACTCCATGTTCCCTCACAGAAATGTCATACGACCATACATCCGGGATATTAATTAGCGAAGTCGTCTGCTTATTCAAAGGAGCAGATGTATATCATGGCGACTCCAGCTAAGGAATTGTAGATGCACACACAACAACCACTGCCTATCTTCTTTCCAACATATGCCACTATATCCTCTTCGGCTTCCTCTCTCCCCTCTGTACTCCCTCCCGAAAGAACCGTCTTCCCGCAATGGCGGCGCGTTAGCAGAAGCTAGGCAGGCGATATTGAACGGTAGTGGCACTGTTAAACATAATAAGCAGCGGGCCCAATGTCTACTGCTAGCAATAGTGGCTCTCGGCAGAAACCAAGTTTACAGGCTTGTTGTCAAGGGAAATATGCTGCGCTGCGATCATCTCGTATCAGAAATGACCAATCTTTAATTCTGAGACATCTGAATGTGATTTGGTGCCGTGATTCCCTTTCAAGGCATTGAGTGTTTCCATTTTGGGATTTGGATTCTTCTTCGATTTATTCTTTTAATTCGGTTTGCAGATGCTAGATCACTGGGATACTGAACAGTTGATATCGCCTCTCCAAGTGCACTAAACGTTTGGTCCTTAGCACGAAGGAAATGCACTGGTGATGCGAGGTGTTTACATTTTCCAAAATAATGCGCTTGCTTTACAAGAATTCTTGGAAAGGAAGGTGTTTGGAAAACACGATATTCAATTTCTCCGTTTGTATAATAAACAATATAAATGTGGGTGATTATACAAATATTTGTCATAACTTGTCAGGGTAATAACTCCACAATATAATGAACATTTGAATTTTGTTGAGTAAATTTTGTCAAGTTAAAGCGTCGTTGTGAGCTTGACGCAACTCACATCCCTTTTGTGTCTTTTGGTTTGATGAGGAATCGGACCTCGGTCTTCCGGGTGATCAGACGACGCTCTACCAACTGAGTTACATTCCTAGTAATAAATATTTTCCAAATCTTGAATATTGAATATCTGAATATTTCTGAAGAATGTTCTGGTCAAAAGGTTTGATAGACGTAACAACAACAATAAAACAGCCGTTAAGTCCACATTTTTGGGACAGTGAAATGTGAAGTTTATTTGTGAATTTTTTACTTCAATATAATCAAAGTTTAGAATTGGAATTCAGTTTTTGGTACCTTCAGTACCAAATCAACAGAAATGAATCCATTTACTTCCTTTCCTTTACACAACTTCCTTGCTTCTGGATTCTGAGGTCTCTGAGGTTCAGTTTGAGACCTAGACTTGGTTAAATAGATGGCGTTTCTACAGCATTAGTCTAATTCACTATTGTATAAGGGTGTAGACGACAGTCTATGCAAATAATTACAAAACAGTTGGTACCATCCCACACAAAGCCCACGTGAGAACCGTGCATTGTTTATACCTTACTCATCTTTTCCTGTTTCGCATAGCTGTCTTTAATAACCATTTCCTTTCTCTGGAACCCTGAAACAGCATGGTGGTCTGTGAGTGATTCTCGCTGTGTGTACAGATATAGGTCTTTATATTTATCTATGTTCATAGGGGCAGGTACAGTCAGTGAACTTAAATCTGATATTAATTTATGGATTACATGATGGTAAATTAGTATTAAAATTACATATTTGTATTACGTCTGATCACCTTTACAAAGAAACATCATTATAGTTACTGTCCAGACATCCATCGGTATGCAGTTATCAGTACTGTGTATACTATCTTAACGTATAACCCCTAGAAGTGATATCTGTCATTGTAATCAATTTGAATAAATTTGCATGAAGTCCCTAGTAATTTTAAAATCTGATCTGAGAATCAATTTTGAATAAAATGTGATTTAAAGGTATTTAACGGTATATGGCCATGCGTGTATGTAGTTTATTCACTGTTCTGTTTTGGGAGATAACTGACGATTTGGAATGGTGACTGGTGTCGCTTTGAACGGATTTATATGTGGTGTTAGGATATTACGTGACATGCTGACACCATTGACAAATGCAACCAATAAATATCTAGATTGGAAGGAAAATCCATTTCATCTTATATAGTTTTGGGCTGCATCAGGGATTTAGTCCTTGTGAAGAAAGACTCCAGATTCCATGCAGAAAAGATAAATATGTATAACCAGTAAGAGTCGAACCTAGTAAATCTCCTACCGACAGAGTAAAGTACGAGTCGTGGTTAACTTTTGAAAACTACGACTTTACTTTTAATTTAATTTAACATGTTATTACCTTACATAAGCTATGTAACGAGGTACAAGGTATTCTTGTACCTTGAGGTCAGGGCAGGCACAGTTAAAAGGAGGGTTCTATCGGGGTAATTTTTGTGGAAACGAAATTCCAGAGGATATTCCCGTGTACACATATATGCTATTAATGCATGATTAAAACATCGTTAAACTGAAATATATTAATGAAGTTAATACGTTGATGACCTTACATTTCACAACTTAATAAAGACAAGCACACGTTTGTTGAAAAATTAAAACAATGAGAATTGAAGCCATTCATCGGCATTGCGAGTGGGGAAAACTTCGCTACGGCAGCATAGTGTTTATTATTTTTATGATACGTCATGTGTTACTATGTAAACATTTTATCAGTGTATATGTTTTATTTTTACAAAATAATAAAATTGGGTTAAATATAGCGTGTTTCATTTAAAGAAATGTCAAAAACCCAAGATGGCGGATGCTGCCGATAGATCGGTGATAGAACTTTCCCTTTAAGCTGTTGGTAAAGTAATCGTTGGCGGTTGGAGCTGGCATCTGAGGGTGTGGTTTGGAATGCCGCAAGGGACTCGTCGCGAACAAAATATAAGAATTTGTGTTATTGCAGATAGTATGATCCCAAATATAACCATGTTACATTTGTTTGCTATCTCAATTACATGGGTTTTTTATTACATAAGCTAATTAAAATCCATCCCATCAGGTGGAATGTATATTATGATAAAACTCTTCCACCAACAGTCACCTTCAGACTAGACCCAATTACGCTCTGAATAATAATTACCTCACTTTTAATCTAATGTAACATATTTCCATCTTACATAAGCTGATAAAACTTCAAAGGCGCGGACTCCCTAGGTGGGCAAACCTATATGATAAAACAGGTAGTGCCCTGCTGCAGTATGGAAGTAACACTTAATGAATAAACCATAACAACAGAAACTATATGCACTTAAACAGATGCTTGTTGTCGACACTTCCTGTATACCTAGCGCGCTCCTAACACAGGAGCACGTTGTTACTGCTGGTACACACATCTCATACAAACACAGTGTACTTTAGGCATGTTAGGCAAGTACCGAACCGCTCATAAGAATAACAGTATAAAGTCCTCGGGCAATTACCACATTGATAGACGAATAAGAGATCATGGGATTATTTATTCACACCCTTTATTTGATACGCCACAACTATTATACATGACTAAAACTGTTTGCACATTACCGATAATGACCACAACAATAAAGACGTAATGAATTGTATTTAGAAAGTAGTTTGTAGGTTTCGTCCTTCCGTACAAGTAAACAGCCACCTCAGTATATACTTGATATATTAGATGTTGAAATGTCTCTCATGTTATGGAATGATGAAGAAGATATTCTTCTATCTTTTTATTGGGAATATATATATATATGGGAAATATATGTTAAGACATATGTTAATATATGCACGCTGGAGGATATAATGTTGATTGTTAGCTCTACGGTGAGCAAATGGAGAAACTTACTGTAAATATACGCTGTTTGTAACACGTGGAATATCCTGTATATAATATTTCTGTGTTTTGTAATGTTATCTTCAAATGATGGAGGAAATAAAGAATATATCTATATCTATTAACTGCTCACAGCTAACATGTTCGGTGGGTGTTGTGCTATAGAGTTACTGTATAGGCGGTATTTAATAAGGATTTTGAATGTTCATCAATTTCTGCATGTGTGTCTGTTTTAGCAGAGCAGAATTATATTTGAGGTTGTTATGTATAAAGAAGTTAATGAATTTACCATAACACAAATGCAATGGTATGTATTTAACACGGTTTCTCAATTACGTACCAGTAAATCTGTTTAAACAGTCTCAATGTTTTACAAAGAGGAATATTCTGTGTGGTATATGGTGTATAAAAGAGCTAATGAATATACCATCACATGCAGAGACGATTTGAATGTTACATTGTATTTAAAAAGGATTGTGAATGTGTCCTCATGTCTTACAATATTTATTTGTATGACAATTCCTATGTTTTTACCGTAAAGAATATCAATCGTTGAGGTTATTATGCATATTAAATACAGCGATTACTCATAAGAAACAGTGCATCGTGTCTTTCATCAAGTGTGCTTCCTATACGCTTCTGGTATATGTAATACATTTGAACATTGTACACTATGTTGCCATTCAAAAGAATTACCTTACACATTTCTTTGAAAATACGAAGAATAGAACGATTGGCTCTGTATCAAAGTTTATTTCGTAAATGGGCCACCGACCCATTATACAATACAAGGATGATGAATAACAATAACAACAAAGTGCCATATGTAATGACAAAATCTAAAGTATAGTAACATGTACAGAGTCTCATTTAATTCTATAGTCTAAGTTCAACAATTTTGCACGTTTTTTCAAGGCAAGAAATATAAATTTTGCAAGATTATTCACAATTGTGAAATCACAAGATAATAGTAGGTTGATAAATTTACTTTTACATGGAGTATTTATGTAATCCTGTGGAAGTAAGCTGTGTCTCAAATGACAGTAGAATGGGCATTCAATACAAAAATGATATTCTGTTTCGACATTAAGTACAATACACAGAGGGCAAAATCGCTCCTGTCGCACTATGTTGAATTTCCTCCCATATTCCAACATCAAAGGATGATCTGAACAACGAAACCTACATAATGCTAAACGGAAAACATTCACTTTTACCAATGACAAATACTCCTCAAAGTTAACCCTCAACTTAATACATTTATAAAAAAAATTAACTTTGAATATAAATTCAGACAACTTATCCACTTTTGTGTATCAATATCAATACATCTTTGTTTAAACTGTTGCATAAAGTGATTAACATTATTAACCCCTTGATCAAGCCAAACTTGTCCAAATCCATATTCAAACAATAAAGATTTTACATCTAATGCCCAACAATTGATATCTTTGAAAGCTAACTTACGTTGATACTCATAAACATGTCTCAACATAATATTTTCATCTTGAGACAAGAGCCTTAACCAATATTTAATAATTTTAACATACTGATTTACTTTTACAGAATAACGCCCAAGTTCTCCCCTTGCGACAATATTGGGAGTGTGTCTTGACAGCTTTAAAACTGACTTATAAAACTTATCATAAACATTAATAATATTTGGTGAGGGATGAAATCCCCAAACTTCACAACCGTACAACATAATAGGCATAATTTTAACATCAAATATATGTAAAGTTACATGTACAGGCAAATTAGAAAAATTACGTAATGACATCTTAACACTTTGAAGAGCCTTCCATGCTTGTTGAGCTAGGGTTTGTTGTGTACAATAAAACGAACCAGAGCTTGAGAAATGGATGCCTAGGTATTTATAGGTGGGGACAATTTCAACAGCATTACCATTTATAGAAACGTTCATAATTTTTTAGAGGTCCTGCTTTTCTGAAAACAATAATTTTACTCTTCTTAATGTTAATTTGAAGTTTCCAATTTTTACAATATAACGAAAGCTTATCTAATCTTTTCTGCAATCCCAAAACAGTACTATCAAACATTACTATGTCATCAGCAAAGAGAAGAATAAATAATTCCAAAAAATCAAGATTGATATTCCTTTGGTTATCTTCTGATAGAAAGTCAACTTTATCATTAATAAAAAAATAGGAAACAGGAAGGATGACAATTGACAACCTTGTCTCACACCGGAAAGACAATAAAAAAAATGGTAAGTAACCTTTTTGTGTTGAGACAAAATGAATTGCATTATGCATTATTACTAAAGTAAAGACTAACATTTCAAATAATAAGGAATTGCCCATGTGATCTCTATTATAGTTTGGCCAGTCAGCATATTTAATACATTAAATCCTTCTATCTATACACAAATCATTATCCTAGACCTTTGCATTATAAGGAAGAAACAAGTAGATTGGAAAAGTGTGAGTTCGTTTATTTTGTGTCACCTAAATTCTAAAACAGCATTATATCCCCAAACCATAAAATGTACGAGTCGTGGTTAACTTTTGAAAACTACGACTTTACTTTTAATTTAATTTAACATTTTATTACCTTACATAAGCTATGTAACGAGGTACAAGGTATTATTGTATCTCGAGGTCAGGGCAGGCTTAAGCTGTTGGTAAAGTAACTGTTGGCGGTTAGAGCTGGCATCTGAGGGTGTGGTTTGAAATGCCGCAAGAGACTCGTCCCGAAAAGAATATAAGAATTTGTGTTATTGCAGATAGCATGATCCCAAATATAACCATGTTGCATTTGTTCGCTATCTCAATTACATGGGGTTTTTATTACATAAGCTAATTAAAATCCATCACATCAGGTGGAATTTATATTATGATAAAACACTTCCACCAACACCTTCAGACTAGACCCAATTACGCTCTGAATAATAATTACCTCACTTTTAATCTAATGTAACATATTTCCATCTTACATAAGCTAAAAAACTTCAAAGGCGCCGACTCCCTAGGTGGGCAAACCTATATGATAAAACAGGTAGTGCCCTGCTGCAGTATGGAAGCAAAAGTTAATGAATAAACCATAACAACAGAAACTATATGCACTTAAACAGATGCTTGTTGTCGACACTTCCTGTATACCTAGCGCGCTCCTAACACAGGAGCACGTTGTTACTGCTGGTACACACATCTCATACAAACACACAGTGTACTTTAGGCATGTTTGTTTCATTTAAAGTACCGAACCGCTCATCAGAAAAACAGTATAAAGTCCTCGGGCAATTACCACATTGATAGACGAATAAGAGATCATGGGATTATTTATTCACACCCTTTATTTGATACGCCACAACTATTATACATGACTAAAACTGTTTGCACATTACCGATAATGACCATAACAATAAAGACGTAATGAATTGTATTTAGAAATTAGTTTGTAGGTTTCTTCCTTCCATACACGTAAACAGCCACCTCAGTATATAATTGATATTTTGAAGACGTGTTAATATATGCCACCTGGAGGATATAATGTTGATTGTTAGCTCTACAGAGAGCAAATGGAGAAACTTGCTGTAAATATACGTTGTTTGTAACATGTGAAATGTCCTGTATATAATATTTCTGTGTTTTGTAATGTTATCTTCAAATGATGGCGGTATTTAATAAGGATTTTGAATGTTCATCAATGTCTGCCTGTGTGTCTGTTTTAGCAGAGCAGAATTATATTTGAGGTTGTTATGTATAAAGAAGTTAATGAATTTACCATAACACAAATGCAATGGTATGTATTTAACACGGTTTCTGCATTACTTACCAGTAAATCTGTTTAAACAGTCAAAATGTTTTACAAAGAGGAATATTCTGTGTGGTATGGTGTATAAAAGAGTTAATGAATATACCATCACATGCAGAGACGATTTGAATGTTACAATGTATTTAAAAAGGATTATGAAGGTGTCTTCATGTCTTACAATATTTATTTGTATGACAATGCCTATGTTTTTACCGTAAAGAATATCAATCGTTGAGGTTATTATGCATATTAAATACAGCGATTACTCATAAGAAACAGTGCATCGTGTCTTTCATCAAGTGTGCTTCCTATACGCTTCTGGTATAAGTAATTCATTTGAACATTGTACACAATGTTGCCATTCAGAGGATTACCTTACACACTTCTTTGAACACACGAAGAATAGAACGATTGGCTCTGTAGATCATCAATAATTGCATTATTCATTATTACTAAAGTAAAGATTAACAATTCAAATAATATGGAATTGCCCGTGTGATCTCTATTATAGTTTGGCCAGTCAGCATATTTAATACATTAAATCCATCTATCTATAAACAAATCATTATCCTAGACCTTTGCATTATAAGGAAGAAACCAGTAGATTTGAAAGGTGTGAGTTCTATTATTTTGTGTCACCTAAATTCTAAAATAGCATTATATCCCCAACTCAAAATGCCTCCCATCAGTCGTATTCGTATATCCTCATATATGCCAAATACATATTTAACAACTATAAATTAATGTATATTATGTAAGGCTAGTTTGTCAGTTAGCTCAGACAGATTTTCAGACCATCTGACACAGACAATTACTGTACTCGCAACGCATATATGCTATATTTTCCTTAAGTTATAGTAGTAAAAACTGTGTGTACACATATGCATACATTTGAATTATTCAAGTAGCGCTCAAGTAGCGGTCAAGTAGCGGTCAAGTAGCGCTCAAGTAGCGCTCATTCTCTCTTGAACGACTGGGAGAAAATTCCTCTAAGTTTGCTCGCCTTGCTACATAGCGCTACATTGAGCAATCGCGTTCAGGAGAGGTTTAAAAGTAACCGCTAATTGAGCGATTACTTTGAAACCTCTGTTGAACACGGCCATGATATACCACTGGCAAATAAAGAGAGTTACATAGCTCAACCCCTGCCCCGCTAGGTGGCTAACCCTTGTGACGCCATTCCTTCCTCCTGGAGCCTGGACGCGAGCAGCTCTCAGACTCGCAGGAGGGGAGGTGGGAGGGAAATAAAGACTGGTGAGTTATCAACGGTGAGTATAAATAATGACGCTTACTCAAAAACGTACTATTATATACATACTCTAGTTGATGAGTGCGATGCGAAGTTTATTAAGAACGCACTCAAGGAGAGAAGGGCTAATCCCTTAACGTGACAAAGGGAACCCCTTCGACGGGTGCTCCGAGGAGGTACGCTGTTGAGCAAACACTTGAGGCCCTAGCCTCGCCACGCCTTCCAAATCTTCGGTTGACACGTCACCTAAATAGTGGTAAGCGAACACCATGCCAGACTTCCAAAAACAGCCCGCCATGATTTCCGCTACAGGTTGCTATGAAGGGTCATAGAAGGGTCGCTGAGACCGCTCTGATCACATGAGGGTTAGCGCGAGCAGGATGAGGGACGTCAGCGGCCTTGTAAGCGTCCAAAACTGTCGACCTGAGATACACTGCCAGTAGTCTCTTGTCTGTCTCATTGACGCTTGTCGGCGAATGAGGCAAGAATAGCTTGCGCTCCCCTGGCGTAGGGACCGAGTTCGCTCCACATAGACGCGTAGAGCACGAACAAGACAGAGGAGACGGTTCTCCTCATTCAAAGGATGAATTGTGGAGGAGATAGACGGAATGTCGAACGTTCTGCCGCCCTCGTCGGCAGCCTGGTTCTTACATATAAAATAATAATATATGGGGCTAGCCCTAGCGTGGCTACGCCCCCGTCTCTAACCTCAAACCGTAGTAGGTCTGCCTGTAAGGCGTGTAGTTCCGATATTCTGGCAACCAACGCCATGGCTACCAGAAAAGCTGTCTTAAATTAGAGACAAAGAATGGTTGCCTCGGCCAGTGGCTCGTAGAAATCCGACTTAAGGTGGCTCATAAGCACCGCCAAGTCCCACTCCGGAGGCCTCGATTTCCGGCGTCCGTTTACATGCCAATGTTAAGGGAGGAGGCCATCCATCCATCCCCTCCCATTCTAACGAAAGTACGCCTAGACCCCAGGCCCCTGGGTCGGGTACTGAAGACACGTAAGTTGGCAACTGGTGATTGAGCCGTGTCACGAAGAGGTCTATGTGCGGCCTCCCCAACTGAATACATTGACTCTCGAACACTGTCGGGTGCAACATCCACTCCGTAGACGGAGGTTTGTCCGGGCGAGACAGAGCGTCTGCTAAGACATTCTTGGCTCCCGGGATGTGCACCGCTCGATTAGAGAGGTTGAGACTGTCCACAAGACGAAACAGCTCTATCACCAGCTGCAGAATTGAGTCTGCCTTGGTCGACCCTTGCTTGTTGATTACCCAGGCTGCAGTCGAGCTGTCTGCTGGACTAGCAAGACATCGCCCTTCAGGTGGGCCGACCAGTGACCAATTGCCAGGCAAATCGCGTCTAACTCTAAGCCGTTGATGTGGCGGTAATGTGGCCGGAGGGGAACCCCCGAGAAGACATTGTCCACCGCAATCCACCAGCCTAAATGGTGGACGACGGAAGTGAGAACATGTGGTGACACGTCTTCTCCCTCACGTGCGCAGTGAGTAAAACTTGTAGGGGTCTGTGCTACCCTTTGGGTAAAGTTGGCCATGCCCAGAAAAGATCCGACACCGAGTGAGGTATCAAAGGAACAACCAGCCATCGTATGTCTTTATCCAACGCAGGAGGTGATAGCGAGACCAAAGGGTCTTACACTAACGTCAGCACTAACGGAGGCATCAGACGGCCGGGAGCGGCGGAAGTTATTGTCGACGCGGAGTCTTTGGCTACGTTCTGGAAAAGCCGGTGTAGTTTCAGAACCAAACAACTGGTGTGAGGTATGTTCTCCTCATAGAAGGTCTCCATCCTCGCCCTCTTCGCTAGCGAGGGGGAGTCTTCGACCTCCTGCAGGGACGACCTGACCAATCAGCTATGACCGACAACTGTTTGACCGCGTCTGAACTGAACTTTTACAAGAACTCAGGCTGCAAACTGCAGCATAAGAGTTACATACATATTTACATACATACAGAAGAACAGAGAATATAAGGTCACAGCAATTAAATTAAAAGTAGAGACATTGTGAAGTTATGGACATTATAATTTTACAGAACATTGACAGTTTTCTTAAAGTACCAAGCTTAGAAGTGTTAAAAAGGGAATTCATTTTGTATATATTTGGTTTAATATAATAATATTTATGAATATATTTTTCTCTTTCGAACGTTAACTTTGGGCATATAAATAAATAATGAAATTCGTCACCAATATCATTTAAATTACACAATGTACACTTTCTATTGCTAACTGGAATTCGTTGCCATCTGCCTGTCTCGATTGGAAGAAAATGATTAGCAGTTCGGAATTTCAACAAGGAATGATAATGTAGAAAATGAAGGTATTGTTCAAATTTAAGAGATGGATTTTTAAATATACTATAGATAGTTGCTTTCGAAGAGGTTTCTAAAGTTGTCATCCATGTTTGTAAAAACATATCTGTTAATTTACTCTTAATAAGACTTTTTAGCCAGAAAACGCTTTTGAAATTTTGTGAATTCCAGATGAAACTCAGTCCAAGATTGTCGAAAATTGCTTTAAGATACTTTATCCATTTATGTTCATATTTGCCAAAGATAAAATCATTGAATGTCAGTTTATAAAGCAAGGAACACAATTTTGACGATTTTCCAATTAAAAGATTTGGCCAAAAACATACCATTCTGCTTTTGATGACATTAACAAGTGGAATTCTACCAAACTCGCCATATACCATATAATTAGGTGTACATTTCCGCAATGATGATAAATATTTAAGAAAACGCAGATGGACATTTTCAAAACATTGAATATTTTCAAAGCCCCAAATTTCACATCCATATAAAAGAATAGGAGCAATCATACAATCAAATAGTCTTAAATGACAAAAAATGGAGAGTTTAAGTTTTCTACCTTGGCTTAATACGAAAAACATTGCTTTTGTTGCCTTTTCGACCAGTAACCGTTTGGTTTTAGTAAATTTATTATTTTTTTGTAAAGTAATGCCAAGATAGGGATAATGATCTACATTTTCAAGGATGTTATCACCAATATTAAAAATTCTTTTGTAGTCCTTTTTAGAGCCGCCGAAAATGAGAATTTTGGATTTTGATGTGTTTATTTTAAGTCTCCATTTGTTACAATAATTATTAAATGAATCTAACATATCTTGCAAATCACAGGGGTCTGAGGACATAAGCACAGTATCATCAGCATATAACAATGCAAAAAGTGTAATAATTGTTTCAATGCGGTTGTGAAAATCACCAGGTTTTAGTTGTAAACCGCAACATGAATCTGAAGCTAGGGAACCTTCAAGGTCGTTGAGAAATAGTGAAAATAAAATCGGAGACAAATTTTCTCCTTGGCGGACACCTTGTTTGCACAGAAAAAAGTCAGAATATTTACCGCCGTTACATACACATGATTTAATATTTTGATACATGTTAAAAATGACTTTAAAGCATTTCCCAGTTATGTTATTTTGTAAAAGTTTTTGCCAGAGCCCTGATCTCCAGACGGTATCGAATGCTTTTTGGAAATCGATAAATGCGCAATATAATTTCTTTTTGCGACATTTTAGCAGTTCCGAAAGGTGATAAAGAGTGAAAATGTGAGTAGTTAGAAAAGGGTGCTTTCAGGACAACGACAATGCTCCTCTTCCATTTTACAAAGAAAAATCAAGTGTGAACAAAGAGATTGCTCTTCCATTCTTTTGAATTGCTCTTCCACCTTTAGAAAGAGGCTCACGCTTCCTTGAGTATGAAAGGAAGCCTATATGAAAGGATGGCTCATGCATCGTTGCACAAAGCGTCGTCTGCTAGTCGTTTCGACTATTTGGTATCTAAGTTTATGTTATGTTATTCTACAGCCGGTGCTCGTTAGTGTCAACGTAAAAGTATATGCTTTGCGCACTCCACAGCCGAGACTCGCCAATCTCAACGCAATTCAATATGCTTTGTGGTCTCTACAGCCGAAGCTCGCAATGCTCAATGTAATACAATACCATGTGAGTTCTCTACAGTCGAGGTTCTCAAGTCTCAACGCAATGTAGGGTCATGCTTTTCAAATGTAAAGTTTACACATATAAATCATTAAATATGTACCAAGTGTGCAAAATTTATGTCGTTGAACAAAGACATAGCCATGCTCTGTGCTAGCTACAGCCGATGCTCGCTATCTTCAACACAATATCAAATCATTAGTGACATCTGCAATCGAGGCTCGCTATCCTCAACGCAATATCCCATGATTTGTGACATCTACAACCGAGGCTCGCATGTTCAAACGCAATGCATAACCAAATCATTTCACATGCCATCTTCTTATTTAGAAAAGTGTAAATAAATTGGCTCACGCATCGTTGCACAAAGCGTCGTCTGCTAGAGATTTGACGTTTCGACTATTTGCATGGTATCTAAGTTTTATGTTAGGTTATTCTACAGCCGGTGTCTGCTAGTGTCAACGTAAGACTATACGCTTTGCGGACTCTACAGCCGAAGCTTGCCAGTCTCAACGCAATTCAATATGTTGTGTGTGTGTGTGTGTGTGTGTGTGTGTGTGGACTTTACAGCCGAGGTTCGCCAGTCTCATCGCAATTCAATATGTTGTGTATGTGTACTCTACAGCCGACTTAAAACCAGTACATTTTAGGTGTGATGTGTTTAATTCTACAGGTGAAATTCAGCAAGAAACGTAGTCACTGCTTAATGATAGCTTTTCAACGTAGCTGTATAGTAAGAGAGAAGTACATGAATATATACATTTTAAAGCTGAATCTGTCTTCTTATATGAGAGAAAATGATATGAAAATAACTCCACTTTGGTGAAAGCCCGGTACTTTACTTTAGCAAACGAAAATTGGAGGGGAACATGCTAGGTGAATTTGAAGTACATATCAACGAGTATATGCATAGGCGACCTAAATGTCATGTCTTCTTATTTTCTTGATAAATGAATAAATAAGTATAGATGTAAATATGTAAGTGAAATGTTTAATTCTGCAGGTGAAATTCGTCAACGTTTCCATAATATGTTATGTTATGTTATGTTAAATTTAATTCTACAGGTGAAATTCGTCAACGTTTCCATAATATGTTATGTTATGTTATGTTAAATGATGAAGACTGTTATACATGTGTAGGTGTATTGCTTTTTGCAAGAACATGTCCCGATCACTCGGTGGCACACACTATCTAACAAACAAAAACTCAATATTCTCGTGTTGTTTCCATAGTAATGTGCATTGATTGTAATGTCTTGATAAATAAATAAATAAATATTAATGTAAATATGTAAATAGTGTAAATAGTGTAAAAAGTATAACGCTTTGAAATATATCGTCATGGTTTGTCATAGAGTGTAAACGTCTTGTAAATGGTTGTCTTGTTTTTAAAAGGGAACTCGTCTAGTGGTAATCATTGAGTATTACATCTGTAAAACGAGATCTGTACACTGACTCTTTATATATCACCGTTCATACAGAGAACAAACACATAACTATAGTTAAGACTCTCTTATTTATTTATTCATGACAGATAGTCAGTGATACATAGCGTTCAACAGACAGTTTCTGAATATAGTATTGGAAACACACTATATAACTGTTGTGACATTACACATCAAGACTTTCTACAAGTACACCATCGACACTCGGTATAAGAAATATGAAAAAATGTCTCTGATACAATTCTACAAGTTTCTGTCCTCTTATGGCTTATTCCATAGGATAGTGAATGTCCTTAAGGCTTATCCTTGGTGTTCATTCGCCGCCCAGGAGGTCCCAACTTCACGAGTCCTTTGACATAGAGGGAAATTGGACGCTTCTTATCACCTTTCTTCTTCTTCTTCTTCTTCTTCTTCTTCTTCTTGTTGATAGGATCATGTAATGTTTTAATGATGTGAACCGTGTTGGAATTAGGTAATTTAGAACGCATCCTGTCTCCCTGAACGCCAAGAGTCGACTGATAGTGATATATCCCTTGAAGCGTTTGTTATTCACTCTGCTCGTCATCTGCATTGGCCCCGTCGTTTTCGGTAGCCATATCCGAGTCAGAGTCGCTTTCAATTTCAGGCATATCTAGGTGAGTCAGAATGTCTCTCAGTTTAGGTTTCGTGAAACGACGAACCTTGCTCTTGAGGTTGGACTGGTCCGTTGATGGATCCATGTCGCCCAGACTGACGAGAAGTGGTAGAAACAGGGGAGCCTCTTTAAAGTATTGGGTAAACTCCAGGATACTGTTGAGACTTTCGGCCAGTTTCATTTCCCAAAGCTGTTTCATTTTTCTGTCTATCCATTCTGCCGTCCGACCTAGTCGTTGGTATTTTTGTCGTTTGACTCTCATCACGTCTTGATAAAGGGTATAGACCCTTTTCCAGATACGTTGCAATCCTATGTTTTGCCATTCCTCTGCTTCCGTGTCGGTGACTGGCCAGTGGCGTGTAGGCGGGGGAGGAGGTTGTACAGTGGGATCACTATTACTACCACCACCTTTCTGACGATGCTGTAGTCCCTCATCGTCGTCGCCGTCACTGTCGTAGATGACACGTTTCCTCTTGTTGGATTTCAAACCGCCTTGATGATCTGCCGGGCACCAAGATCGTATATGGTGTTGCAACGAATCAACGTCGCTCAGCAACGTGCCGCAGGATGTACAAGCCGTTGCCATGGTGAAAGGTCCAGACTCTTCACTCGAAATGGATGCAGTGTCGTCCAGAAAGGAATGAGACGTGTGTTCAGCTCGAACGTCGCGACCTGTCTGAAGATCTGAGTCAGATGAAATGTCTTTTATCTCTCGGTTGTGTTGCGAACCACCACCACCACCACCCTGCTGACGGCTGGTTGTATTTCGGTTTGACAGGACGTTGAGATGTAGTCTATTCATTTCACTCGTAGAAGGTTTGAGATCCACCGTTAGGTTTCCATAAGGTGTTTCAACAGCTCTCTCGTAAACACTCATGAATCTACCTACATCATCGGGGAATATTCTTCTCGCAAATACCTTCACCTGTTGTCTGTCTACGGGCGAGTTGAACAGGGTCACGTAATGCGAATTGAGAGCAATGTCTCGAGATTCCTTGCCTCTCGGGAATAGGTTTTGCAATAGGAGAAATATCAGTACATTTTTGTGATGGGAAGTTTGAGTAAATAGACGGGATATCCGCTTGTCATTCTTGGCTTCGGCCAGATAATCGTCTAAGATCAACACGTTCTGATTATGGGCATCGAAGTAATTATCCTCCTCCAGGTTATAGGGTAGTCCTTTCACAAACTGGACCTGGGGTAAGGCTTGACGAATGCTCTCGTATAGAGGTTGCCACACGGAATAACACCAGATGATAGAGTCTGGTAGGGGTTGAATCAAGCCGTGTCGTAATAGGTTGAAGATAAATACACTCTTCCCTGAACCGCTAGGGCCGACCACGAGAGCATTAGAGGGAATCTCGAACTGGAATCGCTGTTCATGCGGCGGCGGCGGTAATGGTATTGAAGCTCCTTGCGGCGGCGGCGGCGGCGATAATGGTATTGAAGCTCCTTGCGGCGGTGGCGGCGGTGGATGGGGGTACGCTTTAGTAGATTTGACAGAGTGAATATTTCTCCTGTGTCGATACATGACATCTTTTCTGGAAAACTGCTTAGCACAATCCGGACAGGTGACCTGCTCCATTCCCGATCTCATACGTGTATGCAGGGTTTAGAGAGTTTATCGCTCTCTTTTATACCCTCTCTCGAGCCTGTCTCTTTTCAAGGCAGCTAGAGCCCTGTTCACAACACCTTCTGTCGTCGAGATGTGTTGTATCTTCAATACAGTCGGTTTCTTCTGCCTGCTCCCTTTACATGCACCTGCCCCTTTCTGCTGTCTCTGTCGCTGCTTCTGCTGGCTAACCCGTTTCTTCTGAGAGTTAACTCCTCTCTGCGGTAAAGTCTTTGGCTTTGCTTTAACACCTTGGGTTTTCCTAGAGTGGTTCGTAAACGTAGAGAAAATATCTCTCGGTACAACACCACTTTGGTCTGAACCTCCCTTCTTCTTCATTTTAAAACGTCTTATCCTTGAGACAGTCAGAAGGCAACTGTTGATCTGTTTCTTCTGCACTGACGTTTTATACTGTGTTGCTATCGTCACAAGAGCATGAAGGAAAGTAGACAGCTAATTTTCTTCTCACGGTACACTTGTCGCTATGTGTCAGAAAACGGTGATAGGTGTATTTCAACTTAGTCTTAGTCCACTCCCTTGTTCCTCCCCATGAACATCTACAGGCAATAGGCCTCGGCACACTGCACACTGATAAGACATGTTGTAACTCATAAGCAGTCTCGAACTGAAGCTTATATCTTAAATGAGGCACATGCGCTGTAGGGTCACAACGTATTCAAATAGTTACTCTGCAAATATATCTCTCGGATTTAGAGTCTTCTCTGTGGAAGCTCGTTTCGAAGAGCCATGTCCCTCCATGAGGTTATCTTCCGGTTTGTGTTTCATAGCACGCTTCTGTCCTCCTGTCTCAGCTTTCTGGATCAGGTTCTGATTTGGTGATGGTGAAGGTGGTGTTGGTGGTGGTGGTGATAGCATATGGATGAGACGTGAACTGGGTCTACCTTTCACTATTTTTTCTCCTTTCTTTCTGCTCTCGAAATAGTCTATAAACTTCTGGGTATCGGGAACATACACTCTCCGCTCCATCCTATGATTTTAAAGCACAAATTTCAACACGACTGTTACCTTGAGAGTCTCTATTAAAAATGAAGTCAGAGGTCCTTCTCCACACTCTTTATACACTCTGAAGCCACGTACCATCTATCTATCTATCAGCGATAGGAATGAGACGAGTTCCCTTTTAAAAACAAGATAACCATTTACAAGACGTTTACACCATATGACAAACCATGACGATATATTTCAAAGCGTTATACTTTTTACACTATTTACACTATTTACATATTTACATTAATATTTATTTATTTATCAAGACATTACAATCAATGCACATTACTATGGAAACAACACGAGAATATTGAGTTTTTGTTTGTTAGATAGTGTGTGCCACCGAGTGATCGGGACATGTTCTTGCAAAAAGCAATACACCTACACATGTATAACAGTCTTCATCATTTAACATAACATAACATAACATATTATGGAAACGTTGACGAATTTCACCTGTAGAATTAAATTTAACATAACATAACATAACATATTATGGAAACGTTGACGAATTTCACCTGCAGAATTAAACATTTCACTTACATATTTACATCTATACTTATTTATTCATTTATCAAGAAAATAAGAAGACATGACATTTAGGTCGCCTATGCATATACTCGTTGATATGTACTTCAAATTCCCCTAGCATGTTCCCCTCCAATTTTCGTTTGCTAAAGTAAAGTACCGGGCTATCACCAAAGTGGAGTTATTTTCATATCATTTTCTCTCATATAAGAAGACAGATTCAGCTTTAAAATGTATATATTCATGTACTTCTCTCTTACTATACAGCTACGTTGAAAAGCTATCATTAAGCAGTGACTACGTTTCTTGCTGAATTTCACCTGTAGAATTAAAC
Source organism: Gibbula magus (assembly GCA_936450465.1). Classification (NCBI taxonomy): domain Eukaryota; kingdom Metazoa; phylum Mollusca; class Gastropoda; order Trochida; family Trochidae; genus Gibbula; species Gibbula magus. Next base: position 50,245,921 of record OW388290.1, on the reverse strand, counting down.
ACATCACACCTAAAATGTACTGGTTTTAAGTCGGCTGTAGAGTACACACACACACAACATATTGAATTGCGATGAGACTGGCGAACCTCGGCTGTAAAGTCCACACACACACACACACACACACACACACACACAACATATTGAATTGCGTTGAGACTGGCAAGCTTCGGCTGTAGAGTCCGCAAAGCGTATAGTCTTACGTTGACACTAGCAGACACCGGCTGTAGAATAACCTAACATAAAACTTAGATACCATGCAAATAGTCGAAACGTCAAATCTCTAGCAGACGACGCTTTGTGCAACGATGCGTGAGCCAATTTATTTACACTTTTCTAAATAAGAAGATGGCATGTGAAATGATTTGGTTATGCATTGCGTTTGAACATGCGAGCCTCGGTTGTAGATGTCACAAATCATGGGATATTGCGTTGAGGATAGCGAGCCTCGATTGCAGATGTCACTAATGATTTGATATTGTGTTGAAGATAGCGAGCATCGGCTGTAGCTAGCACAGAGCATGGCTATGTCTTTGTTCAACGACATAAATTTTGCACACTTGATACATATTTAATGATTTATATGTGTAAACTTTACATTTGAAAAGCATGACCCTACATTGCGTTGAGACTTGAGAACCTCGACTGTAGAGAACTCACATGGTATTGTATTACATTGAGCATTGCGAGCTTCGGCTGTAGAGACCACAAAGCATATTGAATTGCGTTGAGATTGGCGAGTCTCGGCTGTAGAGTGCGCAAAGCATATACTTTTACGTTGACACTAACGAGCACCGGCTGTAGAATAACATAACATAAACTTAGATACCAAATAGTCGAAACGACTAGCAGACGACGCTTTGTGCAACGATGCATGAGCCATCCTTTCATATAGGCTTCCTTTCATACTCAAGGAAGCGTGAGCCTCTTTCTAAAGGTGGAAGAGCAATTCAAAAGAATGGAAGAGCAATCTCTTTGTTCACACTTGATTTTTCTTTGTAAAATGGAAGAGGAGCATTGTCGTTGTCCTGAAAGCACACGCTTCCTTGAGTATGAAAGGAAGCCTATATGAAAGGATGGCTCATGCATCGTTGCACAAAGCGTCGTCTGCTAGTCGTTTCGACTATTTGGTATCTAAGTTTATGTTATGTTATTCTACAGCCGGTGCTCGTTAGTGTCAACGTAAAAGTATATGCTTTGCGCACTCCACAGCCGAGACTCGCCAATCTCAACGCAATTCAATATGCTTTGTGGTCTCTACAGCCGAAGCTCGCAATGCTCAATGTAATACAATACCATGTGAGTTCTCTACAGTCGAGGTTCTCAAGTCTCAACGCAATGTAGGGTCATGCTTTTCAAATGTAAAGTTTACACATATAAATCATTAAATATGTACCAAGTGTGCAAAATTTATGTCGTTGAACAAAGACATAGCCATGCTCTGTGCTAGCTACAGCCGATGCTCGCTATCTTCAACACAATATCAAATCATTAGTGACATCTGCAATCGAGGCTCGCTATCCTCAACGCAATATCCCATGATTTGTGACATCTACAACCGAGGCTCGCATGTTCAAACGCAATGCATAACCAAATCATTTCACATGCCATCTTCTTATTTAGAAAAGTGTAAATAAATTGGCTCACGCATCGTTGCACAAAGCGTCGTCTGCTAGAGATTTGACGTTTCGACTATTTGCATGGTATCTAAGTTTTATGTTAGGTTATTCTACAGCCGGTGTCTGCTAGTGTCAACGTAAGACTATACGCTTTGCGGACTCTACAGCCGAAGCTTGCCAGTCCAACGCAATTCAATATGTTGTGTGTGTGTGTGTGTGTGTGTGTGTGTGTGTGTGTGGACTTTACAGCCGAGGTTCGCCAGTCTCATCGCAATTCAATATGTTGTGTGTGTGTGTACTCTACAGCCGACTTAAAACCAGTACATTTTAGGTGTGATGTGTTTAATTCTACAGGTGAAATTCAGCAAGAAACGTAGTCACTGCTTAATGATAGCTTTTCAACGTAGCTGTATAGTAAGAGAGAAGTACATGAATATATACATTATAAAGCTGAATCTGTCTTCTTATATGAGAGAAAATGATATGAAAATAACTCCACTTTGGTGAAAGCCCGGTACTTTACTTTAGCAAACGAAAATTGGAGGGGAACATGCTAGGTGAATTTGAAGTACATATCAACGAGTATATGCATAGGCGACCTAAATGTCATGTCTTCTTATTTTCTTGATAAATGAATAAATAAGTATAGATGTAAATATGTAAGTGAAATGTTTAATTCTGCAGGTGAAATTCGTCAACGTTTCCATAATATGTTATGTTATGTTATGTTAAATTTAATTCTACAGGTGAAATTCGTCAACGTTTCCATAATATGTTATGTTATGTTATGTTAAATGATGAAGACTGTTATACATGTGTAGGTGTATTGCTTTTTGCAAGAACATGTCCCGATCACTCGGTGGCACACACTATCTAACAAACAAAAACTCAATATTCTCGTGTTGTTTCCATAGTAATGTGCATTGATTGTAATGTCTTGATAAATAAATAAATATTAATGTAAATATGTAAATAGTGTAAATAGTGTAAAAAGTATAAGGCTTTGAAATATATCGTCATGGTTTGTCATATGGTGTAAACGTCTTGTAAATGGTTATCTTGTTTTTAAAAGGGAACTCGTCTTATTCCTATCGCTGATAGATAGATAGATGGTACGTGGCTTCAGAGTGTATAAAGAGTGTGGAGAAGGTCCTCTGACTTCATTTTTAACAGAGACTCTCAAGGTAACAGTCGTGTTGAAATTTGTGCTTTAAAATCATAGGATGGAGCGGAGAGTGTATGTTCCCGATACCCAGAAGTTTATAGACTATTTCGAGAGCAGAAAGAAAGGAGAAAAAATAGTGAAAGGTAGACCCAGTTCACGTCTCATCCATATGCTATCACCACCACCACCAACACCACCGTCACCATCACCAAATCAGAACCTGATCCAGAAAGCTGAGACAGGAGGACAGAAGCGTGCTATGACACACAAACCGGAAGATAACCTCATGGCGGGACATGGCTCTTCGAAACGAGCTTCCACAGAGAAGACTCTAAATCCGAGAGATATATTTGCAGAGTAACTATTTGAATACGTTGTGACCCTACAGCGCATGTGCCTCATTTAAGATATAAGCTTCAGTTCGAGACTGCTTATGAGTTACAACATGTCTTATCAGTGTGCAGTGTGCCGAGGCCTATTGCCTGTAGATGTTCATGGGGAGGAACAAGGGAGTGGACTTTTTACCTGTGTATACTGCAAGACTAAGTTGAAATACACCTATCACCGTTTTCTGACACATAGCGACAAGTGTACCGTGAGAAGAAAATTAGCTGTCTACTTTCCTTCATGCTCTTGTGACGATAGCAACACAGTATAAAACGTCAGTGCAGAAGAAACAGATCAACAGTTGCCTTCTGACTGTCTCAAGGATAAGACGTTTTAAAATGAAGAAGAAGGGAGGTTCAGACCAAAGTGGTGTTGTACCGAGAGATATTTTCTCTACGTTTACGAACCACTCTAGGAAAACCCAAGGTGTTAAAGCAAAGCCAAAGACTTTACCGCAGAGAGGAGTTACCTCTCAGAAGAAACGGGTTAGCCAGCAGACGCAGCGACAGAGACAGCAGAAAGGGGCAGGTGCATGTAAAGGGAGCAGGCAGAAGAAACCGACTGTATTGAAGATACAACACATCTCGACGACACAAGGTGTTGTGAACAGGGCTCTAGCTGCCTTGAAAAGAGAGAGGCTCGAGAGAGGGTATAAAAGAGAGCGATAAACTCTCTAAACCCTGCATACACGTATGAGATCGGGAATGGAGCAGGTCACCTGTCCGGATTGTGCTAAGCAGTTTTCCAGAAAAGATGTCATGTATCGACACAGGAGAAATATTCACTCTGTCAAATCTACTAAAGCGTACCCCCATCCACCGCCGACGCCGCAAGGAGCTTCAATAGCTTTACCGCCGCCGCCGCCGCCACCGCCGCCACCGCCGCAAGGAGCTTCAATACCATTACCGCCGCCGCCGCCGCAAGGAGCTTCAATACCATTACCGCCGCCGCCGCATGAACAGCGATTCCAGTTCGAGATTCCCTCTAATGCTCTCGTGGTCGGCCCTAGCGGTTCAGGGAAGAGTGTATTTATCTTCAACCTATTACGACACGGCTTGATTCAACCCCTACCAGACTCTATCATCTGGTGTTATTCCGTGTGGCAACCTCTATACGAGAGCATTCGTCAAGCCTTACCCCAGGTCCAGTTTGTGAAAGGACTACCCTATAACCTGGAGGAGGATAATTACTTCGATGCCCATAAGCAGAACGTGTTGATCTTAGACGATTTTCTGGCCGAAGCCAAGAATGACAAGCGGATATCCCGTCTATTTACTCAAACTTCCCATCACAAAAATGTACTGATATTTCTCCTATTGCAAAACCTATTCCCGAGAGGCAAGGAATCTCGAGACATTGCTCTCAATTCGCATTACGTGACCCTGTTCAACTCGCCCGTAGACAGACAACAGGTGAAGGTATTTGCGAGAAGAATATTCCCCGATGATGTAGGTAGATTCATGAGTGTTTACGAGAGAGCTGTTGAAACACCTTATGGAAACCTAACGGTGGATCTCAAACCTTCTACGAGTGAAATGAATAGACTACATCTCAACGTCCTGTCAAACCGAAATACAACCAGCCGTCAGCAGGGTGGTGGTGGTGGTGGTTCGCAACACAACCGAGAGATAAAAGACATTTCATCTGACTCAGATCTTCAGACAGGTCGCGACGTTCGAGCTGAACACACGTCTCATTCCTTTCTGGACGACACTGCACTCATTTCGAGTGAAGAGTCTGGACCTTTCACCATGGCAACGGCTTGTGCATCCTGCGGCACGTTGCTGAGCGACGTTGATTCGTTGCAACACCATATACGATCTTGGTGCCCGGCAGATCATCAAGGCGGTTTGAAATCCAACAAGAGGAAACGTGTCATCTACGACAGTGACGGCGACGACGATGAGGGACTACAGCATCGTCAGAAAGGTGGTGGTAGTAATAGTGATCCCACTGTACAACCTCCTCCCCCGCCTACACGCCACTGGCCAGTCACCGACACGGAAGCAGAGGAATGGCAAAACATAGGATTGCAACGTATCTGGAAAAGGGTCTATACCCTTTATCAAGACGTGATGAGAGTCAAACGACAAAAATATCAACGACTAGGTCGGACGGCAGAATGGATAGACAGAAAAATGAAACAGCTTTGGGAAATGAAACTGGCCGAAAGTCTCAACAGTATCCTGGAGTTTACCCAATACTTTAAAGAGGCTCCCCTGTTTCTACCACTTCTCGTCAGTCTGGGCGACATGGATCCATCAACGGACCAGTCCAACCTCAAGAGCAAGGTTCGTCGTTTCACGAAACCTAAACTGAGAGACATTCTGACTCACCTAGATATGCCTGAAATTGAAAGCGACTCTGACTCGGATATGGCTACCGAAAACGACGGGGCCAATGCAGATGACGAGCAGAGTGAATAACAAACGCTTCAAGGGATATATCACTATCAGTCGACTCTTGGCGTTCAGGGAGACAGGATGCGTTCTAAATTACCTAATTCCAACACGGTTCACATCATTAAAACATTACATGATCCTATCAACAAGAAGAAGAAGAAGAAGAAGAAGAAGAAGAAGAAGAAGAAGAAAGGTGATAAGAAGCGTCCAATTTCCCTCTATGTCAAAGGACTCGTGAAGTTGGGACCTCCTGGGCGGCGAATGAACACCAAGGATAAGCCTTAAGGACATTCACTATCCTATGGAATAAGCCATAAGAGGACAGAAACTTGTAGAATTGTATCAGAGACATTTTTTCATATTTCTTATACCGAGTGTCGATGGTGTACTTGTAGAAAGTCTTGATGTGTAATGTCACAACAGTTATATAGTGTGTTTCCAATACTATATTCAGAAACTGTCTGTTGAACGCTATGTATCACTGACTATCTGTCATGAATAAATAAATAAGAGAGTCTTAACTATAGTTATGTGTTTGTTCTCTGTATGAACGGTGATATATAAAGAGTCAGTGTACAGACCTCGTTTTACAGATGTAATACTCAATGATTACCACTAGACGAGTTCCCTTTTAAAAACAAGACAACCATTTACAAGACGTTTACACTCTATGACAAACCATGACCATATATTTCAAAGCGTTATACTTTTTACACTATTTACACTATTTACATATTTACATTAATATTTATTTATTTATTTATCAAGACATTACAATCAATGCACATTACTATGGAAACAACACGAGAATATTGAGTTTTTGTTTGTTAGATAGTGTGTGCCACCGAGTGATCGGGACATGTTCTTGCAAAAAGCAATACACCTACACATGTATAACAGTCTTCATCATTTAACATAACATAACATAACATATTATGGAAACGTTGACGAATTTCACCTGTAGAATTAAATTTAACATAACATAACATAACATATTATGGAAACGTTGACGAATTTCACCTGCAGAATTAAACATTTCACTTACATATTTACATCTATACTTATTTATTCATTTATCAAGAAAATAAGAAGACATGACATTTAGGTCGCCTATGCATATACTCGTTGATATGTACTTCAAATTCACCTAGCATGTTCCCCTCCAATTTTCGTTTGCTAAAGTAAAGTACCGGGCTTTCACCAAAGTGGAGTTATTTTCATATCATTTTCTCTCATATAAGAAGACAGATTCAGCTTTAAAATGTATATATTCATGTACTTCTCTCTTACTATACAGCTACGTTGAAAAGCTATCATTAAGCAGTGACTACGTTTCTTGCTGAATTTCACCTGTAGAATTAAACACATCACACCTAAAATGTACTGGTTTTAAGTCGGCTGTAGAGTACACACACACAACATATTGAATTGCGATGAGACTGGCGAACCTCGGCTGTAAAGTCCACACACACACACACACACACACACACACACACACACAACATATTGAATTGCGTTGGACTGGCAAGCTTCGGCTGTAGAGTCCGCAAAGCGTATAGTCTTACGTTGACACTAGCAGACACCGGCTGTAGAATAACCTAACATAAAACTTAGATACCATGCAAATAGTCGAAACGTCAAATCTCTAGCAGACGACGCTTTGTGCAACGATGCGTGAGCCAATTTATTTACACTTTTCTAAATAAGAAGATGGCATGTGAAATGATTTGGTTATGCATTGCGTTTGAACATGCGAGCCTCGGTTGTAGATGTCACAAATCATGGGATATTGCGTTGAGGATAGCGAGCCTCGATTGCAGATGTCACTAATGATTTGATATTGTGTTGAAGATAGCGAGCATCGGCTGTAGCTAGCACAGAGCATGGCTATGTCTTTGTTCAACGACATAAATTTTGCACACTTGGTACATATTTAATGATTTATATGTGTAAACTTTACATTTGAAAAGCATGACCCTACATTGCGTTGAGACTTGAGAACCTCGACTGTAGAGAACTCACATGGTATTGTATTACATTGAGCATTGCGAGCTTCGGCTGTAGAGACCACAAAGCATATTGAATTGCGTTGAGATTGGCGAGTCTCGGCTGTGGAGTGCGCAAAGCATATACTTTTACGTTGACACTAACGAGCACCGGCTGTAGAATAACATAACATAAACTTAGATACCAAATAGTCGAAACGACTAGCAGACGACGCTTTGTGCAACGATGCATGAGCCATCCTTTCATATAGGCTTCCTTTCATACTCAAGGAAGCGTGAGCCTCTTTCTAAAGGTGGAAGAGCAATTCAAAAGAATGGAAGAGCAATCTCTTTGTTCACACTTGATTTTTCTTTGTAAAATGGAAGAGGAGCATTGTCGTTGTCCTGAAAGCACCCTTTTCTAACTACTAATGTGATCTGTTGGCGAGTAACCTTTTCTGAAACCAGCTTGAGCTTCGGATAGAATTTCGTTTGTTTCGATGAATTTATTCAATCGAGTGTTTAGAACAGAAGTGAAAAGTTTTCCAAAACAGCTCAGCAGTGTAATGGGTCTGTAAATTCCAGGGTCTTTAGGATCGCCTTTATTTTTGTAAATTGGTTTAATGATACCTGTAAGCCACGTATCTGGGAAGATGCCAGTGTCAAGAACAATGTTAAAAAGTTTAACATAAATTTCTATGAAAACATCAATAGTAGAACAAATATATTCATTAATAACATTATCCATTCCTGGGGCTTTATTGTTTTTGAGATGTTTAACACATGATATAATCTCATCTCTAGTGATTTCAGAATTAAGTATAGCGCTATTCTCAGTGTCGACATGAGGAGGATTAATATTACAGTTATGTTCCGAAGATGGGTTCTCATTTTGAGATTTAAAAAAGTCAAAAAAAGAGTCAATTTGTGGGGAATGTTCTGGGCCTGTTTCTGCCTTACAGTTTTTTAGTAGTTTCCAAAAGGAGCGTGGATCATTTTCCCGAAGTTTGGATAATTTATCTTGGGTAGACTTAATATGTTTGTTGGAAAATTTTATAAGACATTTTTTGTAATGTTTACTGGAGTTTACCAATCGGGATTTATTCTCAAATGTTTTACAATTTTGGTACATACGTTTTGCCTTGAAGTATTTTCCCCGTAAAATTTTGCATTGTTTGCCAAACCATGGTTGATTGATATGCTTATTGGGTGAATGTCGACGTACATTGCTATTACATCTAAAGCCAAAGACTTTACCAGCTGTAGATACAAGGACATTGCTTACAACATCATTAACATGTGTGATAACACGGAGTGGGTCGTCAGTACCCTCATTAAGAACATTCATAATAGATTGCATAACATCAGAGTTGACAACAGCTTCAACGTACTCACTAGCACGTGTTTTGTTCCATCTCCTGACCTCAGGAGTTTCCTTATGTACAATGGGAGTGATATTATTATTTACAACAATAGGCTTTGTATAGAAAGATACAGATATGGGCGAGTGAACATCAGAAAACAATGGTTCAAACTCGTGCACTTTAAAACCAGCGACAGTCTGGCAAATATCAGCGCTTGCTATGGCGTAATCAACAACACTTACGCCTTTACATGTAACTTTACCTTTGCCCTTGTCTTCTCCAATCCGACCATTAAGAATATACAAATTAGTGTTTTTACATAGGTCAAGGAGTTTATAACCATGCGAATTAACTCTACCCTTATCTTCATTACATCTTTGTAATGGGATGCCATACGATTGTAGTTTTTCAGCATCATTCATAAAATCACATAAATCTAATGGTAGCATTTCCTCAATAATAATATTATGATCGCATGACACGTAATCTTCCAATGTTCCCGTGCGAGCGTTGATATCTCCAATTAGGAATAAGCTCTCACATACAGATGATACAAAAGAGTTTAGTTCTGGGAACGTATCATCGTCGTAATACCTAGATCCCTCAGGGGGTATATACGTAACTCCAATATAAACACAGTCTGTGGAGATGTTTGGGGAATAAAACAAATCACTTGAAGCTTCGAATATAAGAACAAATTCCGATTTAAGTTCAACCCTTTTGAAATATTTACTAATATCAGTTCTGATAGCGACCAGAATACCACCAGATCGTCGTGTTGTAATAGGAGATCTGTTGTTGTAGAATATAACATATCCTGGAATGTCAATAGAGTCCAAGTCGTCTAGTTTGGTTTCCACGAAACACAAAATACTGTATTTGCTTATACATTCTGTAAATTCAGGTACAGTTAATCTTGCTCTCAGTCCACAGACATTAAGATATAGTAAATTAACATTGTCATTATATTCCGCTTCAGGTGTGTTGTTGGTTTCATTGTGGATTTGAGATCTACCTTTGCCACTAGTTGGTTGACTTTCATCACAGGGCTAGGCTCGTGTAGCATCACTATCATCCCCGTCTACTCTGCGGATCTTATTAGGCGGAGTGTGTCTTACGGCGTTAGCGTACGAGTTCCTGTTGTTTGGGTGGTTATCCTCATATTGTAGAGATTCGAACGGGTCGTCTCCGGGGAAGCAACGTCTGCCATCGATGTACAGTTTATCAACTGTTAGATTAGCTTTGCATCCACGTCGCCGTGCTTCTTTAAATATGGGAAGAAGATCCCTTCGTCTGCTTACAATTTCGGGAGGGAATTGCTCACTGACGCCATAAGGTGTGTCTCTGAGTATCCGTGTACTAGTGAGAACCTGCCACCGTTCATCTGAGTTCGCAAATTTTGCAACAAGTGTTCTAGGCCTGTTGGATTTTCGTGGTCCAGTTCTGTGAGCGCGCACAAGTTGTATATCAGTATCGCATTTCAGATTGTCCTTCACAAAGTTCTTGACAACATCGCCGGGTTCTTCTCCTGGCATTTCAGAGATTCCGTGAAAGAGAAGATTATCTCTCATGGAGCGAACTTTGAGATCAAGAACAGCTTCTCTATTTTCTCTCTGCTCCACCTGCATAGAGTCTATCTGGTAATACATGTCGTCAACATCACCACACAATCTATTCCTTTCTTCACTATTGTGGGTTTCATAATCGCGGAACCGCTGTTTCAGGTTGGTGTTTTCCTTAACAAGCCGCCGCTAATGGCTGCAATACTGCCGAAGCGGCGTTAAACAATAACTCACTCACTCCTTAACAAGTTCATCACATTTTGCACTGGTAGTTCTGACACAAGCATCAAGTCTATCAACACGTAGAGTAGTCTCCTTTAAGGTAACCTCCAAAGAAGTAAGTTTATTGTCAATACTCGTAAGCTTTTTGTCAAAACCTTCAATGTGTTGCATGCGATCTTGCACAACATGGACCATGCCAGTAAGGTGTTTCATTTGATCAAACAGAGTTTTAAACCAACCAGTAATTGATATTGGGATCTGGGAAACTGACCTGACTTTGTGATCCGTGTACTTGCGTATGTCCGCCATTTTGCACATTATGAATCGGGTCCTGTCCAAATTGCGAATTGGGATCACACTGCGTAAAATCCTGCTGTACTGCATACATGTCCATGAATCATGTAGTGCTGTTATTGGAATGATCGGAGGCCTGGAGGGGTTGGTGAAATCGTTCCCGTCCTCAGGCTGCCCCGTGGAAGCGGGAGACGAGGCAGCGGAAGCATCGGAAGGCCCTGACGCGACCGGGGTCACACAATGTTTAGACGTAGACGGTGTCCTAAGAGTCACCGACACCTTAGGTGTCCCCGAACGCGAGAGCAAACTCGTCCACGTATTACGGTCAGGCAACCCCGACCCTGACATACCGACTAGGCTAGCATCAACAAGAGATGACACCATCTCCTTGACGGAACCCAGGATGGACTCCATCAGTACCTTGGCGTCAAACCCAGACGATGGAGAGCGAGAGTTAGTGTGGGAGGGGGGGGGGGGGGGGGGGGGGGGACTCTCTTTATGTGTCAGTGGTATATCTTGGCAGTGTTCAAGAGAGGTTTCAAAGTAATCACTCAATTAGAGATTGCTTTTAAACCTCTCTTGAACGCGATTGCTCAATGTAGCGCTACGTAGCAAAGCGAGCGAACTTGAGGTTTTTGCACCGTGTCGTTCAGGAGAGAATGAGCGCTACTTGAGCGCTACATTGAGCTATCAATGAGCGATTATAAACCCTCGCTGTTATGGAACGGAACCCAGGTCGAGTGATTAATTGAGATGAACTCAATTGGCTACGGGGAGTTATCAACTAGAGTATGTACATAATGGATATTTTGTAGATTATGTAAATCATGTACTACAAATGTAATAGAAAATGAATATCATTTCTTGCTCGTGTGTCCGTTATATTATAAAATCAGAAGACAATACCTTAAGGAATTTTATTATGTTCATCCCTCGTTGGAGAAATTTTCGTCCTTAATGAAATGTAATAAGTATGATGTTATAAAAAATCTTGCAATGTTTGTGTACCATGCCATGAACATTAGGAAATCCAAATGTTAGTTATGATTGTCGACATGATTGTCATATATTTTGTATTTTGTATTTTTGTAAAATGAACTATAGGCCTGTGGCCTTTCAGTATTGAATAAAGATTGATTTTTTGATTGATATTTTGTTTACCTTGCTTCTGCAGATATTACAGGATATATATAGGGTATCTCCATACGTGCAAAACCGTGACCAACTTCCAAATGCAAGGCATAACTCTTGCCAGTTTCCATTACTGGCTGATTCCTTGCAGTATTTGAGGAAATCGGTGCTTAGAAATCCAGGCCCGCTATGCATTTCTTGTGCAGCGATTCACTGTCTAGGCATTATTATTATTAACGTCAGACTACACAGAAAGACGTAAATATACATAATTTGTAGAAAGAAATTGGTACACTGGGGACTAGGGCGGTACTCTGTAAAGGTTTATCAGTATGTTAAAATTATAAAATATTGGTTTAGGGTATTGTCTCAAGAAGAAAATGCAATATTGAAACATGTTTATAATTATCAACGTATGTCGACTTCCAAAGATATCGGCTGTTGGGCGTTAGATGTAAAGACATTATAGTTTGAATATGGATATGGAAACGTTTGGCTTGATCAAGGGGTTAATAACGAAGAATATTTTATACAACAGTTTAAACAAAGATGTATTGATATCGTTCCCAAAAGTGGCTAAGTTCTTTATAATTATATTCTAAGTTAAAGCTCTATAAAGGTATCAAGCTTGAGGTTATCTTTGAAGAGTATTTGTCATTGGTAAAAGTTAATGTTTTATGTTTGGCATTGTGTAAATTTCGTTGTTCAGATCATCCTCTTAAGTTGGAATATGGGAGAAAAGTAAATATAAAGCGACATGAGCGATTTTGCCCATTGTGTATTGTACTTAGGCTAATATTGAATCGGAATATCACTTCTGTATTGAATGTCCATTCTATTGTGATGTGAGACGCAGTCTGCTTCCCCTTTATAACATAAATGATCCACGTGAAACTAAATTTATAAAACTACTAAGGTCTCGCAATTCCACAATTGTGAACAATCTTGCCAAGTTTATATTTCTAGCTTTGTAGAAAATAGCAAAGTTTTTGAATTTAGAATATAAAATACATTGAGACACTATACAGAACAGCATACAATTTCCATATATATACAGTCTGATTAAAATCGACGGTTTTCCGTGGAATAAAAAATGCAAAATAGTGCATCTACCGGGATACGAACTCGTTCGTGGGTTTCCACGCCAAACCGTCTGAAAGCACCCCGTACACTAGCGTGTTCGGGCGCAATTCAGCTAGCCAATCAAAAGATGCCCAACAAATGCTTTCGGTGCGAGAAACTAGGGGCAGATAACTCCAAACAGCTATCCTTTTGTCTGTTCCGAATGCTTTCAAAACCGCAACCGTTTAAATACTATGATGTGATTGGTCAGCTATTTGACTGGGTTTTGGCTGCGCTAAATTGGTTCTGAACACATGTCTATACGGGGTGTTCTCAGACCTTGTAGCGAGGAATCTACAGAACCTGTTCGTATCCCGGCAGATGCAAAATTTTGCAAATTTTATTCCTCGGAACAAGGTCGATTTTAATCAGACTGCATATATATATGGCACTGAGTGTTATAATTGTTATTCGTCATCATTGTATTGTATAATGGGTCGGTGGCCCCTTTACGAAATAAACTCTATCTATTAAGGGTTGACAGTAGATAAGTTTCTCTAGGTAATGTAAAGGGGTGTATACATATCTCTCATGCAGGTATCACCATTGCTGAGATGACTTATTGAATGTTACATTACTTTAAACATCATCTGCTGTGAACGTGCTATCAATGTTTGACACTTTCAGTTGTTTATTCTATAACAATCCCATCAAATCCAGATTGTATCTAACACGTATACGTATCTTGATATACGTACCAAAATAAATAAATAACTAAATGCAAAACCTAAATGTTTCAAATGGTTAGTGTTTCAGGATGTATCTATACTGTCTTTGAATAGACACGAGTTGAACAAGACGGGTTGAATTCATCCTATATATTATATATAATAATTCTACCCGTTACTCTTTTCTTAACGGCCGTGACGTTGTGAACATGGGTTGAATTATGTCCCTATAAGTTTGTTTGAATTATTTCCGCATAAAATCCTTTGAATTATTTCCCCAATAACCCCGTTACATCATTACCCTAAAAGTTTAATTGAATTCTCAGCCCACAAAAACACTCGTCGTATTGCCGAGCCCCTTGAAAGAACAGTCTATATACGATGACAGCACACTATTTGAAATCATGTGGGCGTTTGCTAAACGTATTTCATGGTGAATTACTTCTTCAGATTCTCTGTTTTTTTGTTAAAGAAAGCATTGCTTCGAATTATTTGCTCAAGTCTTCATGCATGTTTTCAATAAGTGTGTATTCTTTACAAAATGTATCTCTTTGAAATTATTGAACATGTTCCTTTAACTGGCATGATAAGTTGTTCTCAAAAAGGTTTACTGACGACGAAACCATGTTTATCACATTGGCGGATCCAGGGGGGGAATGCGGGGGTGATCCCAAGAGAGATCCAAGTATAGTAAATGACCGTTGAAACAATAGTGAAAACAGTGATGCACACATATTGATAAAGAAGGTGAACTTCATTTCTAGCAGGTTTAATCGACTGAGAGTGTCAATGGAGCTCTGTAAGGTCACGACGACATGCACTGGATGACCGTGAGTCCATACTGATCTCTAATTCAAGGGTCGTTTATCAATAGTGGAGGATGGGCATGTGTTTATACGCCCTTATAGTTACTCAGATACAAGAACAATTAATAAGGTTTCATAACAGAGACATTCCTATTGTTATGGTTCCATATTTATGGCCTGTAACATGGTTTATTACCAGCACTAGTTCATTCTAATAATATTGTTTTAAGGATTGTTAAGCGACTGTGATGACCATTGAACTATGTGCCCTTAGCCAAAGTCATTAAAGATAAGGTGCCCTGGTGAACTTCAATTCCTACAGCATAACCATTCTAGACTTGCCAACAACACAAGACTTAAGAGTGTTCCTTCAATTCTTGGCTTTACGTTTGGATGACAAACTGTTCCCAAATCGTGATAATGAATCCGAAGCAACCGAAATCACGCTTTAGAATCTTTCATACATAAAGTAAGCGTGCCATGGCCATTATTTCAGTTCACGACTAATTAAAACAATATCACAGGTACGCAACTCACAAAGAGCAAACACGTTCAAATTTATACAACATTCGTGGGTAAAAAAAGTTTAAAGTACAGTTAAAGTAAAGTCCTGTAAAGTGGCACAGCTCCAAATGATGAATGCATTAGAAAAGGTCATTAAGATAGGGTATCCTAAATATGAGTCTTATATGACATCGTTAATTGTAATTGTACAAATTCAATGTTTTATTATACGTATGTTTATTGAACGGTAGTTCACAAAATTGGTGATATTAAAATATATTATAAAGGATGGTGATGTCATGACTTAAGATATCCATGCCACTCAAGATTATCATTGATTAAGAAATCATACGGATGAAAATGTCCTGGTGGCGCAGGATGAAATAATGACATTAAATTGATCAAATGGTGAACAAAAATGAACAATTTTATATTCTAATAAAGTAACAAATTATATAAATGGAAAATAGGATAAAATTATATAAAATAGAATTAACATGGTATAAATTGCAAAATTACTAGTTAGCTAACAATACACTATTACAGCCATGGTATTTTCAGAAGCGTTCCTATATCTTTACCAAATTAAAGTACAATTCACAGAAAAATAGAGTTTGAATCGTGTTCTACATTTGCTTTCACTAAACAGTCGAATAAAGATTCAAGACCTAACACATCATCTTTGTCCGGTTATCTGTAATCAAACCAAAACGTGGAGGTCAAAACACCATCCACGGGACACCTATAACCTATTAGACGTCCATGTTACTGGTTTGTTCCGTGATGTACCGTGTTGTTTACTTGCGCCGGTGAACTTACACGACTTGCACCCCATGCTTAATATATCCGGGAGACTATATATCACTGGCCTGGGGCATCTGGTATCGCCTCCGGGGTAATTACTTCTAAACAAACCGTAATTACCGTCAGTCTGGGGGATAGAGACCTCCAGTGAGGCTTGTTGGTGGGTGAGTTATCGCCCTTGGTATTGGTACCGAAGTAAGCGATAATCTTTCTACTAGTTAAATGGTACAGGGTTAAAAGGTTGTTGAGGGGTATTTGTCACTTCCAATATATTCTGTGGTGTATCAGAGTTAAGGTGCTGTCAAAAACAGAAGCAAGTTTAGATGTCTTGGCTGAGAGATGTTGTCCAACGTTTCACTCTGGTGTATGTAGGCCTACTGACAAATTCGATAATAACCCAAGAGTTCTGAAGCAGAATCTTTAAGGAGAACGTTTAACTTACTAGCTAATAGGGAACCATGCGTTGTCAAGAGTTTATAAGCTTATAAGGTCTACAGTCAAAATGAATTAATTGCAACCAATACCTGTACCGGCCGGTGAGAATGATTAATCCAGTACCAAATATGTAAACTGAGTTGAGATGCTTGCAAGGGCAGAGAGTTGTTGACCAACGTTTCACTTCTTCGGTGGGTTTACTCTGTCGTTAATCGCGTTTCATTTCTTGGACGACATGAGGATTTACACAGTGGTTCTATTTGATTTAGATAATATGGTGACTGTGATGAAATTTCGCCATAACTATTATTGATATGTAAAGTAAAGACTGACCAATTCGATAATAACGCAAGAGTCCTTAAATAATAATGTTTGGAAGAAAGTATAGTAATTGCCAAACGATTGTTGACAGGGAACCATGCTTTTAGACTTTAAGGTTGACAGGTTGTGTTTAGACTTAATTAAGAATTCCTAAGCTCAATGTCTACAGCCAAAAGAACTGCAACTAAAATACATGTACCGGTGAAAATATTTCAGTACCAGATATTTAAAGAGACCGTTATATTTGTGTTGGAAAATGAAATTCCCATATGTGTATTTTGCTCTTTATGCTCACCAAAATAACACTATAAGTAAAAACAAATTTCCAAATGGAATGTGGTTTAATACTGCATTTATACAAAAAAATGCAATAAACTTGAATATCTTGAAATTTCTAATTCCTTTACCACAAAACAGTGTTAACACTGTCCTAAATCTAACCTATTACGATTACAACTATTATATTGAATGTTTCACCTTCTTTGGTTACCTGCACCCATGTCCCTACGCCTATGCTATTTTCACAAAACTTGTAAAGTATGTTTTCAATCATTCGTTATAAGATTTCATATTCAAAATGTTAATATGGATTCAGATGATAAATCAGAAGAAAAAAATTTTGAATATATAAAATTGTAAAAAAAATAATTTATAAGTGATGTTTACAACGATGCTTGCTGATATGCAACGATATATTTATCGTTATGTAGCATCCTCTTTATCATTTATGACAGTTTACACTCATGTAACCTTCACTTCAAAACAAATGGATTTATCATTCTGAGATGATACGATACATGTCCAGGGCGTTCCCTCTAAACCGACATCATTATATATGTAATCTCTGTAAATCGACATGTGCAATTGGTCCCTGTGGAATAGTCCCTATGACTTGTGAGAAACTCCCTGGTACATCACTCGCCATGCTTAATGTGGAATTGTCAGTATATATCATTTGATAATGTCCCAGAAAAATGACATCTCCCTTGGCCGATTTTTCGCTCATTTTCAAGTGATGAATTTCTTATGTTCAATAATTAATCACAAAGATCACCACATTCCACCGAGTACACTAAAACGTTTGTCCATAAAAGGTTCCAACATTACTAAATCTGAAATATTAAAGGTCGATGAATTCAGCGCATATACTTCTAAGACTCGCCTAATGTGATCAATATACGCTTACATCAGAGAGATTCAGTAAAACATTCAGTAAAACATCCAGTAAAACCATCTCGAACATCAAGAGGAAAGACTCGCTACTACAAACGTACGGATCTAAACGATTCACTGATGATGATCCGATTAAAATTTCCACACGACTTGTTCGATTAGTCGTATCAGATTTCAACTTTGTTTTGCTCTCCTTTTAAACACTTGATATATATTTTGATGCAAATTTGTTATGTCCGGATGCATCTACTTGCAGAGAACAGTAATCAATAGGATACATGAAACGAAGAGCTTTTTATCTTCATCACTTGTTTGTATCACGCATCGACTTGAAGCTGTAGGATGAGATAGAGTGGTGTCCGGTAGGGGTAGAGTGGGTGTTGGGGTAATGTTTTTATCAGTAAGATACTAAGCAGTCTTAGGGGATTCATATTAACTGATCATGAATTGTGAAATCTCCAGATGTGTATTATTTATTGTAAACTGTCATTTAGAATCAAATATTATTTTCGTTGTATGCTCTATTGATATGAGCTGTATTTCGAATTATCGATTTCTAAATTAGAAACATAATCTTCTAACTGGTTCAACGTTATTCGTGATTAAATCAATTTAGTTATATCTTTATCAGAACCTTTGAAAATGGTAACGCTTTCAATGCAGAAACTGTTATACACGTTTTACATCATAAGTCAAATATAACATTCGACTAGGATTAGGAAAAAGGTGTTTATTGAATATCAAGCTGAATGTTTTAGAACAGAAGAAGTTGTCCAATGCTTCAGTTATTGCACATACGGTGGGTAATAAGAAGGGGAAATAAGCAACAGAGAGAGAGAGAGAGAGAGAGAGAGAGAGAGAGAGAGAGAGAGAGAGAGAGAGAGAGAGAGAGAGAGAGAGAGAGAGAGAGAGAGAGAGAGAGAGAGAGAGAGAGAGAGAGAGAGAGAGAGAGAGAGAGTATATAAAACATGGACTACATCACAACATGAACTGAGAAATAAGCAATACCTACATTTTATAAAAAAAAAATAATTATACGTGAAGTGTGAGATACTATTTTTGTTATGGGTTGGTATGAAGAGAGAATTACAGGAAAGAATAATGGAGACTTGAAAGAAGGAAGAAGCTAAAGGGAAGGTAGGACTGACAAGTTTCCCATTATGTCTTTTTATCATCAATCAAAATTAAGAGGATTCCCATCTTTCCCCACTTCACTGCAGATATACAAGCTGTAAACTGCCATTTCTGTAGTAATCTCCTGTTTATAAGAATTTGATAGTAATGAAAGAGTATTGATTCCACATCCATAACAAAACGTAATATTCTTGAACACCAGGTATATTGATGCTCAATCGTTATCTTATGTAGCTTAGTTATTTAAGAATTGACTTCAAACATTTATTAAGTTCATGGAGGTATAAACTTAAAAAACTCTGTGCAAATTGTGTGAATCCGCGAAGCGGATTTACGCCAAGTTTGCACAGCGTTTTTTAAGTTTAAACCTCCATGAACTTAATAAATTTTGAAGTCAATACTTATAAATAAATATATTCGTACCTGATGTTTTGAAAAAGTTTCATTGCTACAAATATACACATTTGCAGCAATTAAAGCTATACTATTTACGTGTATGAAGACACCAAATATTAGCCTCGCCTACAACGTGTTCATCAGCCAATGGAAATGCACAACACAACTAGCCATGAACATGACGTCATGGGGACGTGGTTAAATGTGATGTGACGTCACGAAATTAAGTTCATGCAGGTATGAACTGAATCTCTGTAAGAGTGTTCAGCGAATCAGATTCACGCAAAGCAATTGCTATTTAGTTATGTATAAATACCAAGAAGATGGTGAAAACCAGAATGCGAATTTGGAGAAATGTAAGAACGAAAATAGACTCATTGGTTCTGAAGCTCATCAGGAATTATGTTATTCATTATCTCTAAGGAAATTATTAAGACATCACATAATAAGATATTGTCCAGTCATCAAATTTAACATTTATTATCAAAATTGGTTACACATTAATCCACACTCACTATAAATATTGTAGACCTTTGCATTTTATTGTTTTAGTTCTTATTTGTATTCTGGAAATATCAACATTTATATTGAAAAGGAGTCCTGATCTATATATTTCTGAAAATCCCGTTTCTCATTGGCTTTTCAATATTTAATAAAATGTTGATATTTTATGAAGAAATTCTCTTGAGCATCAATTGTTACAGTTCATCATATAATATCTAGCATGGGACTTGTTGTTGTATTGGGGATAATGGAGGCTAACAACGGCTTCCCGGACATCTCAACAGCAGATTCATCTTCTGTAATAAGTCCCCGGCGTCAAAGAAAATTATGAAAGACTATTTTTACATCTTGATTTAATCGCGTTTGTCAGGTATCAAAACATATAAAATATTAGACTGTTTTTCTTCGTGATTAACATATCATATTGAACATTAATATATTGAATCGATTAGTGATTCATCTGACGCGGTATCCTTCTTCTATTTTAATCGAGTTCGGGGAGGGGATGTTACCTTGGTAACCTAGTAAGTTTCTGAGTTTCCTGTTTTCTGTTCTAAATTAAGTCCACATTACAGTCTTATGTTCAAAGAATCAAAACAGAATCGGTGGCATATATGACAATGATCTTGATTCTTGTATTGGCCTACTAATGTTAAGGGGAGGTCGGGGCAGCGTGGGAACCTTAACGGAATAATCACATTTTTCACACGTTATCTATACTTTATCAAAATCGTTAGGGATGTGTCTTTCATTGACATTAAGTACTCCTTGAAAGAACAACTCTAAATTAAGAAAAATTAAGAAAAATACTAGTTCTTGTTTATAAAAATCTGTCCAGATGTAACCCATGTATTTGGGCAAATATGAGTGCGACGTTTCGATGCAGATACTAGCACCGTTATCAAGCAAGTATCAATCACTTGCTTGATAACGGTGCTAGTATCTGCATCAAAACGTCGCACTCATATCAATAAAGAAGTTGACTATCCATAGAACTTGTTCTTGTTAAATAAAACGCCGAATTCACTTGGCCCCCACCTGCTCATATACTGCCCCGACCTCCCCTATTAACCCTCCTGCTGCCCGGTGATCCTTTTATTAACGAGATAGAACAAGTATCATGCTTATTGGAATTACTCTAGTAGTGTGTGAAACATATTGAATCAGGAAACATTTTTTTCAGCAATGTTCAAACTTTGGGAATTGGGAAGATTGTTCAAAACAATAACATTCGTGAACAAAATGTAGGCCTATTGGTTTGTTTCATTATCTTGTAAGTCATGAGAGCTAATATGAATTCATTGATTTATTTTTTTTCATAAGTTTCTGAGACATATAAACAAAGGCTACTTTCTACAATCTTTTCCAGTTTTCCCCATTGGGCTACATCCATGTTGCAGTTCAGTTCAAAGTATTAATTATCCAAAGAAAATTAATCTCAACTCATTTAATTTAAGAGTCATTGTATAATAAAAGATGTAAAAGAATTTGTTTCCTGCCATTTTGACTTGTTTGTAGGCCCCTTAGCTCTGTGGCCATTTTGACTAGGGGTTGTGGTCATTTTTACTTTTTTGTATGGCCATTTTGACTGAGGTGAGTGGCCATTTTTTTCGTATCGCCATTTTGGCCTGTTCCCGTTTCTAAATTGCTTTTCATAAAAGTAATAAAGATAGGCCTATCTATTGATTGTAACCTACTAGCCTAGCCTATAGCCTTAGGCTACGAATGAATTTATATAAAATTTTGCTTTTTTAATTTATTCTTTTGGTATGAAAGGTTTCATTTTTACACATTCCGTCGGAAACAATGTTTAAAGTTCGCATTCTGCTTAATATTATTATTGATAAACATCCAAGCCGTAGGCCAACTACCGGGGTGGTCGAATCGAATATGACGTAGGGCTATTTGTTTACATTGACAACAGCATTATTTATATATAGTTAAATATTATCAAAGCTGATGCAGATTCACACTACTAAAACAATAGGGCAAATTCCTTGATTGAAAAAATAAGACATATCCTTAGTTTTCAAAACAGTGATAAAAACAGGTCGTATTTACAAAGGAAATAGCTATTTTGATTCCAAAATCATTTATTTTTCTGGGTTGCTTCGAAAAGTTACGCTTCCGGTCATGCGCAGTCAAAAAACACTTGCAATAAACACGGAACTAACTCACGTTCAAAGTTTAGCATTATCAACACCGCGATTTGTTTGGACTCTTACCGGTGACATAGATGAATTACTTCCTTGATAGACGTGTTATAATTAGAAGGTAATTTCACATTTGAATCATTTAAGCTTCCGTTTCCAAGGCTTATTCTGTTATGCTTGGTTGCTTTTTTGTTTCTAAGGATAATATTGTCCGGTTTTCGATCATGTTTATGTTGAAGTAATGCTGTGATTGCTGATCTTAGAAATATACAAACTGATATCAAATCATGTTGTTTACTCCATTATGAATTGTATATTAACATGTTGTTGCAGTTAAAGGTAGTCTATTAGATAATAAACCTGTCTGTTGAGTGTTGTCATGTTTATTTTTATCTCAATAACTGACGGTTTGCCAAAGTTGGAAAAATTCTGTCTTGTGTCTTAATATAGCTTGGCATTTCCATGTTAGATTATTAAATCTGGCCTTTCCTATCACAACTGGAATTCTTATCTCAATTTAGTCAAGCATATATAACTAGACGTCTTCACGCTATACCAAGGCCTATGTAGGAATACAAGTATAATTATCATATGACTAATCAAAATTGTGATATTTACAGTTTTAGAATTTTTCTTTCACTTCTCCTGTTTTTAGTAAAAAAAGTCATTTCATAAATATCTACAATCTACCTGTTTGCAAACATTGTTACAGTATGTGTTGTGGCAACTTTATCTGACCTCAGCAGGGACAGATTTAAAGATGATAATGAAAACCTAGCTATGCCTAAATGCACACTCATCACTATGAGTATAAACTTTCGCAAAAAATCTTATCATTGTCTTACTTAATATTTTTTACTTATGAGTTTCACACAATGTAATGCCATTTCAAATTTTACATTGTTTGAAAGTCTGACCAGGGTATTTTTATGAAAATAATAATATTTCTGTTGTCATTTATGATACTTTTGCTCATCTAAATAATCTTTAGAAGAATGTTTAAATAGACCAGCGTTTTAATTATGTAATTAAAGCATATCTTAACAAACAAAAATATTTTTTCATAAAAATGACACACCTTAGTACAGTTACCAAATTGTATATGTATATATCAAACCAGACAATGAGATCACTGTGGATTTTTACATGTGCAAGAAATAATTTTTTTCACCTACGAGGCAGTCACATTGGGGTTCATATTTTTCATATGATGCCCTAATAGTAAGGCAAAATATCACTTTAGCATTATGACGTGACATTATAAAAATGATATGACATCACACTTCATCTATGATGTTGTGTACTAAATGCCACAACGGCAGGTCGCCAGCCTATGGTTCAAAGTTGATCGTGACATATTTGAATTAATTTCATGACTTTGGTAATAAACAGAATATTATATTTGTGTCTATGTCATACTATATTTACGATACTTGTGCCTGAATATCGGTAATATACCGTATATCCCTCGCTCTCGCTTGTCAAATACTAATATTCAGACACTCGTGTCGTAAACATAGTATGACAGAGTTACTCATATAATATCCACTATGTATGCACCCAGTTAATACAATTGCTGACACATCATAATATATGATACAAATCATTATATGTGACACAAATCATTACATGTGACACAAATCATTATGTGTGATACAAATCATTATATGTGATACAAATCATTATCTGTGGTACAAATCATTATAATATAAACCAGTAGTTGTACTGAGAGAAAGAGATGGAAGTAACGGATGGCGGGAGATTATTGAAACCAAAACTAGGATATATATTTAATATCTCAATTTGAAGTAATGTTACAATGTAATCATTCTCAGGTGTAACAGTTTAATTAACTCTAGTATTCATGGTGGCCGAATGGGTAAGCTACCAATTGTTGGCAGTTGGTGCCTCACTCTGAGGGTGTGGCTTCAAATCCTGTAAAGGACTCGCCTCCAAAAAATACAAGAATTCATACTATTGCAGATATTGTCATCCCAATATAACAATTTTATATTTTATATTTTCCCGTAAGGAAGTGATAGTGGAAGGAAGTGGATATCTGGGCAAGAGAAATGTCCATAATATTATTCCTATATTTGTTAACATTGCAATCTAATGTTGAAGGAAAAAGGTGTATTGTATGAATGTGTATAATTCCTAGTAGAGAGAGTGTTTTACATCCCCAATTCTAGATGCTTTCATTAGGATAATGTTTTCAATCAAATAATGCCATCTTTCTTATAAATGCATCTAAGAATTGACTTCCAAATTTATTAAGTTCTTGGAGGTATAAATTTAAAAAACAAGTTTTATACCTTCATGACCTTAATAAATTTTGAAGTCAATTCTAAAAAAAAAAATATTCGTACCTGATGTTTTGAAAAGGTTTCATTGCTACAAATATACAAATTTCCAACAATTAGAGCTGTACTATTTACGCGTATGAAGACACCACATATTGGCCCCCCCTACAACATGTTCATAAGCCAATGAAAATGCACAACGCAACTAGCCATGAACCTGACATCATGGGGGCTTGGCTAAGTGTGATGTGACGTCACAAAATTAAGTTTATGCAGGTATGAACTGAATCTCTGTGACAGTGTTCAGCGAATCAAATCCACGCAAAGCAATTGCTATTTGTTTATTACACAATATACTGTAACTCTGTGATGTAATATCATCATCTATACCAACTTCCAAACGCAAGGCATAACTCTTGCCAGTCTGCATTACTGGCTGATTTAACCCTTGCGGTATTTCCCTCGCTTTCTTGTGTCGAGGCAGTGAATAGCTGCACTGGAAATGCATAGCGGGCCTTGATTTCTAAACACAGATTTCTTAAGGAAATACTGCAAGGCCTAAATCAGCCAGTAATGGAGACTAGCAAGAGTTATGCCTTGCATTGGGAAGTTGCATCTATACTTGTGTTGATTTGACCTGTAAGAATCTTGAACTTTGCATCATTTCCAGGTAGAGAGTAGTTGACCAGGTGAGAGGATGGAGCGAGACTACTACAACCGGCAGGTGTCCAGACTGACAACGGTCAGCGCCCCGCCCATGAGGATGAACAGTCAACAGGGGCATCAGTTCACGGCAGGCGACACCAAGGTGCAGCGCTTCGGCAAGTGAGTAGCTTTTATCTGTGTCCCGGGATGTTACAGTAAAATCCTTCTTTAGCATGTGACCAATCCACGATTAGAACTTTTGTTAACGGATATTGATTCCTGTAACTTTTACACTCAGAATGGCTTGGCACTAATTCATTCAACCTGAAGATTAAGATTATTAGAGGTTAAAAACTGTTAAAGTTTCATCTATGGAAAAGTATTTTTAAATTGTGAATGTCTTACAATTACAGGAAATAATGTAAAACTCTTTAAAAATTAAAAATATAGGGAAAATATTAATCATTTTGATAACAATAGAAAAAATATTTCAATCAAATAAGAAAATATTTAAACTTGCGACTCTAGAAATATAGTTTTAGCCATGTTTAAAATCTTGGTATTTTCCTTAGGTACATGAAGGAAAGCATAGCAGATTTTTTCGGAGTTGGAGAGGAGGTTGACGGTAAATGGAACAATCGGCGAAAAAGATATGCAGGGTCAATCGGCAAACTCAAAAAAGAGGTGGAGGATGAAGTCGATGGAGCGCGACTGCCACACATCATCGACCCCCTGCGACATCCTGATCGAATATCACGACGTAGCACACCCCGGTCTAGTATCAGCACCTACAACCGTAGCGTACCTGGGATGCCGAGACGACGGGCGAGAAAAGACTCTGTCATGAAGATGACGTGGAAAGGACTCACAACATTAGCTGTATGTAATGTTTTAAAGTATTTAGATATTTTGTAAATTCCTTTTAGACAGCATGAATATAATCAATTTTAGAAATGCAGTCTCTTGTTCTCATGGTATTTAGAAATTTCTTTAGATTGATGCATATCAAAAGTTGAAATGAAACATATTGAAGATTAAGATTAATAGAGAATTGTACGTCAGCCATCCTCTATTTAATTATTCTAATGATTTCATTCTTTGTCTATTGAAATCTTAACTGTCAGTTAGTGAAATTAGTTAGTTAAAATGTTTTCGTTGTTTTTATTCAGGGAGCAAGAAGAAACCTGAGGTCTAAGAAAAGCATGAAGGCTCGTAGTTTTCTACGTGCGAGTTTCACGGAAGATATGCAAGACGGGTCGAGTTACGCACCCTCACAGGTAAACACGGTAAATATACGCACACTTTCTTAGCATGCACGTAGTGTCACTGGTCCTAGAGAATGATTCCTATATTTAGTTATGTAACATCATTTAGGAAATAATTACCTACTATTTAACTTATAACATCATTGATTAATATTTTTGTGGCTAAACACTCATCAGAATAGTCATGTATCTCTGAGTAACTTCAATGAAATTATACACTATTTGACTCACATTGAACCTTTGCAGTTTATATTGACGATACAGCCAAACTAAAACTTCGCTTATATTTTAAAATGTTTGAACACCATTGTCAACGTTGTAAAGGTTTCCTACTACAAAATGAAGCACACAGAGCGTCTCCGCCATTGTGATAAATCATACGCCATGTACGCTACTGTGGTGTTCCTAAATCTTATCTTATAACGAGGGAATCCTACAAATAATAGCTTACATGATATGCCCCTCATGTGAACATGCTTTAAAACAAATGGATGACAAAACCAAATTACATAGTTATTAATAAGCATCCTGTCAAACTTTGTACAGTAGAACATGGATATAGGGAACACGGACTAGCGGACAAACAGATATAGTGAACAAGTCCCGTCAAAAGCCCTATATAATATGCCAAACGTGAGTTGGAGTTCGTTATCTGAGTCACTGTCACTGAGTTACTCGGTAGCATTCTGTTTTTTAAAAAAAACATTTGTATTTTCCAGCCAATGACAGAAGACCAGTTCAGCCTAATAGACGATGTATTCTACGATGAACCTATACTGGATGCAGAACTCTCAAAGCTTGACAAGATTCGGGAGGAATCAGATACATCTGATGCTCTGGCTGCCAGAGACGTTGGGTAAATCATAACATGAATAATAATATGGATATCTATATAGTGCACTATTCCTCACAGCTTGCGTGCACACGTGAATAACATTCAGAAATTAGTTGCTAAATCACTTTTGATATTTCATATAACTTATCTGTACGAAAGTTTTTTCGACCATTCTTATGATCTGCAACAGAACAAGAGATATTTCATAAATAATATATGATAAATAGTTCAGCCAGGGGCTCGGCTGTGAGAACTGATCTACGTGCAGTAAGGTTTGGGTGCAATGCTACACTGAATTTCAGTGTAGTACAACCCATGGTTCGCTAGTTCCAGCCGATGCTCGCAGGTTTCACTGCAATCCATTGCCACCATGGTGTAGAGAGCTTTCTTCCTGCAATTATACCAGCAGCCATGATATAAGTGAAATAATATTGAAAGCAGTGTTTAATACCAAATCACCTCACCTCATCTTGCTCTATTTTCTGTGTTATGTTATGACTTGCAAGGGAAGTTGTAATGAATTATGCCATCATGTTTTAAGGACATTTTTGTATACTTTTCTCAACTTCTATTCTCAAGATAGTATTTTACCTATTTCCTACCTCAGTCCCAAGCCGGGCTGGAGACGACCACCCCCTGCAGGTCTGCCCTCCACACCTGGGATGGATATTGACGAGCCAGACTTCGGGCTTGGTAAGATCGCAGGTAAAGTGATGGACTCGGCCATGGAGAGACACAAGCGCTACGTGGGGATGGGCTTCGTCGGTCAGCTGTTGAGGAGAAGTGTCAAGAGTGACCATCAGACAGACGATGTGAAGCACCAGATTGATGAAATGGATGACCACAGGTCAGTATATCTACTGGATGTGCAAGATGTAAATGTATGTTTATGTATGGCTAGTAAATGTGTAATTTGTATAGGCTGCATTCGAATCCACTTAAGGTTACTGAGACGAGTCAACAGAAGTTTGGAAAAATAATACGACCATCATCAATGTATGGAGTTACCTGCAGAGAGACGTGAGCCTTCTTCATCAGACCTGGCTTGTTTTTGAGCTTGTTGATAGAATAATATTTACAATGTCTAATATGTGATTAGTATCAGGACATGTATGTAGCACATTGGTTTTGAGGATATGTTTACTTGAATGTTTTGTTGCAGTTTGTTGAATTACCTTCATTTAAAAATTAATTTGTTTACATATTGGCCAAGTTACAGCTTATTGTCGTTATTTAAAGGACATTTTTTGCATATAACGTTTTCTCAAAGTTGCCATTTATTATTTAAGTTTATACAATATATTGTTAAGTTAGTGGGTAAAACATCTCATTACACGACTATAAGTCGTATCCATAGAAAACAGCTATCCCTATTTGAAGAAAATGGTGCGACATATAAAGCGACAGTGGTGTGGAACTCTTCAGTGTTAGAGGTAGATTTGTAGGTCTCATGACTATTTGAGAGTTCAGACAGCATGATGGTTGGCCATTCCATCATTGTACCATATTTAAAACTCTACTCTACCTGTTAAGGTATCGCTACATCAGTCACTTCACTTGAACTACCTTTGAGCGCCCATTTTAATGTGAACACATTAAAATGGCTGCTCGATGGGAAATGGAATCACATGACTTAACCAAACCATGTACATTTGTTTAAGAACTCTATTTATTGATTTAGGAGTATTATTTAGCCATTGGTAACACTTATTTATATTTTTGGGAGAGCACTTTATTTCATTAAGTGCTACAGCGCTTTTAACCTCTTTATATTTTGATAACACCACAGTGAATGGTTCATTTCTATCAAAGGCAAAATTATGAAACTGGAGCACTCTTTCACAAAGCAGTAAAGTGATCATAACTCACAGAGGTAATTATAGTGTAATGTTAAAGTTGCATTCAGTATTTTTCATAATTCATTTGGCATTCATACATACTGAAATGGCCCATTTGCTGATTCAATAAATATAAGACACGACCTTCACATTCATAATAACACCATTTGTAAAGTTGACATAATGTGACTCCAAGAGATAACTTACTGTCCATTTAAAGGATGGAAATTATGGTTTACTGCAGTCAAGGTCGCTGTCTCCAAATGTAGAGATAGGACTTAATGCTGCTATTTGTGGAAAAGTCATTGTTTGCAACCGCTGCTTCCATTAAATATCTTCACAAAAGAATTGATCGCCCAGAATCTTAGTTGTTTTAAATGAAGAAAACCATTAAAAAAAATATCAAATCAAGAAAATCTGCATGTTTCAAGCAAGTATCTTCTGACTTTCAGACCATTCTTCACGTACTGGGTGACATTTGTCCAGATTGTCGTATTCATCGTGTCAGTGGCCGTGTACGGGATCGCTCCGATCGGCATCAAGGAAACGGTCTATTCTGATACAGTGAGTCTCACTTTCTGACATTGTTTTGCATAATTAATGTATGAAAACAAGATCAATACAGTCAAGATCTCTGATAAGCAAATACACTTTCAATATAGATTTTCCTAGCCAGTAGATAATGTACATAGATAAATCAGCTTTCCATTACTGGGAATTACAAATTTATAAAAGCATAATAATATTAAATTACAAATATGATAGTGGATTTACATGGCATCTAGTATTCACCAATAGGTGCTTTGACAATATCAGAATATGACTTCTTTAAAAAGGCTTTTAGAAGTTGGTTAGATGAAGGAGAAACTAGATTTGGTTTAAACATATTTATTTCATGAAGAATTGGATTGGTAAACAAGCCATAAGCTTATATAAATATCCTGTAAATTAGATTTAGCATCTACAGCAAAACGTCAGAATAATGCAATAAAGAAGTTGTAAATCCATAAAACTCATTTCTTCTTCAGTATTAGAGAATATCTGAAATGATATATGTAGTTATGTACCAACACAGATCTAGAAAATTTAACAGAGAAAGATTATGATAAAAACTCTTGATCACCTGTGGATGAATTAATTTCAAAGATAGAGAGTTCCTGAAAACGAGGACTACAAACTGAGGAGGGATATCAGACGTCAGCGGGATGATCTATAGAAGCAAAGTTGGGGATGGTTGGACGAACAGAGTGAACGTTCTGGACAGTAGAGGGAGATCATGTCCTTTATGTTTAATGAATATTTGGCATATCCGTTACTTCCTCTTTGTTCCAGGTACGAATGCCGAACCTCGCTATGCAGTTGGAACATCACAAGGAGACTGATAATCTCTGGATTGGAC
The DNA here is from genome assembly GCA_936450465.1 of Gibbula magus. NCBI lineage: Eukaryota > Metazoa > Mollusca > Gastropoda > Trochida > Trochidae > Gibbula > Gibbula magus. The sequence goes on along the minus strand of OW388290.1, from coordinate 50,215,488 downwards.
CTAGACAGGTCAGTTACACCACAGTCCATCTTCATGAATAGAAGATTTCATTAGTTGAAACAGGACTACCAGCAATTCGTGAATCACTTGGAACAAACGATAACTTCAAGGATGGTCATAGATGATTAAAGGGACACCATGTCGAGGATAAAAATCAGATTATGTGTATCTACCTATGCTATTTAACATGTCTTCTAACAAGTCACAGACACCCAATTTCAGACAATTGACGTAATTGGTAATAAAAACTTCTGCATGTAGACATGTCTGCATGTTAAGCGGAACTCGTTAGCAGACACTCTAATCAGCATAGTTCGATAAAGATTACTCATTTTTATCCTCGACGCAGTGTCCCTTTAAGAACCCACACGTTATAGAGACTGAAGGGATCTATCTTGTTTTCTTGTCCTGAATGACCTCACTATTTTCTTCTTTCCATTCAAAGCTTATCTTGGCCAATGAACAAATCATGGTCAGACTGATTGTATCATTATCAGTATCTATTTTAAAGAAATAATTGATCATGTATTTAGAGCGAATTCTCCTGATTTATGTAACTTGTGCCCCTCTATATGATTGTATTTCCTCCACAAGGCCGACCTGATCCATCTGGGAGCAAAGTACTCTCCGTGTATGAGGTGGGAGGAAACTCTGAACCACGCTCTATCTCTCGACACTGCGGAGGAGCGCTCCTCAGCGTGTTGTGTCCGCAACGACGGGTCGGGATGTGCACAGATGACAGAGGCCAGGTGTAGTGTGAGTGGAATGTTTCTTGTAAATGAATACAATTTGAATGTATTTTGAATGTCTCATGTATAGATATAGTTTGGGTGAAGTATATTGTTTGGGTATATTGTTAGATATAGTGAAGTATGACGATGACATAAAGATTTGAATGGGAAGCTGAGCAAAGATGATCCAATAAAGAAATGAAAAGATTGGGTTCCATTTGTATTTTACGAATGCTTTGTGTCTTGCATATCTATCATCAGACATTAAGGTTTGTTCACCGGAAATAAATTCAGGTCAAGATTTCAGCACTTGTTTTGATTTAGTTTCGCATCATGACTCCATCAAATCATCTAGGGGCTTTATATCACACTGTCAATTATCAAATCATCTAGGGACTTTATATCACACTGTCAATTATCAAATAATCTAGGGGCTTTATATCACACTGTCAACTATCAAATCATCTAGGGGCTTTATATCACACTATCAATATCAATATCTAGCAATTTGAATAGCAAACCAACAATAGTGATTTTGGAAATGAGGCAAAATTGTAAAGCTATATGTTATTGCTGACTGTTTTCTGTTGTTTACAGAAAGTCCTGTCCAGTTTCCTCAAGCGTGACGCAGACACGCCGGGTCCAAAAGGAATCACAACTGGGACTGTATGTGGACAGGATCCTGAGTAAGTCATTAACATCTAACATACTAACAAACCAACAAACTAACATCAGATCTATATTCAAGAACAAATGGGAAATGACTACAGTTTCATGAGGCTCATTGAAGTAACTTTTAACTTACCGACTTTTATCTAATAAACGCTCAGTCATTAATTAACGCAGACCTCCAATAAGCGGCAGGGACAAAGCAATGGAAAATGATATAAGAGCTTGGCAAGTGCATGCATTAGTATTTTCCTAAAACAGGGTTTACTGTGACAGGTTTACCTTTAAAACAATCTTTACAACTTTTCCCATGAAAATCGTTTTTGTTGGTTGTTCACCTGTGTTTCTGTTCAGGTATTGTGAAGAACCGGCCTCTGTAGCACCGTTTGAGTGGTCCAAAACTGACATCACACAGTGGCCGGTAAGATAATAACCCTTAATCTGTAGATTCTACGATTTGTACAATTCATACCATTTCTGACCTTGAACTCTGATGAAAGAGAACAATTGACTTAATTGGATAGAGTTAAACAGAAGAAAGGGATTTTTCCATTCATCATCGCAATTTTAAGTTTTCATCTTTTATGATCATCAATTAAATTATTAAATTATTTAAAATGATAACTATAAACTTGGTCAAAAGTTTGATGAATTGCACTTTAAAATGAAAATACAAGTTCAATTTTCTCAAACAATTTATGTCATCTAATAGTAAATTTTGTCTTGTCTAATTCAGCTCTGTACCAAAACTGAATTACCCAATAGAACACTGGCCAGTCAGGAGGTCCGTCACATGACCTGTGAGGTCGTAGGTCACCCATGTTGCCATGGTATCCAGGGAGAGTGTATCATCACAACGAGGGAACACTGTACACTGAAGCGAGGCTACTACCATGAAGATGCATTCCTCTGTTCTCAGGTAGATTGAACGTCTGTCTGTCTCTGCTCCGATTGTTCATTAAAATTTGTTGTCATCCCATGTGTCAATCTCACAGCAAGGCTAAATAGAATAGAACTTTGCTTGATACACTTGATTTACTTTTTCAACCCACATTTCCATATTGGAAAAGCTGCACTATCACAAAATGGTATATAATTCAATAGTTTGGCTCTGAAATCACTTATGGAACAAGTCATATTGTTAGGAAATATACATCGCTTACAGATTAAGGAATGATCTAACACAAGATCAAAGATAAGGCTTCAGCGTTTAAACCAAGAAAGCTTTGTGTAAATAGCAAGATAAGATGAACAGGCATACTGCCTTTCTAAAATAACACTGCCAAAGCAGTGTTAAATAATAACTCACTCACTCACTATATGAGAAATCAATGACGAACATTGCAAGAACAATGAGATAGATTTGTTGAACTTGTTGGTTTTGTTGAGATTTCAAATTAACCCTCTACCTGCCGATGCAGTTATATCCCAGCTACAAGCTTATCATCAGTCAATGATACAAATTATTCCCTTTGTTAATGAGTTCACATCCCTAAAAGTCAGTCACTCAGGGAAGGTTTGGAACTTGATAATTCAGCAAGAATGGTTAACATATTTTATTACTCTCCTGTTGAAGATATCGCAGTTTAATAAATCTACCGTGTTATTACACTTAGTGTAATAACATCGCGTGCTGCCGATTGACGTGACGTGATAATGGCATAAATATGACGTCACAATGTCATCGCCGCGGTCGCAATGGAGAGTGTCCCATTTATGGACAAGTTTGTGGAATTAAGTGGCATTTAAATCAGTGAGTAATAAATAAATTACTAAACTCGTTTCCTGTAATAACATATTTATGAAACTCGTGAGATGGTATTTGCATTTAACTCGCTTTCGCTCGTTAAATACAGACCACTCACTTGTTTCATAAATATGTTTTTAAACGGAACGTCGTTTAGTATTCTCTATGTATGAAATGACTGCCCTCCACTCTGCAGGTGAAGTGTATGCAGAAGATCTGCGGTATGATCAAGTTCAACGACCCGGATCACCCGGACCAAGTCTACCGACTCTGGACCTCACTCTTCCTGCATGGCGGGTGAGATTCTAACAACGATTTTCAGATTTGGTTATTCATTTAAATGGGTTGTATCAAATTCAGTATAACAAATTATTTATCATTTTTTTAAAATTTGGTACTAAAAATAAGATATACTCAGTAATCATATACTCATAATATATCGCTTCCTTTACATTGGGATTCTGGAATATGAGTTGTGATACTTGAATATTTTTGGGATTCCTAAAGTGCTAATAAGCATCCCTTTCACAAGTCAAGTCTCAAACTCAGTAATTACTTTAATATCAAGCTACAGACACTGACATGGTGACTGTTCCTTGAGCCTCCAGTCAGTTTAATCTTTGATGGAATCTAGAAGTGGAAAACATGTAGATAGGGAATGTTGTACAGTGTATCAATATACCAACTTGATGTATGCTTTCTCCCACCTGTGTATTTTTAAACCAACCACTCAGGGCAATTATGTTCGTCATGGTAATGTGAATATGAAAATAATACTGCTACAAGGTAGAAATCAACCATAAAGTGTACCCAGATCGTTGTTACAGGCAAGTTAGGAGAAGATTTTTGTAAAAAAAAAAAAATTTGTTTATTTCCTCCTCCCAGGCTTGTGCACCTGGTGATCACGGTGGGGTTCCAGATGTTGGTGATGCGTGACATGGAGAAACTCACCGGGGCGATCCGTATGGCGATCATCTATATCGGCTCTGGCATTGTGGGTAATCTAGCCAGCTGCATCTTCCTCCCTTTTGTTGTTGAGGTGAGGCTTCATTCACTTTTGCTTTAATCTATTTGCATTTATTGTTTCTTTCATTTATTCATTAGTTAAATTATTATCATTTATATTTATCATTTCTTATTTTTCTATACATTTTTCAGTCATAAATTCTGTGCTCCCTTCAGTCTATCATTTGTTTCTTCTTTATTTGAACAATTAAAGGACATTATGTGTATAAAAGCAAAGGTTCTAATTGTAAAATTCTTTATTTTCAAGAACATGAAGGTGCTTATTTCTTGTCTTTAGAGTTATTTCCCTTTAATCTGATATTTATCTTTTCATTCTAGGCTGGCCCGTCCGGTTCACAGTTCGGTATCCTGGCGTGTCTCATGACAGAAGTGCTGCAAAGCTGGCCGATGTATCGCAGCCCGGTCAAGGCGGTCCTCAAACTGACCATTCCAATCATCATCCTCTTTTTGCTAGGACTTCTACCGTGGTTCGACAACTGGGCGCACATTTTTGGATTTCTTTGGGGTTTCTTTATTGCATTTGCATTGCTTCCATACATTTCATTTGGAAAGCTCGACCGTAGGCGAAAAATAATAAGTATTGTTGTGTCCCTGGTTGTATGTGTTGGTATATTTGTACTCATGATTATTTTGTTCTACGTCACACCGATCACAAACTGCCCCGGATGTGAGTATGTTAATTGTATCCCGTTCACGGCAGACTTTTGTAAAAATATGGGCGTTAAAATTAAGAGGAATTCAACATATAGCAAGATTTGATTTAAGTCTTTTCAATCAAAGCTGAGCGTGATCAAAATAGCTGAAATTCTTTTTCAGAAGGGATCCTCCTTGGGGTACATATAGCATAAAAATCCTTATTTTTAACTTGATGACAGATTGTAACTTAATTTTTAAAAATAACAGTAAAAATAAGTTCAAAAAACACAAAATAAGTGTTTTCCGAACGTGTGACCACCCTGTGTAGAGCCCCATCCCAGTGCAAACCAAGGGACGTAACTCTATTCTCACCACTTATCAATCTGTCATCGAGCTGGCAAGACGTGTTTTGCAGTCGACGGTTAACTTGAGTTTTTCTTCTATTCTGAGAAAATGGACAAAGTGAAAGCTTCTGTATGTGTGGTAACCCCTTCTTATTCGTAGAGGCGAATGTTAGGTTACTTTTATAGTGGTTTTTCGCGTTGTAACTTCGTTTTTCAATTCGCACGTGCTTCGACTTCACCGAGTAATGGCGGATGGAAAACGCTCAAAATGGCGGATGCTCAAACAAAATGCAATGTGTTAGTACTTTGCTATTTTGTATTGAGATCTGGTTGTTTTGGAGGTTCTTTATCGTGCTTCGCATTGTAGGGCAGCACTTTACTGACGAGGATTTCTCCCTTTTTGAATTTATTCATTCTCGGGGTTATCGTTTTCAGTCGGCAAGATATACTAGGTATTTCATGCTTTATTTCTTTCAGTGGCTTACTATTTATTACTTGCCTAGTGCTTAGTTATTATAGTATCGCCTCTGCGTGTTGTTTGTATGATGCACTTTTATCAAACATAAACATTGCACTTACACTCATGCACACCCCTGTACATTCTGTGTTTGACTTTGCAGTCATTCACCGAATGTGTGGGGTGCAAGGCCCGTTTGCCCCCGGCCGACAAGCACGACCGGTGCCTGGTGTGTCTCGTCGAGGACGAACATGACGAACAAGCCTGCCAGTTGTGTCTCAGCTTCACCCCCCGGGCCAAGAAGGAGAGGGGGATGGACATGATTTTCTATCGCAACCTCCAGAAGGCGGGCCAAGAACTTAAGGGTTCGGTCCCCCCCTCTAAGGAAAAGAGGAAGGGTAAGAAGGGTAAAGGCAAGCAAAAGGTTAGCTCCCCTCCTGCCCCCTCTTCCTCATCGGATGAGGTGGACATGGAGGTGGGGTCGCCTGCTGCAGGGGATGTATCAAGCCCCCCAGTTCTTTTACCTCAAACACACACTACCAATGTTGCTATTAACCCTAATCCTAACTTGGATGCTGCGGCTATCTCCGCAATCATCCAGGGGCAAATGACGGGGATGGTGGGGACGATGATGGCACAGCTCCGTAAGGAGTTGACCGTCGTCGCCCTGCCGGATCTCGATGCTCCAGGGTCGGCTGGCACTAAAAATGTCGGTAAAGACCTCGGGTCCCCTACTGAACCGGGCGCAGGCCCCGGCAAGGTAGCGGGATCCGACGTAGGCACCCGAGAGACTGCTCCGGCTCTGCCTCGTACTCAAGCTAAAAAAGTCCCTCCGATGGTGCAAGGTGCCGAGGTACCGAGCACGTCGGGGGGCACCGGTACCCCCAAAGGTAAGGGCTCCGGCGCTCCGGCGTCGGGCCCGTCGCTGCTTCGGGGACCGGCTCTGGTTCAGGAACGAGCGCCGGCGGGCAGAGCTGGGTTTCGCATCCCTCTCAAACGGACTGTCCGAGATAGGGCTTCGGATACTGGGTCGCTACTGAGTGGCTCCGGTACCGGGGACCTGTCGGAGGATGGCTCCGAGTATTCAGAGGAGGATGAGGAATCCGGCCGTGCTGTCTCGCTCGCCGAGCTTCTGAAGGAGACGCGTGATCGTATAGCGATCGCTATCCCTCAGACGCTTGTTCCCGTACCGGAGCAGGTCTCCGAAGATTTCCGTCTACCGGGGGAGGCTTTTGCTCCCAGCAAGCCTCCGGCGACCAGGCTCCGCGTTCTTGATAGCTTGTTGGTTGAGGCGATCAACCCTCTCCTGTCTGGTGCCCGTACAAAGGCTGATCTGCCTGAACTTAATAAGAGGTACCAGTTAGGAGAGGACGGTCTCTTCGACCTACCGGTTATCGACGAGTGCGTCCTGACCTCTGTCACCCTGTCTGGCGCTCAGGCGCAGCCTTCTCTAGGCAAACAGGGCCGGCGACTGCCTCCATTTCCGTCGCACGCTGCTATGTTTAAGGCCGAGTTCCGTGCCCATGAGGACACGTACAGGAACGGAGCCCAACAACTAAGGGTGGCGGTGCACGGGGCCTACCTTGCTGCTATGCAGGCTAAGGACCAGGCGGAGATGCAGGAAGTAGGCACTAAGGTGACTACATTCCAGAAGCAGCTGTCAGAGGTATCTAGCTATTTGGCCCGGGACTCAATTCGGAGTGCCGCGAGCCAGATAATGGGCGCAGTCATGGGGATGCGCCGGCTGTGGCTGTCGACGTCCAAGTACTCGCAGTCCACACGCCTCACACTACAGAACTTGCCTTACAGGTTGGGGTCCACCCTCTTCCCTGGATCGCAGGCTGTAGTTAAGGAAGCCGCCGAGCAAAAGGTTGCCTTCGAGGACTCTAAGGTGCTCCTCGAGGACCCAGCTCCGCAAGAGAAGCGAGTGCGGCTCTCCCCCCTTGATGGTCTCTACCCCACGCCGGGGGGTTCGAGCCAACCTTCTTGGAATGGCCCTATGGGCAACAAGAAGAAATTCAAGGGGAAGGGAAAGAAAGGGCAGAACCGCAGGGGCAATCATGGCCAGCGGAATTTTCGGAGCCGAGGAAAGCCAAACAAGCAATCCTAGGGTCTCCACTGCCTGTGTCACCACCCAAAAGTCTGGCAGCTCGAACGCTGCCGGAGACGGGGGTACACTGTCTTTCCGAGAATCTTCCAGTGGGCGGCAGACTATCTCACTTCGTCTCAGAGTGGGAGAAAGTCACCTCAAATACCTGGGTCCTGTCCACGCTCAGGGAGGGCCACTTACCACTTTGGAAGTACGACCCACCGACTTTCTCCGGGATACGGCACACGAAGGTGCCCGAGTTGCCCGAGAAGGCGGAAGTCCTTCGCGCCGAGGTGCAGGCTTTATTAGACAAAGCAGCCATCGAGGTAGTTCCACAGGGTCAGGAGCAGAGTGGTTATTACTCAACCTACTTCCTGGTACCCAAGAAGGACGGAGGGTTCAGACCGATTCTGAATTTAAAGTACCTGAATCGCAGTCTACAGGTTCCAACGTTCAAGATGGAAACCCTGAGGACAGTGATAGCGTCAGTAGAGAGGGGAGATTGGCTGTCGTCAATAGACCTCAAGGATGCTTATCTGCATGTTCCAATGCACCCCGAGTTCAAGGAGTTTCTTCGGTTCTCTTTCGACGGGACGTGTTACCAGTTCCGGGTACTTCCCTTCGGCATTTCAACTGCGCCGAGGGTGTTTACCAAACTGATGTTGGTACCGGCACAGGCCGCCAGGTCACGGGGCACGTGTTGTCATCCGTACCTGGACGATTGGCTGATAAGAGCCTTGTCTCGAGAACTGAATCAGGAGGCCACCCAGCAGGTGTTAGACATCTTGCTCAAGCTGGGTTGGATCATCAACCTGAAGAAGTCAGACATCGCCCCCAGGCAGGACCTGGTGTTTCTGGGCGCAAGGTTCGATACGGCCTCCGGTTCTGTATCCCTGGCCCCGGACAGGGTGTCCAGAGTGATCGGGGCAGTCCACTTGTTCCTTCAGTCGCCCACCCACACGGCCAGGACTTGGCTTCAGTTGCTGGGGCACATGGCGTCGACAGTGGACGTGGTTTGGAGAGCTCGCTTGAGTATGAGACCGGTTCAGCAAGCGCTGGCACGAATGTGGTCACACTCGGACAGCTTCGAGAAGGTTCTAACCACACCGGTTTGGGTGCTAGAGCACCTTCGGTGGTGGGTTTCCGAGAGCAACCTTCTCAAGGGTCTACCGCTACAGCTTCCAACGCCTTCGGTCACCATCCAGACAGACGCCTCCCTATCAGGCTGGGGGGGTGTCCTGGAAGACCTGACAGCCTCGGGCCTTTGGTCTCAGGAGGAGTCGAAATTGCACATCAACGTGCTAGAGCTCAGAGCAGCTCGACGTGTGTTCGAGTGCTTCAAGGAGCGGATCGAGGGGCTTGTGGTTCGTCTAGAAATGGACAACCAGACAGCCCTGTCGTACATTCTGAAACAGGGCGGCACAGTGTCTCCATCTCTCCTTCAGGAGTCGTGGCAGTTCCTACTGTGGTGCGACCAGTTCAGCATTCAGGTGGTTCCTGTTTATCTCCCGGGAGTGGACAACGTCCGTGCGGACGCCTTGTCTCGGCGCATCCTAACACCTCACGAGTGGATGCTCGACCGGGGGATATTCGGAACTATCTCCCTGTTGTTCGGGTCGTTCCAGGTGGATCTGTTTGCGTCAGGGATGACGAATCAGATACCTGTGTTCTGCTCAAGAATACCAGATCCAAGGGCTCTAGCCAGAGACGCCTTCGCGATCGACTGGTCGGGCAGAGTGCTGTGGGCGTTCCCTCCAGTTCCTCTGATCCCCAGGGTTCTTTCTCAGTTGACCAATCAACCAGCTCGCCTCCTAGTGCTAGTGGCACCACTTTGGACGGCTCAGAGTTGGTTCCCGTCCGTTCTCAGGTTTCTCGTACAGCCTCCTGTACTGTTACCCTCGAGACGAGACATACTATTTCAGGAAGGGGCACCACACCCGAATCCCAGGATTCAGTGGGTGGCTTGGCCACTGTCCGGAATCGCCTCCAGGAGAGCGGTATTCCTGCACGAGTTGCAGACACAATACTGGCTTCGAGGAGGGATTCGACAAACCTTCAGTATGAAGATCGATGGGCCTGTTATGCGCGCTGGTGTGGCGATAGAGGGCTACTCGATCCCTTTTCTACAGATCTAGTCGCTGTTTTGGAGTTCCTCCAGTCCAGGTTAGATGCTGGTTTAGCCGCATCGACCGTCAGGGGATACTCTACGGCTATTTCTGCTTTCCACGTACCAGTGGACGGTGCTCTTTTGGGATCGCATCCATTGGTGCAGCGCTTCCTAGCAGGTGTGGACAGGATACGTCCGGTTGTCCGGCGTATCAGCCCCACTTGGGACCTTTCATTTGTTTTGGATTGGCTCTCAGGTCCGGGGTTCAAAGATTTGAATGCACTATCGCTTCAACTTTTGACGTGGAAAACCGCCTTTTTGGTGGCTCTGGCGTCGGGCAGGCGGGTAGGCGATATTCATGCAATGTCAGCGGATCCCGAACTGACTGTCTTTCATAGAGACAGAGTCAGTATCAGACTGCCCGACAGCTATCGTCCCAAGGTTGACCACTCATTCCATGTGACGGCTCCTATCGAACTGCCGACTCTTATGCAGCCGGCCTCTTCGGGGTCCACTGGAAACCATGCCCACATTTTGGATGTGCGCAGGGTGTTAAAGACCTATATAAAACGTACCCGTAGTATCCGTAAAGACCAGCAGCTGTTCTGCTGTTACGGGGGTAGTAAGCCAGGTCTGCCGGCATCGAAGCAGTCGATCTCTAGATGGATCGTGTCTGCTATTGTGATGGGCTATGTACATAAGGGGTTAGAGCCCCCAGGTCAGCTGAAAGCTCACTCGGTTAGGGCGGTAGCGACGTCTAAGGCGTTCGCAGCGGCCCTGCCCATCGAAGAGATCTGCTCCGCCGCTATTTGGAGCCGGCCGAGCACGTTCATTCGACACTACCAACTAGACAGGCACTCTAGGGAGCGTGCTCGGTTTGGTCAGTCGGTTCTCTCCGGTGGGCAGAGTTGAAACTCTCTAGCTGATTGAGCTTTCGAGTTACTTGTTGTTTGCAAGTTATTGTTCAGTTTGGTTCAGTTCAGTTCTTTTTCAGGACTAAAAAACTAACTAAAAATTGTTCATTTTTTAACCAGTTATGGCACTGTTTTGGGCATTTTATCCCCGGCAGTAGGTGTCCCTGGGACACTGCCTCGTGGGAAGTACTTCCTCCTATTGTTCCCCATAGTCTCTTTGGAAAAAGGGGGGGGGGGGGGTATTTGGCCTCAGTAACGGTAATCAGGCTGGTTAGCCGTTTGGTTAGTCCCCAAGGGATCACCCGTCCTCAGCCCTCGGCGTGGGAGGTCACGTGATCTGGTAAGTGTGACACCTTTCTTGGATTGAGTAGAGCACTTTTTAGGGGTATTTAGTGTACAGACAGAATTCCACATCCTAAGTCTACCTTTGGGAGTCTGCCTTATGCTATATGTACCCCAAGGAGGATCCCTTCTGAAAAAGAATCGAACCAACCTGCAGAGGTTGCAGATTCTTTGAAGGGATCCTCCTTGGGGTACGGCCACCCACCTCCCCTTATTCTGTCTGACTTGGTCGGATTGATAAGTGGTGAGAATAGAGTTACGTCCCTTGGTTTGCACTGGGATGGGGCTCTACACAGGGTGGTCACACGTTCGGAAAACACTTATTTTGTGTTTTTTGAACTTATTTTTACTGTTATTTTTAAAAATTAAGTTACAATCTGTCATCAAGTTAAAAATAAGGATTTTTATGCTATATGTACCCCAAGGAGGATCCCTTCAAAGAATCTGCAACCTCTGCAGGTTGGTTCGAATTTTAATTCATTTCTACTGCCTTGAAGGTAATACTCGAAAATATGAGGGTTATGCACAAGCAATATTAAATTCAATTGCTCACTTCTATTTTAGAGGATTTTACTTTTATGATTGCAATGTCTTATGTAGAGGTTTTTGAAGTTTAGATTCAACAACAGTGCAATTTTAATCTCATTAACTGCAATTTCTAATTTAAGTTGAATAAGTCTATTGTTGTGTTGAGTTGATAAAAGTTAAAGAATTTAAAGATTTTGGAACTAATCAATAATAATTATAAACTATTTTATTGTTTGCTTATAGTGTTGTTATCCTTATTAATCAATGAGTGAATATCAAGTTGAAGTATAATGACCAATTAACTGTAGTGAGTAGAAGGTTTTGGTGAATAGTAAAATATTAATGGTAACATGCACCTACTAATAAATAATGTCTTGCATTCCATCCCTCAATACTTACAGATAAATGCACATGTTGTGTTTGGTTCTCAGTGTCTATATTGTATGCTCATTGTTCTGTTTTAATATTGTGAAGAAAGCCATGTATTACTGTAAGGAAAATAGCCTCTTTTGTAACATGGATTATCATTTTACCCTGTGAAAGTAGATCTTGTGATATAAATAAAGCTCTTCCTGTGTGAGACAAGAATTAGCTGTTAGATTATAAATGATATAATCATGTAAGCATTTTCCCATAAATCTGGGTTGGCACTGTGAGCCTACTGTACTGTGGGACTGAGTTTGCTTGACTCCTTAATGGCCGACAGTAATAACTGAACAAGGCATTCTGGGAGTTTAATGATAGAGAAGACAAGGCTTATTATCATTGATGATCAAAGGTACATTATACAAAGAAGTTGATCCTCCATAAACAAATTTGTGATTCCCAATTCAGAAATTGTAGCACATGAATGGACAATGGTCATATGGACAGTTGGACTATAACTGTTCAGCGCCACAGCTCAGTTTACAAAATACTGCAGTGTACTATAATGTAGTTCTACCAGAGTAGGGAACCGGTCACGTAGTCGGACCATGCCTTTGTTTATTGTTGGACTGTAATATGATCATGATCTGACTATCTAGCTTTTGACTGACTCACTGTAACACTTGTTAGCAAGCTTTGGCTATGCTTGATTCATGACCCGGCGCACTACCCGGCGTACGCTGCCGGAAGCGGCGTAACCGGCGAATCACTTGATTGGAACCTGGCACACGCCTTAGGCGTACTCCGAATGCGCTGGTTTGAAATGACCGGCGAAGGTGGCGTAAAATGGTGGACAAATGTTATCCTTGCGACATTCAATAATTATTTTTTAATGAATTTCCTTTTGACAATTGGATAGTTGACCAATTAATTTTAAAATATTTTTGGTTCTTTAAAACAATGCATTATATGCTAATATAATTTTAATCCAAGTTTTGAAATAATTTTTTAAAAATACTTGTTTGATATAAATGACATGTTTATTGAAGCTAGTTTGAGGGATGATGATATCTTCCTGTCTGTATGCCAATACACTTGTTTCAACTAAGCCTGGTCCAGGAACGACGTACGCCGGACACGTGACCGGTATATACGCCGCCAAAACGAATCCAGCATAGCCTTTGGTAATCTTCAGAGCAGGCGACCTTGACCTTGATAACCAGGAGCTTCATATTCCATGTGCTTTAACAGTTTATTCCAATCCTGGGTTATAACTGACTGCAGATTCATACCTTTCTATCATGACTGGTTAACTTGACTAGATTTTAAAGCCTGAGTTATTTCCAAACCTATGTGCTTGTGGAAATGTCAGTAAACTTGTATATAATGTCCTTCTGTGCTATATCAAACATTTTTGATGGATATTTTATATGTTGTAGTTGTAATAACAGATTGTCAAATGTAACTGTCTCAATACAATTGCTTTTAAGATTGTCATAAATGGTCGTCTGATGTTTTTCTAATGCTCTTCAATCACTGCTGTAAATTCATTTAACCCTTAAGTTACAAGTTTAAGATTATTTCCCACATTAATACTTTACGGTGTCATGTTTGGATTTAAGTCTGCCATCAAGTGCTTGAGCTGTTAGTAAGCAGACAGAATATGAACTTGTATTTTGCTGATATAAAAACCACTAGATTCATTAGATGTCACCTCCTTCTCACTCTAACTCTTCTAACCTTTCTTCAACTGGAGGCAAGTCTAAGATTATCTCCCTTGTTAATGACATGTTTCCTGTAAAGTGGCTATGCAGGATGATTGGCACTAGTTTATAAGTAATGGTACTAATGTGTAAAAGGGCTTTGAGAAAATCAGTGTTAATGTCTGCTTGCTTACAGTCCTGTTCCCACCATGTCAACGGTACATGTAATTCGTCTGTGCCTTGTTTTACTGGCCTTGTACCACGATTGCAAATTTCATATGCAAATTATTTGATGTTTTGTCCCCTTTGTTGATGAAGAAATGAAGTAAAGTAACCTCATAGCATGATTGCAAATTTATTATGCAAATCATTTTATATGTTTTCCTATTAAATGGCATACAAACATTATTGATAAGTTAGTCGGTGATACAGGCTTTGTAAATAAATATTGAGAAAATTGGGGAGATTAAAAGATCGCACTGCTCAGCTTCAGAGTTTCAATATCAAGTATTTAGAGTTTTCTTTATGACATCAAAACTAAAGAGATTGAAAGTATACCAATATGTTTTTTTTTCCCACAAAGAGTGTTCATTATCATTAATGTTTTATCAGTGTTTGAGATTAAAGATATAAGAATTGTATACTAGTAGTTTTGTTGATTGTGCAATAAAGGTTTTGGGTAAAATAATTTTAGGGGAATATGTTTATTTAAGATGAAGGAATAGATAAATAAACAATTTAGGTTTATAATGACAACATTAAGAACCTACTCAGAATATAAAGTCTTTTTAGTAATAATTTAGGTGAAAATCAAATTTTAACATTCTCAAACTGCGAGATCATACAAAATTTTCATCAAAAATGACTTTCATATCTCAAGCTCGAAAATATGTTTTTAAATTAAATGTTTTTGAAAATGAATTTGAACATACTTTGATGGCTTGATCAAAAGTTAAAAAGTTTCATTCCAACAAATCCCAAATTAAATATTCAATTTTCTACCCTGTGTTGCAATGCTCAATATGCAGGCTTGTTTCTGATTGGTCGATTATACACTGATCACTTTGTCCACTATTTCTTATCTTGCCTTGTTATATTTCTGAATCCTTTAAGTGTCTTTGGAGTTATTTTTATAACATTTAAATCATGTATATTATGATAGAAACGTTGCAGCAGTAGAAATATTACAGATATTCGATATGAAATATGATACTTTCCATGATCTTTGCACTGTAGTGTTAAAAATAAAACCAATGGCAATTATATATAGTAATATATCCTATGGGCGTATTTCACCACTTAACAATCAATAACCAGGCAATGGGATTTTTCAGGATTGTAGATTCAACAATGGCAGAGTTTGAGATGGAGCAATTGTTCCCAGATCATAATCAATGAAGTATTATTTTAAAGTATTAATACTTGAAGCTAGATCATGTTAATATTCATCATTCTCAGGATCTCCTCTTTGTTTTTATAATCATGACTTTTGTACATAAAACTATTTATTCTCGTATGATTTCATATCTATAGATTTTTGTATCATTCTGTGAATCATATCTAACAACAAATCACTTTGCGAGTCAAAATCCGGGCCAGTTTCCATCACTTGCCTATTTAATCCTTACTGCATTTTGTTTCCTTTTCTGTGCTAGCGTGCTGAACTTCATAGTGCAAGCTGACAAGCTATCACAAAAAAGTTAACAAAATGCAGCAAGGCTCAAATCAACTTGTGCTATTATGACTTTCAGGGGATGTTGATCTAGCAAATGTAATTTTTGGGAAACCAAATTTTTAGATTCTAAAATTGTCGGGGCTGCGATATCACTTTAATTTAAGTTGCTCTTAATCAGTACAGGGTTTTATGAATTCAGAGGATATTTGATCTTTACCATTGATTTTGAGATCTGAAATAAGTCTCTTAGTAGATTTATCAATAAATAATAACAGTTATTACATGCTCAACTTAATCAAAATTACTGCTTTTTAAGTGATTCATACTTAATGATTATGTTAAAGTATAATTCTTTTAAAAAGACTTTCAAAATATTTTTTTAATTTTACATGAATCATTTTATAAATGTTTTGTCAGATGCTTTTTGTGTTTTATTAACCATTTATGCAAACAATTGTAGAAATATATAAAATTAAGTTGATGTTACTTTAATAGAAAAATAACGGTTTTATTGTTTACTTTCATCGTGCCATTTGTAGATTACATCTAAGTAATGTTGTGGTTTAAACATATTATGAATGAAATGAGGTATATACATATATAATCAAGGTTTTTGACTGGTGCAAAACCATTGTTTTAACTTTGTTATCTGTAACGTCTAACATGCACTCAAACCTGACTTACATGCGTTGTTTACTTGATTGAAGTTTATATACTAATGTTTATATAATGAAATACTTTTATGTTTTGCTTCCTATTATTTTTAGAAAATAAATAATTCCATGAAATTGTGTTTCTTGTGAATTTGAGTCATCAAAGATGACAGAATCAAGGAGATCGCAGTTTGATTGAACTTTACAATACTATTTGTCAGTTAGCTTGGAGATTTAACGAGCACTTTCCACCGGAGCTTATTTCACTCTCAGATTACTATTAGTCTAGTTAAAGCTACACACACTTTAAACTCTAACACCTAATAGCTCTGACATATACAAATTTTATCATGTAATCTTTTTTATATCATCAAGCCTTTTGGGCCGTTGTTCATCAGTAAAGTGCCGTCTGTAAACTTCTTCTTGATAACTTCTGTAACCCAAAAGTTAAAATTTTTGGGTAGAGAAAAAGAATGCTGAATGCTTGTTAAAACTTTGTTTCAAGAAGAGCAGTTGATAGAAATAACAATGATAGTTCATGTTGCCCATCAATAACAGTCCCATTATAACAGATATTATGTGGGAAGAAATTACTTGAGTAACCCTTATGAAGAGATAAATTCGTCTTCTTAATTTGTAAATTACATTTACTCTAACAACAAGAGTCATCAGAAGATGACATATCCCACCGGTTCCACAAAATTTGTAAAACACATCTTTGACAGATACTTGTATATCTACTACCGTACTTCAGTAAGTGGGTATTACAGATGCTGAGGTTCAGGTATGTTAAGGGTGTAAGACTTCTGCTCCAGAAGCAGTCAACAAAAACCAACATCCCTCTCATGTTTCTATGGAAACAGAAAAAAAATAATTTTTCAGAAAAATCTGATAATTTCAAAAGGCACCACTTCAGTTAGTGGGTAATACACATGCAAAGTTTCAGGAAGATATGATGAACGGTTTTGGAGCTGTGCACCGGAAATGAACCTGTCTCTGAACAAAGTCCAACTTCAACATGTTTCTATGGAAACGACCAAAAATAAAATTTTCAGAAATCTGAAAATATCAAAAGGCACCACTTCAGTTGGTGGGTAATACACATCGAAAGTTTCAGAAAGATATCATGAACGGTTTTCGAGTTCTGCTCCGGAAACGAAATGATTACGGACGGGGTGATGACTATATCCCACGGTATTACATACCGGTGAGATAATAATGAAATATTCAAATTCTCTGTGACATTTGAACTCATTAAACACAAAAATAAATTGCATATTGAAAATGATTTAATATCTGAAAATCATCAGGGCTAAATCAAAGTCAATGATCAGTTCACTATATCCTTGTTACATATTTCAAAGTAACATCTTCAAAATTTGTGGTATTTAAACCGACCATAAAATAAGAATGATTGAATCAAGTCCTATCCTTCATTCTTGCTGAGGATAACAAAAAGTTCAGCAAAAATTCTAAAATTCTGAAAATTCTATCCAAAGGCACCAGTTCACCACTTGCTTCACATACAAAATTACACAGAGATAAATCTTCGAACAATTGCAATGCGGAAACAAAGTCTCCCATTGTCTACCAAGTGATACCAAGCACTTCAGATCAAGATATATAATATCATATCTATAAAATATACATCAAGGGAAACTCATTATTGTTGGAAGTATAATATTTTAAAATCAATTTACAAGATGACAATTTGTCAAGTTTGCATAAATCACAATAAATTTTATGGTGAATGCATGAAGAGGTTATCTTTAAACAAATAACAAGATTATCAATCAGTCAACCAGGTCATAATTAAAATATTTTTATTTTTTATGTATCCAAACTTTCCAAAATGTTAAAGATATTTAGGACACAAGTTCATATTGTAAGTAGTTGGAAAAATGGTCAATAAATATTTGTATTTAAAGGATGGATGAAATGACATATGGTCCAAATCGGATTCATTAAAATGGGATGTCAATTTGACAATTGCTCGATTTTAAATTTCTGAAATCGGTCCATAAATTACTTAAATACGGCTTTTTAAAAAACCGCCTGATTTAGCCCCGACGACCAGAATGAAAGTCTGCGGGGGTGTGACCCGTGAAGGGATGACTTCTGTGACGTATGTGGAGGAATTTGATTTTCAGCGATAGTCACAATTCAACGTAATTTCGCAACATTTTGATTGTTAATTTCACAAAGATATCTTCAATAAACCAACTTAAATTTCCCATATATCGAATGTTTAGATATCCAACTAGGTAATTCCGCAGATGACAATTACACAATTATTACATAAACATGTCTTTTTGGCGATGTAATACACCTCATAAATTCATTTAGCGACAGTGATAATTATCATTAATTAATTAACGAGACATCGGCGGAGAAGCTATCTAGCCGCCCCGTCTATCGCTTATCACAGTCACGCCTCAGTGAGCATTTTCAAAAGGTTTCGCCGAACAAATTGCGATAGTGTTAAAATGGGTGAATTAAAATCGTCTTAATTATCAATTGCAAGTGTATATTGTCTCGATTTTATGCTCAATTGATTCCGATATACAATATACGTAGAGGTAATCATCTGTCATTCTTGAGAAAAATGCATTTCATCTATCCTTTAAACAATTTCAATATTGATACAAACGATACAAATTCATACTGATGTATTTTGAATGTTTTAAACAGGTCAAAGTCTTTGGTGTTGTTATCAAGTTAGTGAAATATTTGTAAAGGAGTCCAAAATCTATCGTTAAAAATTCAACAAAATATTTGTACATTTAAAGAAGTAAGTGACAAAGAGCACTGATTTAAGAATCATATTTGAAAACTTGTTACAAAATAGCACTCTTCAATACGTTGATATATTTCAACTTTGAGCATAAATATACAAATACTATGTAGCAGCACTTTAAAGAAAATATACAAATATACATGATTTGCTTTTACAAATTGCAAATATTCCAAAATATATACAGTTACATCATAAAAGTGAAATAACGTGAATAAACTATAAGTCATATACCGTAAATCCTTGAATAATCGCCCGGCGAATGTTAATTTCAAACACTGTTTTGATCCGGCGATTATTTAAGGCAGGTGTAAAATAGAGCCACTGGCTCTGTAGCTCATCAGGCTATATATACATTAACTAATTCAAAATGTAAACTTTTAGGTGAGAGGTACAACAAATAGGAAGAACTTAAAATGGAGAAGATGAAATAGGTCTTAAGGTCGTTGCCCCTCTGATCAATCTTTGAGGCCAGAGATAAAATCCCCTACAAATAAAGACACACTTGAAGATTTAATTCATCATTGTTGTTTCCCTTACATTACCTCCCTTTGAAGAGCACATCAAATCTTAAGATGAAAACAGGTTTTCAGGTCATGACCTCTGTGATCTATATTTGGGGTCGCAGGATCATGAAATCTACAATTTAGAATCTTCATTGGCCAAGGAGTCTGCACACAAATTTTCAGCTCTCTAGACCTTTTGGAACTGGAGAAGAAAATGAAAATAGGTTTTGAAGGATGTGACCCCTGTGACCCCATTTGAGGTCACAGGTTACGAAATCTACAATTTAGAATCCCCATTGGCCAAGGAGTCTGTACACAACATTTCAGCTCTCTGGACCTTTTGGAACTGGAGAAGAAGATGAAAATGGGTTTTTAAGGATGTCACGAAATCTACAATTTAGAATCCCCATTGGCCATAAAATTTCACATTGCACATAAAATTTCAGCTCTGTTGAGTCATTGATTCTGGAGAAGAAGTCGAAAAAGCGAATAGTTTACGGACAGACGGACACCATGCCATGCCATAAGCCCATCGGACCTTTCAGGCCTGATGAGCTAAAAGTCATACTGAAAACATCATTGCAGTATGTTTTAAATTATTAACATTGTCAACAAAGTGCATGTCATGAGGTTAAACTTTGCATAAATAAGCTTATGCCGGAAGTTTTATTAAAAGGAGATATGCATTAGTTTATTTACATTTTCTAAATTTAACCCGGCGATTATTCAAGGCAGGCGATTATTTATTTCAAAGAGGGCTTAGACCCGGCGATTATTCAAGACAGGCGATTGTTCAAGGATATACGGTATTATACATGTGTATGACATCATCCTTTCATATCGTATCCTGATATACTATTTAACACCATTTAGTATGTAAGGTCATATTCAATGTCACATAAATATAATGATATATCATATTCAATGTCACATCAAATATAATGATAAATCATATTCATTGTCACATCAAATATAATGATTTATATCATATCAGGTCAGTTATTGCCTCATACCATGTCACATATGTAATGTCATACCATATATATATCATGCAATGTCACAATATACTGAACACTGTATATTGAAAATATGCATATTATATCTCATTGAAAAGTTAATAATAAATATAAGCACACATAATATAGCTAGAAAATGTTTATGCCAATGTCTGCTTTAAATACTGTTGGAACCTTAAAACAAAGAGAACATTATGGATGGTGTCTAACTACATCATTTAGACAAAGAATCCTGGCAAAATTCAGTTAAAACCAATGCCGACTAAGTTTGTAGGGCAGACAAGCTAAAACAACTTGGATTCGCAGATAAATTATAAGCTCTATGTTGTTTATCACTGAAGACACATCTTCACCAAGCACTTGAGCCTCTATTTACATGAGTTATTGGAAAGTAAGGAATCACCCTTGCTCTTCCTCAATGTATACTGCATACACACCAATAATCATAGATCCTCTCTGTTTGTACACAAGTCTGATGTATTGCTACAACATCTGGTCACTGACTGTCCTCGCTAGTTGTATCGGGGTCAGATATAAGCTAGCATAAAAGAAGAAATCACAGATAAACAGGGGTACAAAGGGCCACATGAGGGAACACACAAACCCTGTCGCCACCAGTTTTATGTATTTGTCCATCTTCGGAATAGGTGATCTGAAACAAAGAAACTTCCTTCAGTGAAAACATCAAACTAAGTGATTCAGTTCCCAATCAATAACCTCCATTACTCCATGACGGACATAGTCAAGTTTATTTTACTTTTCTTTCTTTTTTTTCGACTACCAACTTTGGATTTACATGAAACAATTCTGTAAATCATTTAATAAAATGTCCTTACTACGGAGAATCTACATGCTGGGGAATCTGACTTAAAGCAACATTATGTGAAACAAGCACCCCTTGTGTAAAGCTAAAATAGTCAAGGAGTTCTACTTAAAACACTACAGTGAGGAGGTGCTAGCTACTGAAATCACTTGTACCAAACCATTATCAGTCGATGATTTTCAAAATATGGCGCCATCGCTAGCACAGAGACCATATTGAACACAAGATAAAGATAGGCAGAAGAGAAGTCAGCCATTTTGTAAACTGTTCAACTTACCTCCACTCGGAGTGGATGAAGAATCTCTTGATAGTGGACGCCTCCAGGATGGACAGCAGGGCACAGCTGAACAGTATGAAGATGGACGTCCAGAACTGTCTGGAGAACACTGACCACGTGAACTTAGCACTCAGCCAGTATGGCAGCAACACGGCGTTGGTCAGGAACGTCACCCACTGCTGACCGGTCGGAGCAGGGATCTACGGGGAGGATTTTGAAATTATAATGAACTGTTTTCTACATGTTTAGCATAACTTAATTAATGTTATTTAAACAGCATCTATTTAAAGAAGTTTAAAATGTATGGATTTTTTTTTTTTCATGTCATATGTTAACTTGTCTTTCTTGAACCAGTTTTATGTTATGGTCTGGAGTTAGTGAGTGAGTGAGTTATTGTTTAACGCCGCTTCGGCAGTATTGCAGCCATTAGCGGCGAGAGTTATGGTCTGGAAACAGAACCTACCCTTCATATTTCTCAATTCGACTTATATCATCTTAATACCCCAAGAATTCTAAAACTGAAAATTTAGGTTTCTATTTGCAGTTTATTTGGAAGGAGCGGTGGGTTTCCAATTGTACATTTGTACTCTGGGCCATGCAGCCTCAAATACAGGAAATAAACTCTTTCTCTCTCTAAATTAACATTATTTGACTTTGGAACCAAATCAGTCATATGACTTCCCAAAAGTAATCAATGAAATACTGCAGTTATGAAACAGACCTGAGACCAGTTGAAAGGAATGTCGTCAGTCTGTGCCGGGGTTGTGAAGTGGAGGAAGGGTAGGAAGACATCCTCGTAGTAGAAGATGAACAGGTAGAGTAACACACCGCGGGGAGCGTCCTTCAGTCCGAACAGCAGGAACATACACCGACCGGGGTACATCACCTGTACGTGGAGAACAGTTTCCTTATTTCCCATTACTAATAATGCTCTATTGCTGAAGTTTTCTTCGTTCATAAAAACCATTTCAATTTAAGGCTTGGTAACATCCATGCTGTATGATTGGCAGTTACTTCAGAATTTGAGGGAGAGGAACTCACTACTTGATTGAATTTGTAATAAGAGCCACGGGAGCTGATAATATTGATTAGAGTGTTTGGGAGAAGCCCCTTACAGGAGTAAGTATTGGTCACACAATAATAACAGCATGTTGTCACTGATTGGCTACTTAAACAATACTCACGTCCCTTGAAAACAAAGTGTAAGATTGACATAACTGTTTAAGTCGCAATCAAGATTAATTATGACGCATTATTGTTCCGAATGCACAAGTATGATTTCTGGTAAAGAAGGTTAGTATATTTCATCATACTGACCTTGTACTCCCAGAGAGTGCTAGGTAACTTGATTCCTTTCTCCAGTATGCGGTCTATAGCGAGGAGGAGCGCCCTCTTGTGGAGAGGGTTGGTCACGTTGAGAACTTCCTCTATATTCTCCTCGTCTAGAGACAGCATCATCGGCCCGTCTGTCAATACAAACAAAGGTCTGTCATTATCAGAATTTCAATTTTGGCTTCAAATTCTATTTCTGGGATTCGCAGACAAACTTTTAAATGACATTTATGAGGTTTTTTTTAGTTAATGTAATGAAAGATACCAGTGACATTTTTTGCCAAGTAATTTAAAAATGATTGTCCTTGACATAAACAAATTAGACAGAGTTAGCATTTATTCAAAGCGAGTGACCACTACTGACCGATAGCATTCTGCTGGACACTGTGGACGTACTGCTCGGCCCAGCCCATGTGAGTGAACCAGGTGACCACGTCCTCTGTCTTCCACTGGACGGCCGGTTTGTGGATCAGCAAGTCCTGGTCAACATCTGTCCAGTACCACACCAGGTTAAACACCACCTGCAATATTAGTTTCACACTATTCAATTTCTCTTTCTTACTCTCTGATGGTCAATAATGAATATCATTTTCAGACGATGTCAAAATTAAAATAAGCATATACCCAAAATGTAAGTTGCTCTTAAAACTACTTGCTGGTGCAAACATTTTTACATCATACCAAAAATATACTTTTAAGTAATTTAACACAATTATTTTGGAATGGCATTATGGCAGGGATGAGAGAATTATTACGAGAAATATCCCGACTCCTAGACCGAAGCCCATCCAAAGTGAGCCTGTATCCAGTCTCCGACGTCCTTGTGCGTTCTCTGGTTTCTGGGCTATCATCATCTCGTCAAACTTGTGTATCTGTTCCGCGGAGTCTGGGTCTCTCAACAACTCTTCTCTTCTGTAGATCTGAGCACCGAACATCTTGTGCATCATATCCCTGCAACATAGGAGAATTGTAATTCATCGGTTAAAACATTTCAGTTTCTTTGATGGGCATTCTCTGATGGTGATGAAGTATACTTCACTCTACTTGCTTCTCTACACAAATGATTGCTTTAAGATACAAGATTTACTACCAAAATATCTATCTTACAGAAATATAAAGTTGTTATCTGTAGTTCTAAACAAGATACTATAAAACTCTGTCAAAGCTTCTGCGTCAAAATTATTGTCTTGGGACATAATTTGCAAATTTTGCATTGTGTGATCAATTCACCACAGACAAATAACCAAAATACTTAACCTTTTTACCATTGCCCTTCAAGAAAACTAGAGTGTTTTGTAGGGGTTTAAATATAACATTATAACATGTTTTTTGCATCACTCACATGAATAAACAACAAATTTTGAATTTAATAATTACCAAATCAACATATTGATCTTAAATTAATCCCGGGATACACAGTGAGTCAAACAACATACTGAAAGGGACTTGGCATACTGTGAAATAAAAGCAGCTTTTGCAAGTCTACAAATATACACAAAATCAATAATCGATAAAGAATAATAGAGAACTTGTACCTGATCACTGACACAGTTATCATCTCTCGACCATCACTACCTACCTGAGAGTAATGTTCACTCGGGGATGCCCCTGCCAGATTTGTCGACATGTTGAGCAGACCTTCTTCTTATTGGTCAGGTACCACTGAGAGAGACACAAACGACAGAAACTGTGACCACATTCCAGTGTGGTGGGTTCTACCATCAGTTCGTGGCAGATTCCACATGCAAAATCTGACTCCGAGGAATCTTCTCGCATCAACGTTCTGTTCCTCACAGAAGAATCATCTGTGCTGGAGTCGGGCGGTGGATGAAGGTCGTGATCTTCTTCCAAGACTTCCATGATTGCTGAAATTATAATAAACTCCTTTTGAAAATGACAAACTATGAGTTGTATTTATTAAAAGTGTTCGACAGTTTAAATCAAAAGCATTAAGAGCATATCTTAATCATGTCAATAGCAGTGTTACTGGCAGTGTATGAAATAAGGCCCATCAGCCACCCCGGAACCTGCCAACTTTTGGTCTGGGCTGTTAACGTTTGAGGCTTTTTTTAATTTTGCTATCAAATTGACAAAACAACACTTTTGGGCTGGCTGCTTTTCAAGCTTATTTCATACAAAGTTATCAGATATTTGAATAGTTCAATTGTGCTCGCCTCGGTCAAGCTCCCCTACACTGGGCTACGCTCCGCTGTTACCGACGAAGGTTTACCGGAGATAGTCACAGCGAGCATTTCATCGTCTACTCATGACATCGATGAAATAAGTCGAAATCATATAAAACTGCAGGTTTATAATTTTTTCCAGAGATGAGATAATAATGAAAACCAGTGTCAAAATAATTGTCATGCCTTCTGTAAAGTACAAGTAATCAGACAATCTATTATAAGTCGTTAAGAAGACTACAATTTATCTGACAGCTGGCTTCAACAACCTATGAATACTAAGACCTTTAGAATAAAAAAGAAACTGTCAAAAAAGTTCAGAACAAAAATTACTTCTGTGACAGTTTTTCAAAAGTTTGCCAATCTAACACAACCCAATTATAACTCAACTTACAATGCCATGTATTTACCTTGCCTGTGGTTGCCTATTTTCCGTTTTCGCTTCTAAATCTTTCAATTGATTAGACTAAGAGGATTGTTTACGATCAATCTATAAATATTCATTACTCCATAATATCAGATAAGTTTTTTTTTAAATATTAGACATGTCTGTGTTGTTTTGATAACATTTTGGCTATCACTAGTGACATTACACTCACCAACTTGTCAGCTGCAACTGCTCTTATCACTACAGTACAGTACAGACTACACTTATCACTAAGCTGGGTCATAGAAACGAAAATAGGTTATGTCTATTATAAATAATGTGATTGTGAAACATATGTTTCCCTATGTTACTGGATGCAACGACTTCATGTTATCTGTCGAGTGTTATTTTGTTCAGTCAACGAAAACAGTCACAAAAGGCTTCCTCGTTTCAACGTTTCATCGTTTGAGCACTGCAGTGCACTCGTTTGTGGAGAGGTCGCTTGTATCATAAAAAAATCCTTCCTACTTGGCAAAATCATCATTTTGTTTGTGTTTATAAAAAAACATATCAAATTACACATGTTTTGGTATCGTTTTATAGTCTCTTGATAACATGACACCATACTGTTTTTATTTTGTGCTGATGTAAGAGAAACCTGAAAAAGGTACTTTCTTGCAAACAACTTCTAGTAACCCATCTATCTCATCGTCATCGAATGGCTTTATCATGCATGATAATAAGCTAGACAGACGGTGCTCGGGAACAAGTAAGAGGGGAAAAGTAACAGTTTTCATCATTTCTTTTTTATCAAACAAGTTTAACAAATTAATTATTATATGATATACCAGCATAATGTAATTGTCTTCTTTGAAGGCGTTGATAATTTATTAGTGATTATTTCTGATTATAAGTGATTTTATTCATTTATTAGGACATGTTTGGGGTCTTTGTAACAGTACAGTAATAATTGAATTATTTCTTTTAAGTCGGATGTTTGACCGATTCCTGTAAGATAGTTGGAGATGGAAAATAATTAATTCTCATCAAGATGTACATTGATGTAGAATACAAAACAAATAGTGATGCTATGCTATGCTCTTGTTGGAACATTTGTATTATATATATCCTACACGATGAAACCCGTTCACAGTACATTGTCAAGAAAACACGTACAGTCTTCCAGAAAATATTGTTAATTTTTTTCCTGTAATACTTTTTTCCTGTTTCAGACAGATAACATTCAGACAGACTTTTAGTCCCCTTTTTAACGACAATTGAGAAAAAGCCTACAACCATATGATCTGGGAATAAATTTGAGATTATTTGTTCAATTTGTTTATTATACACTTCTTTTCGCTATAGTAGTGACCGTATTTGTGCATTTTTTTAAAATTGACAGTTTCATTATTTTGTGAGTTTGAAGGTGCATACTGCTTCAACGAGTGACTTTTGTTAAAAAGTCAGTTAGTAAAGTGATCATTTAAACATATTTTATTCATGAATATGGATTGACACAACAAGCCATTGGCCAGTGCCGCTCCACAAAATATAACAAAATACAATCAATAATCAAGATCAATGTACAAAATCATTGATCAAATAGTTCCACAAAGGCAAAGAGCGACACACTTATGTAAAGTGTAATCACTTGACTTGAAAGGAGGCACAAATCACATTACAGCAACAAATATTGATTTTCATTTTCCACCATAATGGAACTTGGATTATTGTAAAAGCCGTTATGCAATTTTTAAGACAGTGAAGCGTTATTTGAGTGACCTGTCGTTTCAACACTGCTTCATGATTGCTCGATCTACCTAAAATCACGAACTGTTTTCTGACATATTGTCTTCTTTCAAATCGGAACGATTTTGCTGTTCGGGTGTTGCTTAATTTATTTCCAAGAGTATATTTTGAAGGGGAGGGGTTCACTTATAGCAGGGACAGATTGTAGAGAGTCCCTGTTTTTAGGAAAGGGCGGGTTGACTCTGGGGTCCAACCTGTGTAATTATAGAAGAAAAGTGAGATCTTTCAATACTTGTACAATAATCAAAGGCTTATTTATTTTACACAGTCGGTATTTTTTGCTACACAGTCGACTACAGATGTCTTCCCAGCAACAGAAAGATAATTAATATTATTAACAGAAACTAACACATTATTACTACCGAATCTTGCAATGTATATATATTTTATTATGGATTCAAGAAAACAGATTGTTATAGAAAAGAACCTGTTATTACTTAATTACTACTCATAAATGAAACAGGACTGTATACTCATAAATGAAACAGGACTGTAAATGTCGCCTTTTCAGTAAGTACTGAGAATAACGATTTATTATATATAAGGATATATCTACTAACTAGGCCAGAAAATATAATTTGTATGTTTCTATCGAAGGTAATACGGTCTAATGTTTCCACACACGTTCTTCCATTCGGACAAGGACATATAATGTAATTCCCAGATTATACGGGTGATAGTGCATCATGTGTGTTCAAACACTCAATTGGTGTTGAAATCGCTGTTGCAAAATGATTTGGACAGAATGTTTGGCATTTAAAAGTGAAAATATATTAGATATACTTATGTAAAGGCTACGTACTAAACGAAGTTCATGTAATACTATTATTACCAAAAGACATAATGATGTGAAATAGGGCAAAAATTCCGGGTATGATACCTTGTAAAATTTTTTATATGGACTCAATTATAATATTCTGTTTATCAATAGCCAACATTAGTCATGTGTGTGCTATAACTAAAATATCAGCGAGTCAGATACCATTGTGACGCCGGTAATAACAGCGTGACGTCAAATAGGCTAACAAAAGTTTGACGTCATACTTTCACATCCGTATAACCAGTATGGCACCAATTAAATATTGTCGCATAAACATAACACACTAGTGTTTAGTATACATGTTTCAATAATATTTTATGACATCTTATACTCCGTAATAAATACAATCACTATTGATCAGTGACTGATCAAATATTGTTTTGCACAATCTAATTTAAAATTAATTTCATTTGAATAAGCTTTATTAAATGCAGATATATTTAAAAGAATTTGAAAAAAAACAACGAATGAAGACCTCACGGCAATATCCATCTGATAAAAACAATTATCCATCGAATGAGTTTTTAACTCATTTTTTAAATTAATACTGCCCAACGAAAGCGTTATTTGTCGGAGGGAAATACTATTCGTGAAAACCGCATACGAAAATAAAAATAATGCTTTGTTTACTGACAAAATACTGAAATATAATTGGAAAATGTTATAAAATCAATTGATCCTTACTATATCAATCAAAGTGATAACAGAACATCGTTAATCAAATACTCAAAATTTGAGATGTTGTAAGCGACAGCAACAAATCCAACATGGAAGTCACGCGAACAAGTGAGCTTGTTTCTCTTTCAAATATATATTAAATATTGCAGTTGTCTGTTTGCTGTCATGTAAAAATACCAATGTATTTTAACAGTTAAACAGTTCTATATACGTTTGGGTTCACCCATTCGCTTGCAGGTTTCCTTGAACTTGAAGTATTAGCCATTAATAAATCAGACTGAAACTTTTGTCGCCCGTGTACACCATTCGTAACGTGACTGAAGTTAATTACTTTTATATAATTGCTTGCTTTAAAAGTCCAAGTCTTTAAAAAAAATAAAATTGGTAGTAATCGGGATAACCAATAAACATTCAGGAAAAAGTGTAGCCTAGGGACTTACATTTATATAAATATAAGTTACAGCCAAAATACTACCCAGGTTATCTGGCTTGTGTTCCTATTTTATTGGTGTTTCATATGTGACAAATATTATGGATTGAAAGTAAAGAAACACTATTACATTTTTTGCTCTTCATGACTAATGAACTGATGACGTGGGATTTCACCCATAAACTTTTCGATATCTCCCACAAAGAATTTAATTAAATTGGGTGTATCCCAGTTTCACCTGCTTTCGGCGACATAAGAGCGATTCGCCGTAAAAGTTTAATCGTGGTAAAATAATAAAAATAGTTTTCATTCATGTCAATCTACGTAACTTTGGGAAAACTCACTATTATGATTTATGATTCTATCGGCATCATCGGCCGAGAAAGTCCGCCATGAAAAAAGTGACCCATATTTGGCATCCTGTGCATTACGTTAGCTGTTTTCGGCGGTGATGTTCTACAGCAAATAATATGGTGTTTCGTTTTTTGCGGGAACCCAAAGAGGCAAAAAGACATTGTCTTATTACTTAGAATCAACCAGAATTAAATAAAATTGTCAAATGATGAAATATTGAAAACTTATGAGAAATAAATCAGAACTTTACACTGTTTATGAAGTCACACTTCACACTTCTCTTCAACTGGGCTCTTATTCTCAAATTGTGGCGAGAAGCACTGATACATTATCCCGTGGCTGTAGACATTATGAAATTGATATCAAGGTCATCCCCATTTTAATTTAACCTAAATCAACCTGCACATGGCTGTATTTGACTGAAAACTTTCCAAAAATTGATGAAACGTTATTATTTATTCAATAAGCATGACCAAAAAATCCAGCCGTATTTTTTTTTATCGAGCGGCATCTCACATGACCGATCACGTGATATGATGATGCAAACATTGTCAGCTGGCAGACGATAGGAAAAAAAAAAGAAATTCGCCTCGGTAATTTTTTGTAGAGTTTTATTGTGAAGTGAAAAAAAAGTATTAAGAATATAAGGCTATTTTTTTTTATATGTTATATATCTCTGGTACTCTCGCCTTCCTGTTTTTCATAGTTGAAAATGTTGCGTCCATGTCGAGTTGCCGTGACCACAAATAAAAATATTTGCAGTTTGACATTTGACCCTCCGCCCGTTCTCATAAAATAATGCAAGATTACCAATCGCTGAAAACAGGAGAACGCCGAATTCATGTTACGGTGGGATATATATACACATGGGTGGAATATGAATTTAAAATTTTATCACAGTCTATACCAAAATTGAGACCACATTGGCAATGAATTATTATTTGCTTAGTTAGGCTTTACTTTCAAGATGATCA
Organism: Gibbula magus; assembly: GCA_936450465.1. Lineage (NCBI taxonomy): Eukaryota > Metazoa > Mollusca > Gastropoda > Trochida > Trochidae > Gibbula > Gibbula magus. The sequence goes on along the minus strand of OW388290.1, from coordinate 50,185,138 downwards.
TAATGAATAATGTGCCGTATTTCTTCTAATAAGCGCAGGGTCTCCAATAAGCATTGGGCCTCTAATAAGCGCCGGGGGGTCAAGGGTAGTTGAGAAAATAAGCGCTTGGCCTCCAATAAGCGCCGGGTCTCTAATAAGTGCCGGGTCTAAAGATTAGATTAGATTGAAGCTTCTTTAGTTTACTTCTATGTTATATTAAAGAAATAAGCGCCGGGTCTCCAATAAGCGCAGGGGGTCAAGGTGTGCTGAAAAAGTAAGTTTACGCCTGGGCGCTTATTAGAGGAAATGCGGTAATACATAATGATCTACAGAGTAATTGACTGTAAAGAAAAACATAATAAAATGACAGCTAGGCCAGGTTTGCATTATTTATATCTGCAATGCCTATGATAAACTTGAATAATCTGAATACTTTTTAAAATTTTCGCTAAAGAACCTTATACATATTCTTCAATTGTAAACCTTCTGCAAAACAAAAACAATGTGGTTGTAGCTTACAGTTAGTAATAATAATGGATAATATTATTGCACAAGTTAATCATACACGAATACATGCTTAATGCACTTCACATTATTACCCTGATGGACTTTGTACTTTCGAAGCTGCTGAAACGCTACACAAAGCTGTATAGACACATTATTTCAGGTACTAGGTTATACAGCTTTTACAGGATGTAGAACTCATTTATACAAAGTCATTTGGATGTATGATGGACTGAAGGCCTCTCTACTAAAATAAATAAAACCACATGTGTATGTCTGAATTGTTGAATTTTAACAATCTGACATTTCTTAGTAATGGTTAGACTTATTTTAATGTTTTCATTTTCAGATCTCAAGGAATGTCTTAGTGAGATTGAGGATGCTATTAACACAGCAGACTTCATTGCAATTGATGGGGAGTTTACAGGTAAGATTTATTTCTGTTAAAGTCATTCCTTACCCTTTAAACTATATCTGGATTGAACAGAACTCAACTTAAGCTGTCAGAAATAAATTGCTTGCATTATGGATATTTTAAGGGCTAAATGTTTAAAGGCCGGAGGGTAGAAACCCAAAAGAAACACATGTTTATCGCTGTCAAACTAGATTTTCAGTTTTCAAGGAAGCAAAGAATTGAAATATGAGATGTTGAATTATGTTTATTCCAAAGTAACTTGGGCATTTTAATTGCAAGATTCTGGTAATCATTTTCTTCAGAAAATTAGCAAAGTGGTGCAAGTGGGATTTTTAAAACAAGTAATAATTTGTTTTCGGCTTTTTATGTGAAGTTGGTATTTTATGAATGCTTCAATCACTTCTCACGTTTCAGGACTGTCAACTCAAGAAGCCCAAACCATTGGTGCCTTTGATACACCTGAGGAAAGATACTTAAAACTGAAAAAGGTGAATTGCTTTAACTTTGAATCATTTCATGAGCTTGTTTCTGTTGAAATTTGATTTATATAATTCTTGGAAAAGACAGGGATATTTTATGGATGATCAACTTCTTTATATTTCAGTAGCCCCATTCGGTATAGATCCTTAAATGATACTGAAATTTCAGCAGTCACCACACCAACTTCTAGAACGCTTCTCAAACAATTGATATCATATTTATGTGACATTACAAAATCATATCTAAAAAATATGGACATAAATTAAGATTTAGCTCAAGTTGTGTGAGATAAGCACTTGTGCTTTAGCCCATGGCCAGTGAAAAAGGGCTATTTAATGTAGTGAATGATAGTCCAAAGGGCTAGCTTAAAGGGGCAGTAGCACGTTTTTTCGCTGATATAAGTCGATGAAATGTATTTGAAAAATAATTTCACCAATAGTAAAACACCCTTCTCTCTTCGGAAAATCAAGTTTCAATGAGTGTACGTGGCTCAGTAAAGCCATGAGAATTGTTTTTGTCATTCGAAATAATAAAATGTGTTCACATAAGGATTGTTTTACATGTTTTGTGCCTCTATCGAAGTATAACAGCAACAAATTGTGTAACATCGCGTAGCGAAGCGGAGCGATGTTATACGAAATTTGTTGCTGTTATACTTCGATAGAGGCACAAAACATGTAAAACATTCCTTATAATTACAAAATCAACAAGTTTTTCTTTAAATATTTACACAAATCTAATATATTTGTCATTTATCACGGGAGGCAGCAGCTTGTTACACGCAACAATACATGGCTGAAGCAAAATTGAGGAATCCTTAATCTAAAACGGCAGAGGATTCAATTTCGTTTTCACAGCATTCACATGAATACAATCAGGGTTCATTTTTTCTGGTTTACGCAATTTGTGATTAACCCTCATCAGCATATCCCGCGAAGCGCTAGTGGATGAACAAGCTTGAGGACTTGTATCGATTAAAATGAAGTGTTCCCGGTGAAATTAATTGTCTCATTCAGAAAAGGAATGAATAGTCCAGTTTTTGGCGAAGTTTTGAAGAAGAAATGACGTGTATATCTTATTTTGCTTCAAAACGTTACGCTCAGTTTTTAAGAACAAACTGACACGTCCGTTTGTTCTGATGGATTGTGACGTCATAAGGTACGAATGCATGAGGTATGGTAGCACATTTTATCTGCATTCATCGGGAAATGGCAGCAGGTTTTTGAGAGCTCTCGTCCAATCAGAAACGCGGAAATTAGTGTAACAAAACCATTTTGTAATTATAATAAAATGGCCGCCATGCTATTTTTGCTTTATACACAACACCGTTATAACTGCTACGGATAATTGGTTTATGTAATAAGATGTTTTACCCTCTAAAGTAAATTTAAATGACACAAACTAACATTATAAATAGGAAATTTAATAAAAATAAATTTTGCAAAAATACGGGCTACAGCCCCTTTAAATTAAAGATATGATTTTGCAGATTAATTATACCCGTAAGCTGGGTATATAGCGTTCATTCTTTCCATCTGTCTGTGCGTCCGTTGTGCAGAGCATATCTCTCAAACTATACATGCTAGCTTCACCAAACTCTCTACACATGTTAGCCATGATCTCTAGTTGTGCCTTTTGAGGCTAAGACAGATTTCTGAATATTACTTTTGGTGGTTTCCATGGAAACATGAACAAAACACTGACTCTGTATGGACCTTATTTTGTGCGGAGCATATCTCCCAAATTAAGCATTTTAGCTACACCAAACTTTATACACATGTCAACCATGGTGCCAAGATGTGCCTTTTGAGGGTTAGACAAATTTCTGAATTTTATTTTTTTGGCGGTTTCCATGGAAACATAACTTAACAATTATTTCTGGAACTATACATCCCATATTCATTCAACTTTACACACTGGTTAGTCATTCCCATAGATGTGCCTTTCCTATTTTCAATTATGTCAAACTATATGTAGAAACAGGGGGTATGTGATCTGTGCTGGCTTCTACACTTGTTTTACTAGCAGGGATGATTTTTTCCATCCTCCAAATACATGCCATAACTCTTTCCAGTCTCCATTACTGGCTGAATTAAGTCTTGCCGTATTTTTCTCACTTTTCCGTACTAAGATAGTGGAGCGCTGCTCCTGAAATTCATAGTAGGAAATAGTCTGATTTCCTAGCACAGAAACCTCAAGGAAATGTGTCATGGCTTTTGGAGACTGGTACAAGTTATGCCTTGCGTTGGGATTTTACTAGTATTTTCAGAACTGCAACATTTCAAAGTCTAGTTCTTGACAAGGCTAATTTTAACTTCATATTTTTATTTCTACATGGAGTATTATCATTACACAAATTGTAGTCAGTAACTGTAATAAAGGGGAAACGTTAAATTGTAATTTTAATGTCTTAGTTTTGTAATCAAATAAATTCTCCATCATTTGCAGGGTGCTTCAGACTTTCTTCTTATACAGTTTGGACTGGCAGCTTTCACATATGATGCAGAAAAGAAGAAGTAAGCTTCATAGTTTATATCATGTCTCAACCTGTACACTTGTCACTCATATACTAGAACTATTTAATTAAGAACTTCCCAATGGCCACCACTATTATATGAATAAACGCAACAAGCGCCCTTGATATTGATAAAAAAAAAGTTCAAGGGAAAGCTTTAAGGATAAGCATTTTGGTTCTTATTTGAAACAATGTACCGTTAATCCTTGAATAATCACTCGGCAATTGTTAATTTCAAACACCAATTTGACCCGGCGATTATTCAAGGCAGGTGTTTATTCAAGGCAGGCGATTATTGATTTCGAAGCTATAATATATATGTGAACTTTTGAAAACTCATTACAAAAACATCATTGCAATATGTTTTAAACTATGATAATTGTAAACGAAGTTCATGTCATTCTTCACACTTCGCATAAATATGCTTCTGCCGAAATTATTTTTAAATAGGAGTTCGCCATTCGTTTATTTACATTTTGCTAAATTGAACCCGTCGATTATTCAAGGCAGGCGATTATTAATTTCAAAGAAGGCTTAGACCCGGCGATTATACAAGGCAGGCGATTGTTTGAGGTAGGCGATTATTCAAGGATTTACGGTAAGTTGTTAATGAAGTTCAAGATTTATGGATATTCAACTTCTTTATTTACAGACTGAGACGTTTCATTCGTTGTTTCAGATACTCCGTCAGACCATTCAACATGTATGTGTTCCCACGACCTTTCAGTCGGCAGTCTCCAGATCGTAGGTTCGTTAGCCAGGTATCTAGATCAACCCCTACTCTTTACAAAGTTTATCCATTTGTCATCGAGAAATATACTTTCCTTAAGAAAACAAGATTTTTTCTTTATTGGGAACATACACCATAGCTGTTATTAAAAATCTGTTTTCCTGTAAAAGGTTTTATAATATATTCCACTTCTAACCCCCTACTCTTTACAAAGTTTATCCATTTGACATCGAGAAATATACTTTCCTTAAGATTTTCTTGATAACAACTTCTTTATTATGAACAAACACTATAGCTGTTATCCCAAATATCTGTTTTCCTTAAGGATTTATTATGTATTCCACTTCTAAATGCTCTTCAAAGAATTGATATTTTACTGTATTCAGAATCCCAGTGCAAGCTAAAGTGTTCATGTTGCTTTGTCAGGTGTATCCAAGATAACATATGTCAACATCAGCTTCAGCTCATAATAATCACCTTAGAGCAAATTGGTTTTGAGTTGCAAAATGAAAAATAAGATTTGATCTGAAGTTTTATTTTGTTTTCTAATGTTGATACAAATTTGTGAATTACCTCCCCTTGACCATCCATTTCAGAGTTCTAGCATCGATTTCCTCGTCTCCCAAGGATTTGATTTCAACAAGCTTTTCAGAGAAGGTAATTTAGTTATCTGTGGTCATTTGTTGCATGATTGTTCATGTCATCATGTGGAGTTTCAAAGTTATGCCATGAATCTGATTATGTTGATCTCCAATTTAGTGATATGTCAAATTGTTTGTTTCTATTTACTGGCATCTGAAAGGATAGGTAGTACCATAACTCAATCCTTCAGCTTGGGAACTTTACATTATTACACACGGTTGAGTGAGAACATTTCAAGATATTTTGGGTATCCAACGTATGTTAGATACTGCGAGTGACGCATCTGATTGGTCGTTCCATGGTGATGACCCGAGGTCACGAAGGGGGGACTACTTTTGCCATTCATAATTAAACAAATTAATAAAATTCATAGGAATCATAAGCTTAGAAAAATCTGCTATACAATAAATGAAACAGACAAAGCCTGAATGCATTCGTCCTATCTTCACCTGTGCCTTCACACACAATAGCTGCGCATGAGAGTTGTCTCTCTTCAACCGTCACGTCGACTGAGTCAATCTCGTCCCGCTGTTACTCGCTACTCACTCCATTTTGAGACACATGTATACAGGAAAAATCCCACAGGCGGTTATTATGATCGCATTGCAAAGCGACTCCGTTTTACCAATAGTGAGGACCATTAATATGTAACAAGAACTGACATGGGCTTGTTCGGAAAATGGCGAACTGACAGTGTTTCAATATCACGAGTTCAAGATTCGAGTGAGTGAATATAATGCTATTAACAGTGTTATGTTTTCCTTTATACTCGTGAACACATTATTAAAAAGTTAAGGTTCTTTTCATTGTTAACTTGGCACTCCAAATCAAAGATTATCTTTGTGTGCGGCATTATACACCTTTTACCGTTACACATTGTGACGTCACTGACATGAAGGTGACTTGTATTACTACGCTCTTCAACAGAACGTCAAGAAGTTTTCTTTTGAAATTACTAAAATCATGTTGTTTATTTGTGTGTGATAAATAAAATACCAAACTCATTCCTAATGGATACCGCATTTATTAGAACTCGTCACTTGTCAAACGTATTCAACTTGCTTTCGCTCGTTAATTATGTATTAAAGTAACTTGTTGTAATAAATACGGTATCCATAGGGAACTTGTTTGGTTTTCTCTATATAAAGTAACCAGGCAGTTTATCCAATATTAATGTATCTGTTGAATATCTTCTTGCATTAATACTAGCAGTCGTTAGTGTTTCCCCTAGGCAGTTTTAGCAGGGCGCAGCGCCTGCCCTTTTCAACATGCGCCCTGCCCTGTCTCTGTCCCACCCTGCCCTTTTTTCTGACCACCCTGCCTGTTTCGTTGTCCAAACTTTCGTATTAGTCTTTTCTATAAATTACGTATAAATTAAGTGCATTTCAAGCACTTTATAAAGTTGTCATTTTCACAAAAATTGATGACCATTATGTTTGAAATCAAATCATCTATGAAATACAAAAGAGAAAGGAATACAAACATAGTAAGAACGTGTCTGTTGCAACCCTCTTTCAACAGGATACACCTGCTGACCACATGTTTAGTCAGAGACAAAAACAATAGGGGGATTACTGGCGACTGATGTCTGCAGGCGAAAACGGCTTGATCATCTAATTATGATTGCATAGCATTTACACTCATTTATTCTTTATTAGGTAAAATACAATCTGATGTTTTTATGACAATTATTCCAAACATTCAAGTGATTAATCAAATCACTTATGTGCAAAGTGAATATTAGTCATAGTTGCCAATACAAAATTGCATTATAAAAGTATTAAGAAAACTGTTTTATTTTCAGACATTTAAAAACTTTAACTTTTGTAATCACTTATCATATGAAAACGGTAAAGACAAGTGTCTGCAAAAGTATTTCTAGTCAGAGCTAGCTGAGAAAATTGCCCGCTTTTACTTGGTGAATTCAAAGTTTTTGTGTTTGAGTACATTTTAAATTTATATACGTGCCCTATTGGGTGAAGAAGTGCTCTTTTCTCAATGTAGTTGCCCTGCCCTTTTTTCAACCTGGGGGAAACACTAGTCGTGATGTATGTAAAATTTTTAGGGGTTGCATGAAAACTTCAAATCATTTTACTGCACTTCTATTTTGCATTAACAAAACATATTTCTGATCTCCAGGTATTCCATACCTGACCTCAATGCAGGAAAAGAACCTGAAAGATTCCATCGAGAAGAAATATGCTGAGCATGCTCAGTTCTCCTCCCCTGCCTTCACGAGTCCCCACGGGGCGGCCGCGGGGGCGGGGCCTCACAAGGGACCAGTAGAGGTACCTGATGAACAGAAACAGTTTATAGACGATACATGGTGAGTTAGGTTTCACTTGATTTTATACTCAGTGCCAGGATTTTAGTTCTATGTAAATACATTAGTTTCTTTCCAAGCCATTTTCTTAGATGAAACGCAGAATCTTTTCCAAGGAAAAGACCTCGCTCTAGAATGATCGTTTGATAAGTGGTGCGATTGGAGTTACTTGCCCAGGGTTGCGTACCAACCAGTACTGTAGGGACACCAATTAGGGCATCCTCGGTTACCCATGGTTTTATATATGCACCGTTACTCTCCACTATATCACCCATGGGAAACTCTATAAGAGAAATCTGTGCCTCTGGCCGGCGTGACAAAGTCAGTAACCAAAGAAAATGCTCAATAGGATAAGAGGGAAATGGTCAAGGGAGATAACCGGTGACGGATGGCTAACAAAATTACCTCGCGTGTTTTGCAACGAAGTGATATGAATTGTCATTGGTTCGCAGGTCCAAGCTGCGTAGCAGTTTGATTGGCTCACGCTGGCCAAGGGCGGGTAATTTGAGTACAGATTCTTCTGATAAGGTTACCCATGGGTGATATAGTGGAGAGTAACGGAGCATATATAAAACCATGGGTAACCGAGGATGCATTTAGGGTGGAAAGAAGTTTCTTTTTATCCATTTTGAAAAGGAAATAGCTACAACATGTCATGTTGCCAATAATTAGGATTATTTTACTTCAAAGACCCTTTCAAAGAATCTGCAACCTCTGCAGGTTGGTTCAAATCGTTTATCAGTTCAATTTTGTGTTGATCAAGTTGAGGATTTATTTTCACTGAGCTTATCTAGTTTCACTCCGAGACTCGTTATAAAATATTTAGTGTGAATCTCTCTGATAGCAAGAAGATCAAGGAGTTTATCGCTGACCCGAAGGAAGACTCGCTCAAATTGGATGTGTGTTCCGCCTTCCAGAGAAAACTCATTTACCAGACGGCCAGACTCAAGTGAGTATCTCTAAACTGAGCTGTCTGTAATATGTTTGTACAGACAAAAAAAATTATTTTGTCAATTTAAAAGGCAAATTAAACAAAAACCTCAAAAGTTACCAACCCTGCCCAGACTAAAAATTCAGGTTCTGGGTTGTCGGTTTCATACATAGCTGTTTCATCAGGCGCATTGGCTTATCTCTTTAATTAAGTGTTCATTTCATTTTTTTTATTGTCATTTAAATATCAATTATGAATTTGACGTATCATTGAGCTAAACCAAAAATACAACATTTGTCCACCAAATATATGGGTTTGCAAGAAAAGATGTGCTTCCGTTTTATATAGTTCTAACCCGTACAAGCTATATTTTGATGGAACAAATAAAATGTACTCTTCCCTCATCATCATAAAGTCTGACCGTCCTCTTTTGAAAAAATAAATGCCAGAGAAATATTGAACTTTTTTTGCAGCCGAAATACATATAGACATTGCCCACATAGTGAATTGAGATATAGATAATTTTGGTGTCTTCTATCTTGACTCATCTGCGACTGCTTTGATTCAAATACGCCGATAATGACGTTAAGTCTGCCTATTACCATCAGCAAACAAGCATGCAACACTCATTACATTTAGAAGGAGAGTTTTATCGGGGTATTTATTGTGGAAACGAAATTCGAGAGTATATTCCCGTTTACACATATCTGTTTTCATAATTAAAGCACAGTCAAATTGAAAGATAGTAATATAGTTAATATTTTGATGACTTTATATTTCACAACTTGATAAAGACAAATGCACATTTGTTGAAAATAAAAACCATGAGAACTGAAGCCATTCATCGGCGCTGCGAATGGGGAAAACTTTGCTACGGACTAACAGTATATTGTTTATTAGTTTTATGATATGTTATGTGTTACTATGTGAATTTTCTATCATTGTATATGTTTTATTTGTTAAAATGTGTAAAATTGGGTTTAATATAGCGTGTTTTCATTGCACGTAATGCCAAGAATCCAAGATGGCGGATGCTGCCGATAGATCGTTGATAGAACTTTCCCTTTAACATGGTTATATATGGGATAACACTACCTTCAATAGTACAAATTCTTCTAAGTTAATTGTTAAAAAGTACAAGAATTTGTACTATTGAAGGTAGTGTTATCCCAAATATAACCATGTTATATTTCTTCACCATCTAAATGGCAAGTATTTCTAACTCATTACATTGCTCTCTTTGAGATGCATACCTCTCAACCTTGACATTACTGCATTGTTCTATCAGTATGACATGGAAATAGTCTGACTCTCAAATTGACTGTGTAGATTCAGCAACATCCACCTGGACACCAAGATGGGAGAGAAGAAGGAGAGATACATCGTCGTGTCTCTCGTCAACAGTGAGGAGGATCTCAAAGCCAGGGAAAAAGCCAAGATGGAGGCCGAAATGGTAATTACCCCTATGCTTTCTTCATTTTAGTCCATGTTGTATAATTTATTCTTTAAAAACATTAACATTTCTAGTGTATGAATATAATTGTTACTTTATTAAACCATAGCTGATGGGACCAGTGTATTGATGTAGCCGTCTGGATGTAAATACCAGATAGAGTGTGTCGGATGTGTTTTGTAACTAACTGTGGTAGCAGGTTATTCATTGCCATGTATGTATTGTTTGAAGGCGGAGGTAGACGAAGCTGTCGGATTCTGTAAAGTGACCAAGATGCTCTCAGAGTCTGTAAGTCTGTAACTTTCTTTCCTTCATCAGAAAATGTCTTCCTTTTTGTACTTCAAAGTATTTTGATATCCACAAAAAGTTCTCATACAGTTAAAACTATCCCAGCAAGTGACTCATTCAGAAAAAAAGTACTCAAGTTTTTACTATTGCAGATTCCAAATATTAAAAAAAAGATTCCTAAAATGTTACAGTATCCTATTTAGCACTTTCTATATAACATCAATAACGGTTTACATATTTATTACCTACGTTTTCAGTAAGTCGAAAATTTAAGATTAAACTTGTCTGAAGACACAATAACAATAAATTGACAACTCCTATTTCAGGGCAAGTTAATTGTAGGACACAACATGTTGTTGGACATGATACACACGGTCAACCAGTTCTTTATTCCGCTACCAGAGGTAAGTGTGTTCAAAATATTATGTGAATATATATCTGCCTGTACATTGATTGCAGCAAAACTGTATTATCCTGTATTCAATATATTTGACATATGTTGAAAACTGAAGAATTGTTTCATGGTAATGACTTCAGGTCTTAATGATGGATATCTGAAATTAAAACAATACTTCTTTTTTTGAGTCACTAGCTTATTGAGTTCGGCCATCAGATAAATGAAAACAACAGTTGACTGTGTTTGTACAATAGCCATAGCTACAAGGGTCAACATCGTGGCAATCCTATCTTGTGCCTGTAGTACTCCCTTACTTTACTGGGACCAGTGCTTCTAAGCTTTGTTTAGTGGAAAATAGTAGTAAGCAAATGTTGAATAAATGTATGGTACATGTACTAATTGTACTTACAGCTATGTTAGTGATAAGTTTGTCTATATTCAATTTAATTAACTCGTTACAATGCTTGGTTTTCAAGTTTCAGTTGACACTGGCACAGTTGCATGGCCAAACTGTGATTAGACTTTCTTCCTTAAATATAGCTGTCAAAATCATAATGAAATACACCTGAAAGCGGCAGTAACTTCCAAATTACCTTACTTGAAAGTAATTGCTTTTTCACAAGCAATATTGGCTGTTGAAACCAGTTAATGTATAACCAATATTTCCTGTTGTTTCAGTCAGGACAATTTTGAATGATTTTAATGAATGTTGTTTTTCTTTTAGAAATATGAAGACTTCAAGGGTATTGTTAAATGTGTGTTTCCAAGGTAATAGAATTGTATTTTAAGAATACATGTATAATGTTAAATTTATTATAGATATGAACAGTCAATAGCTTGATTATTTACAGGAAAAAAAAACATCTATTTGACTTTAAGTTTAAATTGATATTTTAAACTTCATGTTTCATATGAAAAAAGTGTTTGAAATGGTTTTTTTTACATTTCTCAAGGATATATGCAATATAAATTTCTTTTTGAAAACCTGTACACAGCTTTCTTTACCAGTATGATATTGGCAAATAGGCAATTGGAATGTTTTCTTTGGTCAACAACCAAATGATATCTCTTTGACAGACTCCTAGACACTAAACTGATGGCAAGCACAGCTCCCTTTAAGGTGTGTATAAATCTCAACTCTTGAACTTTGAATATCCTCTTAAAGGGATAGTACCATTATGTACTTTTTGGTAGACACAAATCAGAGGCGATATTCCTTTCAATCATTTATGCTGCCATTGATCCTTTTATATCGTGTAATAGCATACATGTACAGACTAGAATATCTTATAGGATTTGAGGTCATTTAGAAGTGGAATACATAAGAACACAAAATGTTTTTGATTACATCTTCTTTATTGTGTAGATAAACATTTTGGAGTATATGCTCTGAAATTTTGTGTATCCACACAATTAACAATAAAGAATTTCTTGTTTTCTTATAAAACTTGCTTTTCATAAAAAAAAATAACCTTTTCATAGTATCTACTTAGATGTGTTTGAAGTTGACATTTTATCAGAGAAAACATAAATATGAGTTGAAGAAGCATGTTCATACATTATATTATTTATTTGAAACTGAGAAAACCCATTTTGCCCACAGGAATTGATATTCAACACAGCGTTGGGAGATCTACGTAAAATCATCGAAGCCAAACCTTTTGTAAAGCCTCAGGTTGGTAGGTACAGGTTCTGTCCAAACTGGGAGCAGAAAACTATTTGTAATTATCTTTTAAACTGGGAACGGAAAACTATTTGTAAGTAAGATATAAACTGGGAGTAGAAAACTATTTGTAATTATCTTATAAACTGGGAGCAGAAAACTATTTGTAATTATCTTATAAACTGGGAGCAGAAAACTATTTGTAATTATCATTTAAACTGGGAGCAGAAAACTATTTGTAATTATCATGTAAACTGGGAGCAGAAAACTATTTGTAATTATCATGTAAACTGGGAGTAGAAAACTATTTGTAATTATCTTATAAACTGGGAGTAGAAAACTATTTGTAATTATCTTATAAACTGGGAGCAGAAAACTATTTGTAATTATCATGTAAACTGGGAGCAGAAAACTATTTGTAATTATCATATAAACTGGGAGCAGAAAACTATTTGTAATTATCATATAAACTGGGAGCAGAAAACTATTTGTAATTATCATGTAAACTGGGAGCAGAAAACTATTTGTAATTATCATGTAAACTGGCAACAGAAAACTATTTGTAATTATCATATAAACTGGGAACAGAAAACTATTTGTAATTATCATATAAACTGGGAACAGAAAACTATTTGTAATTAAGATATAAACTGGGTTCCTATGTGTCTTCTCAAAATGTTGTTAGTTGTATACACGTTATTTCATCCATTCTTAACTCATTGAATATAATTTAATTTATTAATCAAATAATATTTCAAGTAAAACAGCCTATTTTGTGCCTAATTTGTTGTCAAATAGTTAACATGAAAGTTAGTTGTTTGGGTTTTTTTATTATTGATTGATTTTGATTATTTACGAAAAATGTCAAATGACACATATTTGTTTACTAAAGTTTTAAAATCTTCATTAGAAATGTATCTCATGCCTTGATGTAACAAAGTGAGGAGTCGGCCTCTCAACACTAAGCTAATCTACGACTGGTTCATTGCAGAGATATCTGAGAAATGTGGGGCCTACTGTACGACAACCGAGTTCCTACATGAAGCGGGTTACGATGCCTACATAACTGGGCTGGTGTTTATAGGCATGGCCAACTATCTCGGTGAGCAGTTGATTACAATGAAATTAACACATATTAAGCTTGAAAAGTATCGAGTTCAAAGGTGTTTTAATAACCGGTAAGTTACAACACCTTAGTAAATGTTGCTAGGCTTCAGGTAGTAAAACAGGCAGTTTCATACACTGACTATTGTTTGTCAGCTGTCAATGTCTGTTTATCACAAACCCATTCCCTGGGCTACCAACATTTCATAAATATGTATCTCTATACTGTCTCAATTACTCTTCTGTGTTATTGGGAAGATATTCAAATAAACAACCACCAGGTGTATGATGAGAGTTGTGATTGTTTATTTCATGTTTTATCTACACAGGAACCTACCAGCAACCAGAGAAGGAATATATATCTCCAAAATCTCCACTCATTGAACCGTTTGTCAACAAGTGAGTATGTAATTGATTGAATCCTCTCTGCCGCTCCTGAATATTCTGGGATGGCCTCCCTTTACCTTGTCATCAGTCGTAGTTTATTATGTTCCCCGAAAATTTTGTGGTGGTGCATGTTTCTGATTTTGCATTTATTAAGAAATGTTGATGTGCTCATTGCTCAATAAGTTCCATCTTTAAAAAAATCAACAAGTTGTTATCAAAGCTAATTCATGAGATATTTTAAATTATGTGACTTGAGCCCTTCTTGTAGATCAGGGCCGTGATCTCTTTATGACAGATATAGATTAGATTAGATTCATTACCATCTATTTCTTTGTTTTTATGTGCAGTTGATTTATGCTAATAGAGTAACCTTTTTCGATTAAAGTAAAGTTGGTTTTTTTTCTTCTGGCATTGTTAAATAAGGGTTAGATGATTAGTTTTGATTGAAAATTGGAGCGGGGGACATCACAGTGCATCACATGCACATATTTCTAGTTACAAGCTGTGCTTCCTGTATAATGGCCACTCACAATGATTTGGTACTCGTTGATTCAGCCGCTACAATATCAATGATATTGGTACAGAATCGTGCAACACTCCTGAGTTTGAATCCTCCCTAGAGTTTGTCAGCTTCACCTACAGTAGAGAACTGTTTGACATGTAGATCAGTTTGAGTATGATACTGCAGTCAGATTTACTCAAGTATATTGCTGACTTCATAGCAGGTTTAATCGCAATAGCCAAAATTATTTTGCAGGCTTTCTCCCAGAATGATATCCAAGATGTCTTGCCTTGAAAACCTGAATGTCTGCAGGGGACTTGAATGAATTGTGAAATTCATCTGTTTGGGAAAAGATAGTTTTGTGCATGTAATGACCTTATGAGACTGGAATCACATTTATTTAGACTTGACGATTTAACCAGTAGTACCACCCATGGTTCGCTAGTTCCAGCCGTTGCTCGCAGGTTTCACAGCAATGCATAGCCACATGGCTTTCTCCCTGCCGTAATACTAGCTGCCGCGATATAAGTGAAATACTCTTGAATACTTGATACTCACCTCACCTCACCTCACCTCACCTCACCTCACGATTTAACCATTTCCTTGCAGGTTATTCATGATGAGGGTTAATGATATTCCGTACCTGAACCTCAATGGAAACGATCGTAAGTATTTGGTTTAAACATATTTTATTCAAAAATTATTTTTTTTATTGGCAAACAAGCCTAGATGGCTTATGTAAATGTCGCTCTATGACACATGTATGGTTCACATTTATACATGATGTTTGCACAACCATTTTAACTAATATTATGGATTTGTTTGTAAGTATTTCTCTGTAAAAGTTTACTCTTACCAATATGTAAATGATTTCAATTCCGACGATTTGTAAAACTATCTCTGTTTAAGATTTTGTTGCTTTAATTTAATATACATACAATTTTCAGTTGAACCAAATCGTGACCATGTTTTTCATGTCACTTTCCCCAAGGAATGGAAGATGTATGACATAGTTCATCTTTTTGCACCATATGGTGAGTTAATATATAGAGGATATTTGTCTTTGCTTGTCTGATACCATGTTTATCTAGTGAGGTAGAAATGTTATATTTTCATGAGTGGCGCAGATGAGATAAACATGGTATTTGTCAAGAAAAGACAAATTTTCTATTCATTATATGACCAAATCCTTTCAAATTTACTGAAATCGATTTGCATTTACGTTAAGTCGGCTCCAGAATGAGCCTGTCGCCTCAGCAACAATGTGACGTCATGAACGTGTCATGACGTCGGAGCATTGTTTTATGACGTCAGGTCATTGTTATATCAGTCACTAGTGACTGATAACACGTTCCATTGTTATTTTCACAAGTGACTGATAACACAGTTTATTTTCATTGATAGATCCGGGTATTTCATCTGCAATCATAATTATAAATATAGTCGCAAGCGACGACAAAAGGATTCAGCAAGTTAATGATTTAATTATTTTAAATATAATGAATTGTGACATATTTACAATGTTACTGCGCATCTTTTAAAACAAGTTACAAGTTTCTAGCATGATCCTAGAACTATCTATACCCAATATGAACATGTCAAAATCAAAGAATTGTAAAGAAAATCGAAACACAGACTAAACCACGTAAGCTACAACTTCGTCATGATTTACTTTATTGCTCGTAGTGTTATTGCGCATTTTAAGAATCAAGTTTCAAGTCTCTATGTTGATTTTGAAAATTTTCCCCATGTTAAAGTTTTTCTCTATTATGACCGGAAATGACTGTTCGCGAGCGATTTTATGATTGATTCCTAAAGACCATAGTCCAATCTTACTCTCCTGAAAAAATCATAAAATTCGATGGATAGGTATTTGAGTTATGTCCCCTTGAATTTTGCATTTTTCACAAATTGCCTGACTTTGAAAGGTCACTGTGAAGCAAGTATTAGGAGTTCGCCCATAAATGAACAAACTTGTTATTCCCCAATGTTTCAGCTATATATTAATAAAAGTTTCAGCTCGTTGGTGCAAATATGTTCGGAGTGGTGCATCCGCAAAGGTACATGGGGTCAGAAAATTTGAAAAAGTTTAACAATCCAAGATGGCGGCTAAACCACGTGACTTACGAATTCGCAATGATTTACTTTTTTTCTCGCATTGACATTACGCATCTTTTACAAAAAGTTTCAAGTCTCTAAGTGCATTTTAAAAATTTTCACCATGTTAAAAATTGACACTTGGATTCGAACTGGACCTCTACTGGCTGGAGCGAATTGGCCCAAAAGCTTCGCAGTTCTATTCCACATTAAGGGCTATCAGCATGTAAAATTTGGTTGCATTTGCTTCAGCCGTTTTGGCTGAATCTTGCTAACAAAATTCGTGAAATAATAAAAATAATAATAATAATAAATATAGTCGCAAGCGACGACAAAAGGATTCAGCAAGTGAATGATTCAATAATTTGAAATATAATGAATTGAGGCAAACTAACAATCTTATTGCGCATCTTTTAAAACAAGTTACAGGTTTCTAGCATGTCCCTAGAACTATCTATAGCCAATATGAACATGACAAAATCAAAGAATTGTAAAGAAAATCGAAACGCAGACTAAACCACGTAAGCTACAACTTCGTCATGTTTTACTTTATTGCTCGTAGTGTTATTGCGCATTTTTAGAAAAAAGTTTCAAATCTCTATGTTGATTTTGAAAATTTTCCCCATGTTAAAGTTTTTCTCTATTATGACCGGAAATGACTGTTCGCGAGCGATTTTATTATTGATTCATGAAGACCATAGTCCAATCTCACTCTCCTGAAAAAATCATAAAATTCGATGGGTAGGTATTTGAGTTAAGTCCCCTTGAATTTGCATTTTTTAAAAATTGCCTGATTTTAAAAGGTCACTGTGAAGAAAGTATTAATAATTCCCTAAAAAACGAACAAACTTGTTATTCCCCAATGTTTCACCTATATATAAATTAAGTTCCAGCTCTTAGGTACAAATATCTTCAGAATGGTGCATCCGCAAAAGTACATATAGTCAGGAAATTTGAAAAAGTTAAAAAATCCAAGATGGCGGCTAAACCACGTGACTTACGAATTCGTCTTGATTTACTTTTTTTCTCGCATTGACATTACGCATCTTTTACAAAAAGTTTCAAGTCTCTAAGTGCATTTTGAAAAATTTTCCCATGTTAAAAATGGACACTTGGATTTGAACTGGACCTCTAATGGTTGTAGCGAATTGGCCCAAAAGCTTCGCAGTTCTATTCCACATAAGGGACTATCAGCATGTAAATTTTGGTTGCATTTGCTTCAGTCGTTTTGGCTGAATCTTGCTAACAAAATTCTTGAAATAATAAAAATAATAAACACGCCAATAACAATAAGGATTCAGCAAAATTGCTGAATCCTTAATAAATATAGTCGCAAGCGACGACAAAAGGATTCAGCAAGTGAGTGATTTAATTATTTGAAATATAATGAATTGGGACAAATTTACAATTTTAATGCGCATCTTTTAAAACAAGTTACAAGTTTCTAGCATGTCCCTAGAACTATCTATACCCTATATGAACATGTAAAAGAAAATCAATATGGCGGCTAAACCACGAGAGCTACACATTTGTCATGATTTATTGTTTTGCTCGTACAGTTATTGCGCATCTTTTGCAAAAGGTTTCAAGTCTCTATGTTGCTTTTGAAAATTTTCTCCATGTTAAAGTTTTTCTCTTTTATGACCGGAAATGACTGTTCGCGAGCGATTTTATTATTGATTCACAAAGACCATAGTCCAATCTTACTCTCCTGAAAAAATCATAAAATTCGATGGGTAGGTATTTGAGTTATGTCCCCTTGAAGTTTGCATTTTAAAAAAATTGCATGACTTTGAAAGGTCATTGTGAAAAAAGTAATGAGATGTCGCTTTTGAAAAAAAGCACCATGTATTCACCAATGCTTCAGCTGTAGATATATGTAAGTTTCAGCATCAAAATACTGCTTTCTTCAGAGGAGAAGATTGTCAAAGGTGCATGGGGTCGGGAAATTGTAAAAACTGTCTAAATTCAAAATGGCGGCTAAACCACGTGACCTACGAATTCGCCATGATTTACTTTTTTACTCGTATTGTTATTGTGCATATTTTAGAAGAAGTTTCAAGTCTCTAAGTGCATTTTGAAAATTTTACCAATGTTAAAAATGGTCACTTGGATTCGAACTGGACCTCTAATGGCTGGAGCGAAATTGGCCCAAAAGCTTCGCAGTTCTATTCCACATAAAGGGCTATCTGTATGTGAAATTTGGCTGCATTTGCTTTAGCCGTTTTGGCTGAATCTCGCTAACAAAATTCTTGAAATAATAATAATAATAATAAACACGCCAATAACAATAAGGATTCAGCAAAATTGCTGAATCCTTAATAATAAACACGCCAATAACAATAAGGATTCAGCAAAATTTGCTGAATCCTTAATAAACTGTTTGTTTATGTCAGTAAGAAGATGTCAACAATTGTGGAATGTTCCAGATAGATGCTCATTCATATCAACCCTGATAATAACTTTTTAGCTCATCAGGCCCGTAAACTTTTCGCTTTTTCAACTTCTTCTCCAGAACCAATGACTCCACAGAGCTGAAATTTTATATGCAGACTCCTTGGCCAATGGGGATTCTAAATTGTAGATTTCGTGACCCCATGACCCCAAATGGGGTCACAGGGGTCACATCCTTAAAAACCTATTTTCATCTTCTTCTCAAGTTCCAAAAGGTCTAGAGAGCTGAAAAGTTGTGTGCAGACTCCTTGGTCAATAAGAATTCTAAATTGTAGATCTCGTGACCCCGTGACCCCAAATGGGGTCATAGGGGTCACATCCTTAAAAACCTTTTTTCATCTTCTTCTCCAGTTCCAAACGGTCTCGAGAGCTGAAAAGTTGTGTGCAGACTCCTTGGTCAATGGGGATTCTAAATTGTAGATTTCGTGACCCCATATGGGGTCACAGTGGTCATGATCTAAGAACCTTTCTTTTGCTTGTAAACAATAACTTAAATAAGTTAAATATTCAACTTTAGATAGTAAATCAATGAAATCCTGATGAGCTACAGAGCCCATGGCTCTATTTTTTTTATTATAATTGAATCAAAGTTATGACAATTTTTCACTTAACGCCAATGCAGTAATAATCTGCCATAGCTGGTGGCCAACTTTTTATTGTTCCCTTTGTTAACGAGATGTGGTTCCTGTTAAACTAATTAGTGCAGCAGTTGATTGTTAATGATAATCAGTAGGTTTTGGAAAATTATTTATTTAATCATTTCTTGTTCCAGGCAATGTCTCTGTGTCATGGTTGAATGAGGTGTCAGCTTTTGTAGCTCTGTATCGTAAAGACAACGCAGCTGCTGGTGGGTATGACCTTGAGGTCAAATTTGTTTGCCTTTGATGACCTTGAAATTGTTGACCTTTAATTGCCTTGAAATTGTTGGCCTTTGATTACCTTGAAATCTATGGCCTTTGATTACATTGAAATTGTTGGCCTTTGATAACCTTGAAATTGTTGGCCTTAGATTACCTTGAATTTGTTGGCCTTTAATTACCTTGAAATTTTTGGCTTTTAATTACCTTGAAGTTGTTGGTCTTTAATTACCTTGAAATTGTTGGCCTTTAATTACCTTGAAATTGTTGGCCTTTAAACAGATATTATGCAGAACGTTCTTCAACTCTCCCCCCCCCCCCCCCCCCACAACACATAACTCGCCCCAGTCTCTATCACTGACTAATTTAAGTCTTGCTACATTTTCTCACTTGTTCTCTACCAGCGTGCTGCACCTTGACTTTCTAGTGCAATCAGAGATCTCTCGCACAGAACTTGGCAAAATGCAGCAAGGTTTAAATCAGCCTTATCTGTATTCTTGTGATGAATAGCTTCATAGTAAAACCACACTCGAACCTCGCTTACACGAAATCCTCACTGACTCAAGGTAACATGAATTGTCCTTGCAACTTCCCAGTCCTTGCAAACAAAATATTTATCATTAATTGGAAGGCAGTATCTGAAACCTCATTAAGTCATCTAAAAGTGATGAAAGAATTCTATTGAAATGTGAAACTGATTTTTCCAACTTTCCTTTTCTTTTTCAATTTTACTCATTCATTCATTCATTCATTTTGTTTTAGCTTTGAAGGCCCTCACCAAGGACCAGAACTCATCTGTTACCATGGCAACGTACAAGTCTTTCAAGAAGGGGTCCCTGGAGAAACCATCACCCCTGTTGCCACGGAAACGAAAACATTCTGCATCCGATCTGAATTCTTCACGAGATAGAAGGTATTACTTTCAATGGAGCCTTTGTTTAATTTATGAATTAAAATTGCAAATATGTTTTTATTTTGAAAGAATTAATTAGTCACATCAAAAATCAGATGATCAAATATGCCATATCACTTTAAATCTTTTGTGGAGAGGCATTAGCCTGTATTGTAGTTCGGCTTCAGATCAAGAGGTCCAGGATTCGAATCCCGCCAGGGGCACGGCAACTTTGTCTGCAGTAGAGAACTGTTCTACAGGCAGTAAGGTTTGGATGCAATGCTACACTGAATTTCAGAGTAGTACCACCCATGGTTTGCTACTTCCAGCCGTTGTTCGCAGGTTTCACCACAATGCATAGCCACATGGCGTTGCGGGCTTTCTCCCTGCCGTAATACTAGCAGCCGCAATATAAGTGAAATACTCTTGAAAGTGGCTTTAAACCTCAACTCACCTCAACTCACCTCAACTCACCTCAACTCACCTCAACTCACCTCAACTCACCTCAACTCACCTCAACTCACCTGTATTGTAGCAAAGTTCAGCTTCTGTCTATGAAGCATTTTATCATGACTAGGCTGAAACGATAAGCATTTCCTTTTGTTGCTATGGAAGTTTTTCCAAGCCTGCTTATCTGGCAGGGGCAAGGTTCTTTAACATAAACATACACAGCAAAAAACTGATGTATCTCCTTTTAGTTAGGTAGGTGTGTGGTGGGACTGTCACTTATGCACTTCCAGCTTTTAGCCATCCATGCAAAACGATTTAATGTGCATCACTACACAGTCATAATTGATATCATAATATCATTATATATGTACATAAATGGATACATAATTTTTAACATTCACATTTTAAGATAGCCACTTGTTATGGAAAAGTAATTGTATGGATTTTTACAAATGGTCAATAAACTAATCACGTAGTTCATAAAATAATGTTCAGGGTTTATAACTTTGTTTTATAGTATCACGCCGATTCCAGAGGAAGATGAAACGGAGACTCCGGAGAAGAAGAAAGAGGAGGAGGAGAAGATGGATGCCTCAGAGTCTGATTCAGGTGGATGGAACAATGAGATAATCCTGCTTGTATATACCCTACTTAGCTGTTAAACACTTCATATCATTAGTTTCAGAATATTGACTCTAGAGGTCACATTCTTTATATTCTGCATCGTTATCTGCATTTGAAAACTGCATTTGCATTTTGGGACACAGCTTCATTCAGGGGTTCAACTCTTATTAAAATGGTATAGGACAAGAAGTAACGTTGTGTAGGTTAATCCTTGACATTCTTCATCCACTCAAGTAAAAACATAAAGGATTATCAGTAAATTATACTTGTTCTTTGAATTATCTTTGAATCTTTAAATGATGTTTCTAAACATTCAGATTTCTTATTCAAGCGTATGGATAGTGTGAGTCTATAATCATCGATCAGGTCTCAAACTTGTGACAAAATTTAAAGCGCTTGCTCATTTCTTGTTTCCTGTATTTTATGAGGACCAGGGGGCGGGATAGCGCAGTGGTTAGCGCATTCGGCTTCGGATCAAGAGGTCCAGGGTTCGAATCCCGCCAGGGGCACGGCAACTTTATCTGCAGTAGAGAACTGTTCTACACGTAGTAAGGTTTGGGTGCAATGCTATACTGAATTTCAGCGTAGTACCACCCATGGTTCGCTACTTCCAGCCGATGCTCGCAGGTTTCACCGCAATGCAAAGCCACATGGCGCTGCAGGCTTTCTCCCTGCCATAATACTAGCAGCCGCGATATAAGTGAAATACTCTTGAAAGCGGCGTTAAACCCCAACTCACCTCACCTCACCTTCCCTTCTAATGTGCTTATTTTGTGGTTGTATGTTCTCCTTTGACTTCAACAACTTCCTCCCTGTTCCAGGACCAACTAGTGATAAGAAGGCAAAGAAGATGTTTGAAGAGCCTGAAGTCTGGTGAGAAGAGGAAACAATAGAGCGAAATGTGACCACCAACAAGTCTGAACGGGGAGGCTCGGGACAACTCTGTGTTCCATCGTAGATGCAATATGTCCTGTCAGTTCCACGTATCATGGAAGTAACGTGGGTGTGTCTGTGAAGATGAATAATATGAACGCATTCTCTTCAAAGGCCCAATAACTCGTTCTGCTTGTCCAAACAGACAGAAGTGAGATCTAACAATAGACCCAAGAGGGGTAACCTGCTCTCTTCAAGTGAATATGTACAGTAGTATTTTCTTTGTTAGTGCTGAATAAGGTTTGCTTACATATGAAATATTCCTTATTGGAGCAGGCACTAACCTGAATCTTGACACTCGGTGACATTTCAAGATATTTTGGTCCATGGAAATGATAAAAACAATGTATTTTAATAAGAGGAATGGAGTTTGTGTTCCAAGCCTGAGTGACTAATTGCCTGTCCTTTAGGACGGAGACTTCTGTGATGAAGTGGTGACAGTATTCACCCTTACCTGTGGGTCCAGAATTTTCATATCTCACCTGTCATGTTTTGCTTTGTGATTCCCGTACATTGGTCATTATGAATGGTTTGACACTTACAACATCATCAGCCAAACTGTCACTGTATTGGAACCGTCACATATATTTGTATTCTGTTATATTCTGTAGAGTAACCTTTTCTAGTATTTGTTTTAAATGAATCATGTCAAAGCTTCAAAAGCAGCCATAGAAAACTTGTATTTGACCATAAAATGGCTCTATATATGTGACTATGAAGTTTCAGGGAATCTCACTTAAAATCCATGCTAATTTCTATACATTTAGGAAAAGAGTCAATTGTTTCCATCAACAACCTGTTTAGTGGAAGAGCAGCCGGTTCATGGTAACTCTTGGGTTAATGGAATAATTCCAGAAATTGTCTTTGCTCTGTGACAACAGTAGAAACTAAAAGAACAAATAAATAAAATTGACCTCAAGAATGAAAGATTTAATTATCAGAAGGTTGTGGATTCTTAATTTGGAACTTCATCAGTAAGCCTCATCTATCATTTTCATGGAATTTCTTGAATATTTTTTTAAAAGAAACATTACAAGATCTTTTTAATTTCTTTATGTAGATTATCAGTGTCCAGTCTCATTGTACATACACCACCTTCAAGTCTACTTGACACATGAGTATACATCGATCTGATAAACAAGAATATGAGCAAATATTTGTGTTTGTCTTGTTTTCAATATTTTACACCATCAAAAGTAAGAGTATCTTGGTCTAGAAGCAATTGGACTCTTAAAGTCGATGTGGTGGTACGTGGTCCTGTGCATAGCTCAATCGACCACTATCAGTGAAGTTTAGCAACAATGGGCACGGCTCGCCGCATGGGTGGGTTACCCGCTACATTGCTGGATAAACTGAGAATAAAGGGTTATTCCCTGCCCCACACTGAGACGTCATAAGTTGAGAGACTTGTGGTGTCCTCCTGGATAAATGACTTAGTTCGAAGTGTGCCTCTGTCCACCAAGTAGTAAATGGGTACCTGGTATGATACAATGGTAGTCTGAATTTGAACCTTGAGCACCTGACAGGCGACTGGTTGTATTCTCCTTAGGGAGTGTTCTGTAATCGTTGACCCGGGGTAATAAGTCGACCAGCGCTTTGAGCATGCAATGTGCATGGATATACATGTATGCACTATATAAATGGACTATAATTATTATTATTATAACACTGTAATGCAAACATTTTGGGATAATAATCATGGTTTGAGATATGAACATAAACATCCTCTTCTACAATGATCATCATTATCAGGGTCAGGTGTCTGTTAACCTACAGATGTTAGTTTGGAAAACTGACTTTAATAATATAATTCTTTACAATTATATCAGAAATTAATGTTTTTACATCACAAGCACAGTGAAGAGCCTGTTTAATGTTCTGACTCATAATGATTATCATCAAGCAAGGAAGCAACAACTCCCATCCAGGCCCGCTATGCATTTCTGGTGCAGCGATTCAGTATCTTGACACAACAAAGCGAGGGAAATACTGCAAGGGTTAAATCAGTCAGTAATGCAAACTGGCAAGAGTTATGCCTTGCGTTTGGAAGTTGCCCCAGTTTATGAGTGGAATGTTCTTCAGTATACACTGGCAAAGTCTCCAAGACACACAGGACAAGCAGTGCTGTGTATTCCACAAACAAGGACCACCACCTCGTACCATGTCCTGAGAAGTTCCTCAAGAATAAATCTACCATTAGGACTGGGACTTGCAAAGAAATTGCTCACTTTCAAAAACAGTAAAACCCAAGTTTTCTTTGTAATATGAGAACCCTCCAAAAGAGACTGTAGGGCCTGTGTTTTTATTTTTGGAAACCGTATGGTGAGTTATGCCATTAATATTCATTAACTTCCTAAGCAACTTTGAATTGAAAACATCGTATGAATTGATGCATCTTTGCATTAACTACTTAAGCAATACAATTCAATGAGCATGTTTCATATCTTTCAAATAGCTTAATTGCACAAATGAGAATATCCTCTGGAAACTAGTTTCTGTGAAACCCAATTGGTTTATTTTGCAATGTTCTAGTTTGTTTTAGCTTATCAGAACCACATCCTACATGTAAGACCAGATGAGCTTATGCATGGATTACAACCTATCTTACATGAGGGTAGAGGTGCTTGGGAGAATTCATTCTCATCCCACATAGATTACTCCCTTCAAAGTTCTGACGGTAACCTTTGTATAGTAAGGGCTATATTCTCGCCTAGAAATAATCAGTATTGCTAAAAAGCTCACATCTCGGGAATATGGCCTTAAATGGATGGATGGGATTATGATTTGTAAATTTCATTGCCCTACTCCCAAAAATAAGGGTGTGGCTGGTGTGCACTTTATGTGGTGGAACCGATTAATGACTGATCAAATGTCCAATGTAATACTGTTGGTTTTAAAAATATTATTCACTGGTTGTGAAATCCACTGTCCTGTATTTGGAGTCAAGGGTCCGCATAGTATGTAATTGAATTGTGTTGACCAACTGATGGGAGAGTGCTCCCTTGAGTGAACTTGAAACACTGGAGGTCACCCCTTTAAAATCTCCTTGGTACTTCTTCTTTAGAATGCAAATTTGTATGATGTTTATAATGAAATTGGATTAATGTGTAACCAATTAGGACTATAAATTTTAAATTTGATAACCACTCGAATACCTTAATATTTTTTTTATTTTTTTTTTTGAAATGTTTTTATTCGCTTCAGTTGGATACAATCAATGGTGGGTACAATTGAGATGGAAAACAAGAATTATGACATAATAGACATAAACAGATGACAAAGTATATTTTACAATCAGCATTCGAAATAGAGAATACATATGACAAGATTTATCCCTCATAGGTGATCGGGATACGAAAACATTAATTAAATCAAACTTTTAAAGGACATCTTTGAGACGCATCCATTTTCTATCGAAAGAATTCGTGTTAAAAAATTTTCGTTACCTTAATATTTGCTATGTTAATCTTTTATTTAGAGATGATGAATAATATGATACCTGATGATCTACAAAGCAAATGGCTCTATCTTTAGCTTATCAGGCCTGAAAGGCACGATGGGCTTATGGCATGGCGTCCGTCCGTCCATCCGTCTGTAAACTTTTCGCCTTTTTGACTTCTTCTCAGGACCAATGACTCTAGAGAACTGAAATTTTATGGCCAATGGGAAATTTAAATTGTAGATTTCATGACCCTGTGACCCCAATGTGAGTCACAGGGGTCACGACGTTATAAATTTATTTTTTGCTTGTTAACAAGGTATAACTTAAAGGTAACTTAGATATTCAACCTTAGATAATAAATCAATGACCTATTGATGAGCTACAGAGCCCATGGCTCTATTTTTTTCATGATTCCGGGGCCTGTGGTCTATAATTGACTCCCAATGGAATCGTCCATATTGCAAGTAATGTTTGTACACGCAAGGTACTAATCTAAACATCAACTTCCTTGTTCTAAAACCTGTAAATCACGACTCTCAATTACAGCACGTCTTCCTGTTTGAACTGCGTTAGTGTGTGTAGTGCTGGTTTTATGTACGTTTAAATTCGTATAATATTTTATGAACACCACTTTGTTTAATAACCTTTTGTCAAAATAGCATCTTGACATACTGTCAATTTGTTATTTTAATAGGCCCAGGGCTTTATCACGTTAAGTGTTTACGAGATTGCATTGCGCTCATGGAATTGAATTATGACAAAAGAAAGTCTACAACTATATCATATTAAATAGGACCTTGTCCAAGTGAAGAGGTTTCTGATGTCATGGTCAAACTGAAATATCATAGTATCGAACACTTTTGAGCAACTCTACTGAAATCGTCTCTTAAAGGTACATCTATTGTGTTTTTGGGGGTCACATATTCCAAACGTTATAAAAGGTGTTACTTTATCGAGAAGTACCAACTGTTACCGAAAACCACCATTTTGATGATAGTCGACTTAGTATATTGAAGGTAAAAGTAGTGATTTCTGATCGAAAACAAGACAATGAATCGCGATTGACGCGCGCCAATGATAAATTTGGGTTGATCATGTTTAATAGGTCATATAACTACTGTGCATGTAATGGAACGTGTAGTTTCAGTTTCAGCACATCTGTAATGCTGTTACTCTATTTTAATTGGAAACTATTAATTATGATATATTTGGTGATTGGGGATGAATATACAAGCCGGGTGAATTCATTTTCCCCTTAAACCGCACATATGGTGAGTCGGAACGTATTAACGCCTAATAACATTTATGAAACACAATGGATGCACCTTTAAGGTACAACCGCTCATCCACTTGCTCTAAAATAGAATATCATTCTCCCCCAACATAGGCCACTCTGGTTATTTCTTCCCACGTAACCTCTCTTTTAATCCGAGTGTTTTCTGGTGGCAGCAATAGAGAATCGTGAATGGTTGAAATCAAAGTTAGTTACACACGTGACGTTGTTTCACACATGGCATTCGATCCGTTCATCGGATGGATGAACACATGTAAGCCGGTTTTTATTTCATAGAAACAACTGAATGTGTCCAAGTTATTTGTGTGGCCTACTATCTTTAGTTTTAATATCAACTGTAGCAGCCAAAGTATCAAGTGACAGCTGTATTAGGAGTAGGAAGAGTCTGCGTTAGTAACGGTTAATTAATTAGCTGCATTATTAGCAGTGATCGAATACCAGCTGTAAACATGTTATGTTTGCGATCATACTATCTTCAATAGTATACATTATTATTTCCTCAGGGTTGAGTTACTAGCGGATAGGGAACCCACACCCACACCGTCAGGCACCAACCGCCAGCACTGAATGTTCTAAGACCTTACCCATTCAGCCACCATAACATTGTTACATTTGTCAACTATCTAAATGGCATGTATTTATATATAAAATAGCTGTACTGGCAGTGTTAAAATAACTGTTTTACTGCTGGTAAACTAGTATAGCTGCACATTAAAATTTATGACGAGTTTTAAATAAAATCTATGCTAACGGGGCGGCGATGTGCATGAGTGTATTTTCAAAACGACACGAGAGGCCTTGGAGTGTGACGATATTACAAACAAACCTGTAAGACGTGGAGTTAGGAATGCGGATAGGTGAAGCCGATGTTTGACAACCTATTATCTATATTGATAGAAGACTTCCTCCTTGTGTATGCATTCATTGTAAGCGTCATTCATCAAATCGTGCTTTTTAATGAATGCTAGTTATGTAAGTAAATCCCTATAGCCTCCTTGTTCACAGAATGTACAGACGTCGTAAACTCTATATCAACTGTTAGCCACCTTTTATCAAATTTGCAAGAAAGCTGTGTGTTTGTATGCACAAATGTATGTCGTGTTTACTGTTTTCTTGTATGTGTGTATGTATGTATGTATGTTGGTGTGTATGTGGGCGTTGGTCTAGGTATGCCTGTGGGCGTGGGTCTGTGTGTACCTGTGGGCGTGTGTCTGGGTGTGCCTGTAGGTCTGTGTGTGCGCGTGCATGTGTGTGCATGTGTGCGCATGTATATGCATGGATGTACATAGGGGTGCATAAGTGTACAGGTTTGGGTATGTATATGTATGTATCACGTATGTATGTATCACGTATGTATGTTACGTAAGTACATTTGTATGTGTATCCGTGTAGGTACGCATGTAAGTATGTGTGTGAGTGTCCGTATTTGTGTATGTGTCAGACTCTGTATAAGTGTATGTTGTGAATTGGACATGTGCGCTCGAGTGAAATTGGATAAGTGTAACTGCAAGTGATCATATTTATGTATGTATGTCTTCGTGTGCGTTTCTTTAGGTAATTTCTGTGTATGAATGTTTATGTATTGTATCAGTATGATTTTAATGTATCTTCAGGGTCTCGTAGGCCTTTGTGGCCCTTTTTGAGATGTAACATGTGACACTATAATAAAATAATTTTCCTTTTTCCTTTCCTTCCTGTATCTCAAGTTTTCACACCTGGCGAGGTCGTGCACAAGTTGAATGATATAAGTATATATAGGTCTAGACGAATCACACCTATATACGGGGGACGTTGTTCCACTAGCGCACGTATCCATCACTTGAATACTTTTATTAACAGGGGTGTTTTAAGTCCGAGAGATGTAGTTGTAGTGTTATACATTTAACATAATGGCCATGCTCTATTTGCTGGATAAGGAAGCTATATATCCAGTGTGCGAGGTGCCTGCTCGTTTTGCTGGTTATTTTCAGATACGCTCAAGTTATGATGTCCACCAAGCTCATCATACTTCCTGAGTTTTATAAGTAGTGTCTATAACCGTAGACCTGTCTGAAACATAGAAGAATACGTACTTTCTACAACAGACTCCACTACATGTGACGCGTGATGTGATAGGATACAAAGTAGCAACAACTACATCTTGCATTAAGCTACACCTGTAAGCACTAACAGTTCCCAAACTTTACACATCTATGGCACATCAATTGACAAATGCAACAAGCACCCAGTCGGCTATATCCCCCGCCAAATGGGAAAACGCTTTTTCATTCATGGAAAAAAAAAACAAATACCAAAAAAGTACCCCAAAAGTCACATCTACACATGATAATTGCTTCACTCACTAAGTTAAGCGTTACCTTAAATTGTTTTTAAGGAACACCAATGCTAAGAAGAAACACCAAAAGGTATATCTATATCTATATCTATACACAAAGTTCTCAATGAGCTATGCCTTATAGAATCTGCTCCGGCAACGAAAATCCAAATTGCGTTTTCATGGAAAGGGGGGAATAAAAATTCGAAGAAGTTGGAAGATACCAAAAGGCACGTCATGATGATTGTTCCACACACACAATACATTCCTTGAGCTATGACTTACGGTGTTTCATATCTGCTCCGGAACTAAAATCCAAGTTGCGTTTCCATGGACACGGTGAAAAAGAATATTCCGAAGTAGTTGAAAATGTCGAAAGGCGCATTTCCACATTTATGATCCTTCCACAAACTAAGTTTCGTTGAGCTAGGTCTTAACGTTTTTAAGTTCTGCTCCGGAAACGATACCAGGACAGAAGGACGGACGGACGGAGCCCATTTCAAAGCCACTCCCTCCCAAAATTGGTGGAAAGTAAAAAAATAAAAGGACATAAAAACATAAAATTTTAGACTAAATGACAACAGAATAAAAGCGATAATATATTTTCTGATAATGTCCCTCTCATATCAAACAGATGTTTTTCCACAAACCATTTCCATTTTCAGATAAAATGATTTTAAAATTTCATCAAGGTTTTTCCAGTGTTGTTTTTTCTCAGTAAAACAACTCATTAACCTCTGGAGAACGAAACGAGTTAGAAAGATAAAATAACCAGCCAAGTTTATTTCAGTTTTCTATATACACATCATGTAGACACATGGAGGAAAGTAGGCCCTATATATGGCGTTTCCTTCTTCTCGAATACGGCGAAATGTAGGGGCCTACATATTTAATAAGAAACCCAGACAATGATTCCAAGAAAAATAGGGAAAGCAAGAAATTATTTTCATAAGGATCGTCAGAAAAGTCATTTCCTGATAACTTCTTTATTGTGAGTGAATGCCGAGTTCCAATTTGATTGATTCACCTGATGAAAGAATAAACATGTACTCCGAAAGTCGTATGTTCTGATGGATATTTCACCTGATGGAGGTGTAAGCATTTAACGTCGTGTTTCTATGTAAATTTATCTCATATATGGCAACATTTTATTTTCCAAGAAATATATAGCGTCACGCTACTTGTTGATCAATATGTATTCAAATTTATATCAAATTTTACTAAAATACTTTAATTCATTAAATTAAATGTTATATTCATGTACATATTCGAATGCCTTGCAAGGAATAGAACGATACTCCATAATAAAAGTTTCTGTCCTTTGAATAGCCTTTAACAAGAAGAATACTTAGAAAGTTTATTCCAAACCATGACACATCAAGTCTTAATGGATTACAATGGACTACTTTCGACTGTATAGAACATCCACATGTTACCGCGGGCCGTTACCACCTTATGTTACGCAGGGCCCAAGGTCGCTGTTATCAAAGCGAAATTGGGAAAGTATAACGCTTCCTGGAAAAGCGCGATCTCCGGGAACAGTGAATTCAGGGCTCCGTTCAATAACAGCGAGCGCTTATAATCGCTCATCGATCGCTCATTGATGTAGCGCTCAATGTAGCGCATTCTCTCCTGAACGACACGGTGCAAAACCTCAAAGTTCGCTCGCTTTGCTACATAGCGCTACATTGAGCAATTGCGTTCTTAGGTTTAATAGTTACCACTCATTGAGCGATTACTTTTAAACCTCTCTTGAACGCGGCCCCGCCCGTTCTGTTGTACAGTACTATGAACTGTATAAATCTACCTGAGAGGTTGACGGTCTCTGTACTTCAGTACAAACGAGTTTCGGTTGCTTTACTCTCGACTTACTCGATTTGTGAACTTGGTTTTGTTGTTTATGTACCTGTTTGTTGATGTATGCTGCATCCAAATGAGATTGTCTTCCTAGTAGCGTTCGATAAATCCAAATTATGATTATCAACTTTTCTATTGCAACGAACTATCATTTAACAAATCGATTTGTGGTTTACATGTATATTAATAATTAACACGCCGGTTAATTCTTAACTCATCATCATCAGTATCATTATTCAGCATTATTCAAAGTAAGAAAACTTCTCTACTCAAGTTTGTTGGTATAGTGTTTGTCTATCACATGCATAGTTGGTGATTAAAAACTGAAAACATATTTAAACTCATTAACGCATAGTTGATGAATATAAACTAAAAACATGTTTAAACTCATTAACAGGAACTCTATATATCGTTAGTGACATGTAGGTTAAAAACCTACACCCTTTATGCAAATAGAGCTTTTGATTGAGGTATTGTAGGTTTTCGTTTTAACTATATTCTACCTACAATATGTTCACGGTATTGACTTCTAACTGCGGTTATATGTTCTGTTTCTTCAACACATTTCAAAATGGAGCGCAGAAAAAGAAACTTCGTTCCCTTTATGCATTATATAGATAATCAAGAAAATGTGAAACCTTCGGATATCTACTTGGATAATTTTAATTCATCTAAAACATAGAGCTTCGAAACATGAGCTCCTTTAGAACATTGAATAACACAGCCATAGCACTACGGTTATCGTTAGTGTCACCCTTCAACAGTGCACCGAGGCTATCTTTGTAAGATAAGGTTACCTTAGGTTTGTGCAATCTTGCACCATTTGATCTCCTACTTAGCATGGCTATCTGTAAGGCCTGCGCTAGTCTGTGTATAAGCTCCCATTTCTCACTTGCCGGATTATGCTTCTTTTCTGCACGTTGGGTTGTAGTTTGTAGTTAAAACTCCCTTGGGTGCAAATGTTATGGGATGTTTTTGTATGGAATGAAATTACAACCATTCAAATTATAATAGATAATACATGTATTTATTTAGAAGAAATATATCTTCCTATTTTACAAAATGACTTTTGAACGAGGTATTTTTTCATTGGACCCGCCTTGACATAATGACATAATGCGCCGGTTGTGTATTTAAAACGTTTTTCAGTAGACCGGAGTAAATAATTTAGAGATACCGAGAAAAAGGAAGATAAATACCGAATGCTTTACCGTAGCATTTGTTATGATAGCCTCGAAACTGGAATTTCATGAGTATCTATATTGTTTAAGCATTTCTACCTCAGCACGTGATGTGGATGATCATTCTGTAATTAGCATATAAAACGATCGAAAAACGTTACAGGTTAGATTGTCTTTGGTCATCGTGACATGTATGACATATAAACATCCTGAACTATAAATAAAACAAACACATGGCTTATAAATAACAACAGACAAGACACACTGGCGTACGATGCGATGTTAATTTTATTCACGAGCTCGGTTGTTTACAAAGAGAGCAGTGTTCCTTATTGGTGACAAATCATCATTGTAGACAAGATAGGGCGGGGGGCAGGACCACTTACCGTGCACCGATAAGGATAATCAACTGTCGTTATTGTTAGAAGGTGGTATGCAAACTACCACATAAGCATATTCTTGCATATTAATGAGAACATGATATTGTTCATAATTTCAGTCGTAAAACAATATCATCTAAATAAGCAGACTAAATGTAAGGGTCTTATGAAAACGGAAACACATAGTCGCCAACGTCTTGTGATAGCCATACGAATACAAATCCATTCATAAACAATAGATTGATGTGTAACCCTTGTTGTCCGGTTCTGATCATCCAGGCTTTTGAGCAGGAGGTGCACTTGTTTTTGGTTGTCGAGATGATGGTAGAGTTAACAGTTTATACCAGTACTTCACTGAACGTGAATAATAATCACCAGATCACAAGAGCTAAAGTGTATACCAAATAAGTCAACACATTCAGATGAGCTTCGCTAAATATTCATATTGTACATGTGTGAGTTGTGGGCGGAGTCATTGAGGCGTCACAATTCAAAGAGTAAGAATTGTTAACGATACACAGATTTATTTTTTCTTGGGACTTCGTTGAAAGTGCAAAAGTATTTACCTATATACGTCCTCAACATTCAGGTTACCTCAATTACATACACATTGGTTTTTGCGCAACACTCTATTCTACATGACAGAACATAAAGGTCACAATAGTTAAATAGTACTAAAGACGGCGTTCAGTGAGGACAACCATGATTTCATGTTTCCTACTTGGAAGAAACGTTTAACAACATACAGTTGTGTTGTACAGTTTGTGCCGGTTTTATATTGACACCACAAAGTTAGCACACTACATGTACCTATGTTGAACAAACAAGGTGAATAACACAGTTTAGATATGATACCAGTTTATTGATATTATAAAAGTGTAGGAATATCAGACCAGTGAAAGTGTAAAAGAACAATGTATGTATATCAGGAAAGTGTAAGTGTATCAAAAACATATAGATGTATCATAAACATGTAGGTATGTCAGAAGATGTATGTGTATAAGTAACGAAGGAAACCACAACGAGGCCGGAAGTAGAATATTGGCTAACAATCACATTATATTACAATATGTGCATGCATGTAACAAAACTTTATTTGGAGACTAATGTAGAATGTTTGGAATTGAGGTTTAAGGGTTTAAGGTAAAGATACAATGAAAAGCTTAACAACTGTTCTCCCATTATATTGAATCTATAGTCATATAAGGAGATTTTCTGCTCCAAAAAGAAATGCTATATATCTTGAATGTTGATCTTGCATTACGTAGGCTTCAACGTCAAGTTTATCATTTTAATATGCAAATAAATATTTTCGTTGTTGTCAAAAGATTTCCATGGATGAGGTATATGAATCTCATTGTCAAACTTTTTTTTATTACAAAGAGTACGCTCTCGTGTTATATGTAATCCTCGGTAATTGTTGGAGGAAGTGGAGATTATTTTTTTCTTTCAACCTTCAACGGTACGCACTGCTGGTATAACGGAGACGAATTTTGAATACGGTCTCTTATACCCAAGGTGATACCACAAGTATCTAACCCGTGCCTCAGTGTGGAGCAGGGGATTAACCCACAGGTCCCCGGGCTGTTGGTATCCATACGCAAACAGTACAAAATATTGTTAAAAATAGAAATAGTTTTGAGACTGCCCCCAACTTGAAAAATAAGTAATTTTGAAGCCGTTCAAGTCAGGGGACTGTCTCAGCATTATTTTTGAAAAGTAATTTTTAAAAACATTTCTAGCGTGTGAATTAAAATGACACACGGGTCTGTGGATCAACATTCAAAGTGATGATCCAGATGATCCAGCCAGCGGGTCACCCATCCCACGAACCACGCCCATTGTTGATGCACTTCTCGTTCAACTAAGCTCAGCACAAAACCACGTGCCGCTAGTCAGGCGGATATACTACAATGTACTGTGTTCTCAACAAAGACAAATAAATCAAACTTTGCTTTAAAGCATGAAGTTAACAGCGGATTAGTTATGCGTCATTGGTTATTGGAATAACTAAACGGAGAGCACCGTAAACCATCGTTTGAATGTAATAACAGTTATTAGTTATACGAATAACTATAGCCCGCTAATAACTACTAACCCGTTGCTAACTTCAGTTATTTGTATTGTAAGTATCAAACGACTGGATAAAGGCTATACTACTTCCTGGCAGGTTGTGTAAACTGTTGTCTGAACTCCTCCGCAAGTGTTGCGAGACTAATTGTTTTAGTCTTCCGTCCGTTATACCCAAAACAATGAGCTCGTCTGGGTTATAACTTTAAACCGTTAAAAAAGTCAAAACAAACTTGTTATGTAATTAGATCCAATGTTTGACTTGTTCCCTTCGATTTTGTTGTCATTCTGAGGGATTTTATTTCATTTATAAAGATATTTTAGTTTTTCTATTTGACAATTCGAAATTTGGGGGTAAGGATCTTACCAAGCGTATATCTTATATATCTGTTTATCAATCAATCATTTGATTGATGTGTTTATTATATCTATTGTATATTTTGAAACAGAACTCTTACATGTTGCGATATTGAGTGTTCATTGCGCGGTTTACTTTGTTCGGTCGTTGGGGAGTAATATATATGTTGTTCGTTCCAATGGCAGATAAACAATTTGAACTCAGCGCGATTAGGGTAAAGACAATGGCCTGTACCTTACACATAATTGAATATTGTGTTATAAATTATACACGTGAAGTTGAATGATCTTTGCTCAAGGTAGAATTGTTGAAGAAGGACACATATAATATCACCCATGTGTCTTCTTATGTAAAATACAACAACATTGACAACAGCTGATAAAGTTACAAATATCCTAGGCTTGACGAGCATGGATCAAAGATGGCGGACTGAGCCTTACTTCGTTTATATTTAACATTGATAAACACAAATACTAATATGCATATTTAGTGTGTGTGATACAACCCGATTAATTGTAACGGCAAACTAACCAACTGACTGGAAGAAAAATATATGAACGAGCAAAGAGTCACGTGTACACGTAGATTTCAGGCAAAATTCTTTCTGAAGGAGCGAAGCAGGTTTTGACATGCCTTTGAGAGGGTCGCATGTTTAGTCGACGTAATATTTCGATACGTTTGACTCACAGTGCTTTATAAAAGTTTCACATACTTTACCTTATGGACTTGTCATCAGAAGGTACAATAATCTAAAATATAGTCGCAAGCGACGATAATCGGATTCAGTGCATAATTGATTCAATTATTTGAAATATAAGAACTAAGTCATTGTTCCATCAATATTGCATTGCAGTCTCTGGCATGTCTCATTGAGTCTCAAATTTCAAATTTAAAAAATCGAACATCAAAAATCAAAATGGCGGTTAAACAACGTGGTCTACGAATTCGTCATTATTTGTTTTTTTGCTTGCATCTTTTTAAAAAAGTTTCAAGTCTCTAGGTGCATCGGAACCCACATTTTCTGTTATTTGACACACTTCCTCACGATTGGACATGACTGTTCGCGATCGGTTTTATCATTGATTCTCATACACGAACAAATTGTCTAGTAGTCCTGATAAAATCATCGTGGATCCATTTTTTAGTTCTTCACCTTTTAAAATGGGAAATTTTGAAAGGTCATTGTGAAATCAAAATCCCCGTTATTCAGCTTTACCAATATGCATTTTTCAAAGGGCCCCAAAGCTTTGCAGTTATATTTCACATTAGGGGCTATCTTGTGGAAACACAAAGCACGCCAATCTAAAAGAAAAATATTCAACAAAACAGCAGAATCCTTAATTATCACAGAAAGTAAATATAAGTATAGAAACAATCATTCATAAGATAATATTACTATGTTATTCGTAACAATGAGAATATTTAACTTCCTAATTCATGTAAAATGTCATGAACACTTATTACTTTTAAATGTAACTGTAATGACTGACAGATGATGAGTACATGTACACTATCTTTCATAAATATCAAATAAAAATCACCCGATAAATTGTATTATTTTCTATCAAATGAGTACATAAAATGTAGCACACGAACGTCAACGTATCCTAAAATTTAACGTTCAAAACAGAAGTGCCATACACCAACACATTAAAATGTGACTTCCTCGTTCGTCACCTTTGACATTTAACTTAAGAACTTCCGGATAGCCATGAACACTGAATACCATTGTAAACCTGTAAAACAATGACTATCAAATCGGCAGACTATATCATTTGTTTGTATTACATTAGAATATATCGAAAAGACTCGCTATGCGGCAGAGTATGTTTACACACCAGGCCCATTATTTTCGAAGCATTTCAGTACTGTGATAATTATAAATAGCATAAGCAACATATTGGATTATGACACTCTAATCCCTTTGATGTCCTTAATGTTCACTTACGGTTGCCGTAGTTTCAGTGCAGCTTCTGGTTTCAGTGTAGTTTATAGTTTCACATCCTCCGTAAGAAAATGTCACACCAACCAATGGTGAGCCTTCCTCAACGACGTTAAAAGATACTTAGATCAAAGGTTTAAATGTCCTTGATGTTTTTAATTAATCTCCTTGCATTCTAAATTTTTTATGGAGAGAACTTGACTTTAATAGGGAAATGGGGTTAGTATTTGTAAATGTATATACATGTATGCGATATAGATAATAGAATATAAATCCATATGTGAGAAAAGAGACACCTACAATCCTAAACTGCCTGGCTAAAGAAAGTACTCACCTCAGTTGATTTTTATTGATGTATTATTTTCAATTGCAAATATCTCAAGTTTTCGATGTCATAATCTAAAACTGAAAAGTACAGGTGTTTAGTCAGCCGTCAAAGAATACTTCTATACATGTTGTTTTTTTTTATATATTTTTGTTTAAAAAAATGAAATCTAAAATTTTGAATTAAAAAAACAGTTTTGATGACACGCCTGTTCATCGACATATAAGACATATTCTAGGAGAAAATTAATAAATGTGCCTTATTCTGCACTTATTTACAACAGTTTACACATGGTAGGGGTCATGTTGGTGTAAATTTCATTTCTTACCCCTGTCTTCGTTAAACAAAACTATTTTAACTAAAATTTAACAGTCACCAATTAATTCACTGAAACTATTGCAGATAAGTATAAATGTATCGTGCCATAGTGAAATGCATAATGATTTCCTTTAAATATTGAATTAGTCGAAAACAACTGAGGTGAGTACTTTCTTTTGCCTCGCAGTTTACTTTTAGAAAACAAGTGGCGCTCTATTTACACCAAATATAGATGAAGTGTCGTGACGATGAAGGTATATGCAATACGTGTTGATAAAATATTTTGTATTTTCTAAACAGGAAATGAGATACATTTCACTTGTATATATAAACTGTACAATGATTAAACTTTTATTCCGGAATACTTTTTCATTAGTCCATTACAGATTAAATATGAAATGTTCAAGGAAACCTGACCACACAGGTGTAGCATTACCTGGTTACATGTACTGTACCTGTATACAGGAACTATTTAGATTTCAACAGTATAAATTGTGTAAACTGTTTTTTTGTATCGACCCTTTAACCTCAATACATGTACAAACGAATGCCTTTGGCTTTGACTTTATTAAATAATCCTAACCAACACAGACGGACATACACTATTTATTGAACGCCTCCCTTCTGTACATATATAGAATACATGTATATGTACATTTGTACATACAATTTATAAAGTCATCAATTTATGAGTGACAAACATTCAAAATACCCAGTCATCAGTCAGGTAATGATGCCATTAGATGTATAATATTGGTTTGTGCATGATCAGTGTCACAGTCCTTGTTCAGTATTTGTTCCATACATGTACCTCAAACTTTAGCGACATTATGAAAAGCATTTTTATATTATAACAACCTAAATTCTCATGTTTAAAATATATAGTTGTACCCTGTAAATGTGCTAACAGTATTTCTATGATGTGTATATTTTATTTACACTAAGCGTTTAGAACCTATGTGGTGTGTTTTATGAGGAATTTGTTATTTTAATTTAATAAGAATAATATTTGTATCTCCTTTTCATATTTACTAAGATTTCATAAATACACTGATTTTCACTTTCGTTTTTTTGCTGGCGTCATTCAAGTGCTTTGTATCTTTTAATTAACCACATTTTCGATTCGTTTCCCTTTCACCACCAACATTTCGTTAAATGTTTATGTATGTATCAAACAGTTTCAATTCCTATACTTATATTGAAGTTTTCTTCCTATCTCAAAAGTATCACTTCCGTTCAATTTTTTAATTTTCATTTATATAGATGCAATAAGATTTGAAGTTTATTTTTAAAATTTAATTATTACCATTCAATATTTTCGAGAATAAAAATTTCAAATAAACGCTATATAATTAACCATTTCGTACACCAATAAACTGAAAGTATCTAACTACTAGTTTTGCATCATGCACTGTTAGAGATAAAGCACAACAAACAATGAGTGATTTTTTCATATTTGATAAATGTTTCTCAGTGTGTTCCATTAAATGTCTGGGAAGACAATTTGAAAATTTTCTCTGAATAAATTCCATATATGCAATATGTTACAAAAGCTAATAGCTACAACTTAGTCAACACACACAGACAGTTTCATAAAATTAGTGTATATTTAGGCTAGGTCTATATGAAAAATCATGTTTTGGTGCAGATAGCTGAAATGTCATTCTAACAGCTTACCAATTTTTCTGACACTGTACTAATATAGGGAGGTAGTGTTAGTAATCTGTGTACCCTCTGTTATAATATAAATATATATATCTTTTTCACAACATTTTGTCCATTTATATACAAATCTTTAAGTCCATGGCTCTTTACCTTTTTCATAAATGAATTAGTTGCACATATAAATACCAACTGTGATTATGGCACTTGGCTTTATCCGGATATTACCCAGATATTGTTACTATTGTTTGCAGATGATATTATCATTTTCTCGTCAACAATCAAAGGCTTGCAGAGTCAAATAAATGAACTTGATTGTTACTATGATAAACTGAAGTTGACAATAAACATGAAGTTCTTATTTTTAAAACGGATGCAAGTTATCAAGAAGACAAATATTTTATGGATGATCAACTTCTTTATTAACAATAGCGACGTTTCGGTATAGATCCTTATACCGTTATCGAGCATGTTATCAAGTAATGAAAACTGGTACCTTAAAGGAGAAAAAATAGAAACTACAGGATTTTATAAATATCTTAGTGTTTCACTTCAGCAGAAATTTATCATAACATTCACATCAAGCTGCTATACAAGCAAAGAAAGTATTTATGTGCATATTTAAGAATCTGAAAGATTTAGGAAACATTTCATACCAATCTTTTTTTTAAAATATTTGAGGTAAAGATACTCTCAATTCTATTATATGGGTCAGAAGTATGGGTCGTACACCACTTTGATGCCATAGAAAAGATTCATTTTTATGCATGCAAAAAGTATTTGGGTGTCAAGATAAACACATCTAGTTTGATGGTGTATGGAGTATGTAGAAGATTTTCTCTTCATATATATTCGAATATGAAAGTTATTAAATATTGGCTGAGACTTATTGACATGCCCCCCGACAGGTTACCAACAAAGTTTATAATATGATGTTAGTTTATGATAAAAATGGTAAAACAAACAGGGTGACTGGCGTAAGAAAACTACTTTTTAATTGTGGTTTAGGAACGACCAAAATGTGTAATCAAAATCGACTTTTGTCCTGTCATTAACCCAGAGGTTAACAGAAATTTATATGCAGACATGGACAATATCAATGATCCAACAAACAAGTGTTTTTATTACAAAATGATTAAATCTGAAATAATCAGGAAGATTACCCATCAAAGGTTACTGTCAAAATAACTCGAATGGCTCTTTCACGTTTTAGATGCTTATCTCATGACTTTTGTGTTGAGACAGGGCGCTATATAAAATTTACTCACGAAGAAAGAATCTGTAAGCTTTGTCGATTAGATTTAATAGAAGACGAATACCAAATCTTACTTATATGCCCTGTGTACTCACATCTTAGAGAAAAATACCTACAGGCATATTATCATAAATACCCAAATATTATGAATTGTTCTGCCCTGCTATCGAACACAGATAGTAATATTCTACAAAATCTTTCTATGTTCATTTATTATGCCTCCTTGTACAGACGGGATTTAATGAAATAATGTAATATATGTTAGGATGTGATGTATGATATGAACATATGATATATGACGTCATTAGATGTGAAATTATATCATAGATATTATATGTAACATGAATAGATGTCAAATGACAGATGTATGTGACGTGATGTGTTATGCCATTACATGTATTGTACAAATATGTAAATATTGTTCTCACTGTTTGTACTATAGGCCTGTGGCCTTTAAGTATTGAAATAAAGATTGAACATCAGATTGTAAACTTGTAAATAATCTATCAAGGATTATTTATCATGCAATGTATAACATTTTTTAGAAATATATATCTCTTAGACAACATTTTGTCCATTTATATACAAATCTTGTCTATCGTCAATATCATTTATTAATATCTTCAAAGCATTATTGATACACTTATTACACATGAATTACTGGGTTTAACATCATTCCTGTCAATACGTTTTACCACATTTGATCAGCATCTACTGAAATTAATTATAGATAATTTCACTTGCAGGAAAGAGGTTGATACCATGCATGACAATACCAAATGTACCGACACTCAAGAAAATGTTCTTCAAATCTAATTTTGCATTGTCATTTTACTGAAATTTAATAGAAGTGAATGTTTGTTTCATCAATCGATTCATCGAAAAATATGTACATTATGCTCTTGTGTCAAACAATCAACAATTTAAAAATTGCTAAAATTTTAGTTCGAAACATCCCAAACGTTCCCAATGCTTGATACCACATCTCACGAATTGTTGTACCCAATGTCTCCACAACGGGATATATATAAAAAGTTTATGTAAGACTAGTCGAGTTGGTGACCTTGGTGAATATTTCCGAAGCTCACGTAATGCTGACAGAATCGTAACTATACCATAAACTTAGGGTTATCTCATGACTAAGGAAGCTTCGAAGATCTGGACGAAAGTGAAAATGTTGGTAATGAAAGGGAAACGAAAATGTGGTAAATTTATAGTTACAACATCTTTGAATGATGCCCGACTAAACAAAAGTGAACACCAGTTTACTAATGGAACCTAGTTCTTAATAATAGGAGAGATTCTTCAAATTATATTCAATGAAACCATGAAAACTACA
Source organism: Gibbula magus (assembly GCA_936450465.1). Lineage (NCBI taxonomy): Eukaryota > Metazoa > Mollusca > Gastropoda > Trochida > Trochidae > Gibbula > Gibbula magus. Next base: position 50,142,781 of record OW388290.1, on the reverse strand, counting down.
CAACACACCATATATTTATAAATGTTTAGTGTTAAATAAAATGTACACAGCATATTTATTATACACATATCCAAGGTTACCACAGCGACTACTGTTTAAACTCCTTTGAAAGGGTTGCACCGTGTGTCTTCAAAATTTGTAATAGAGCATATTTTACAAATATTTGTTCTGTTCCGTCATACGATACAAGAAACATCTGTGTGATTAAATTTAGTAAAGCTGTTTTACTTGATTCATTGAGCGACAGGGGACATTGTCCTATAGGTTAAACCCTTTTCACTGTAACTCCATTGCTGTATCATCTTAACAAATTTGCTGACACCACATCAATTTCACGTCCCTGTTCTCCAAATGGAAGCATTATAAAGGCAACTGCCAATCTGAAATACAATATAGGATGTACATCAAATACCATTATCCCTGTCATAGCAGGATATAGCACTATACCAGGAAGTGGACAGATATAGATAAACGTTATAGAAGGATCACTTATACGTTCACTCCCTATATTGGGATCCTACATTTCAGTTTAAGTACCGGGAATTTTCTACTTTATGTAAGTGATGAAGGTGTCTCATAATGATAAAAAAAAAATAATTAAGATAAAGTACCAAATAAAACTGAAAAACAAGTCACACCATACATATTCAAAATGTCTCTAAATCATGTTTGGAGCATGTTATATTTCAATCCATGTCACATCGTGTGAGTGCCATTACTAAACACATATCATTATGTTCCTCGAGACCAGTGTGCAAATATTATCATGTAAAGCATAAAGCAATCTACATGAAATTAAAACTAGCTGTAATGTTGTTCTTCCCCTAAGTATGTCATTAGGGGACGTGTAACATTACATATAGTTTTATCTAGATTGAGCATACAGATGATTCAACACTTTAATACCTCAAACCGCAATACGAACATGTACGATACAATGTATATATGCTACACATTCTGAAATTTGTAGCATATTGTACATTTATAACGTGTAAATGTCATTAATTTATATGTTTTATCATCAAAAATCACTTTGTAATTAGTTAAATATAGTGATGATAATGGCAATGTTCTCAACTGGAAAACTTCTCAGCTCCATTTAACTACACATTATTTCTGAAATACGGAGTTTAAATAATGATAATAATGATGATACTGATCACCTCTCCTCCTTCGCCAATGTCAACAAGTTCAGCAACATAAGAATAGAGCCATTGGATATGTAGCTCATCACGATTGCATGATTTATTATCCAGGTTTGAGTATATGTAGATTGTTTTCTCAAGTAATAAAATGTACAATGTTGTAAAAGAAAGTCTTAAATGCCATAAATAAAAAAGAGCCATCGGCTCATCGGGTATATATATATATATATATATATATATATATATATATATATATATTTTGTAATTGACTTTTTATTACAGAAATCCAGGTCCTGTTACAGTAAAGGGGACTCCTGCCCAGGTACGCAGAAGCCCCATTGAAATTAAAATGGTGAAACAGATTTCTGTTGTTTTTTTCCATTTCAAGACAACAAAGAGACAATGACAAACATCACATTCACTCACACATTCACCCCGTTGTAATGTGTACATGAGATCATGGCAAGAAGAAATAATTCAGGTGGAAGGATTTGCAACATCATGGTATAACATCCATTTTGCATAGAACTTATCTTGTTTGCTTTTGCTATATGCTATATGTTTTTCAATAACATATCTGTTGTACATATAATGTCTAAAGTGATTAAAGTCTAGTGTAGATTTTAAAACCTTACACTTGTATATAAAAAACTTTGCTAACAATAATAGTAGATCAAAAACATCATCAGTGTATACATTCTTTCTCAACCCAAAAATAACAAGCTGCAAGTCAAAGTTCAAGTTGTAGATATGGGAACATTTCTCATTTAGCAATTTAAGAAAAGACTGCCAAAATGTCTGTACATGTCTACAATCCCAAAAAAGGTGTGAAATTGTCTCAACTTCGGATTGACAAAATGTGCAAAGGTTGCTATCTGCTATTTTGACCTTAAATAGGAAAGAGTTAGTTGACAAAATGTCATGTATTATTCTAAACTGAAACCACCTCAATTTAGTATCTGTTGTAGTCCTTAAAGGTTTCACAAATATATTTTCCCAATCTTATTCAGCTAGAATACATTCCTCCCATTTGTACTTGAATTTAAGGTTAACAACAGATTCACTTAAAATATAATAATAACACTTGGCACCTTTTTTGACAGACAAAAGTTTTCTGATAACATTATTATCATCTAAATGTTCAAAAGAAGTAGGCTTGGTAATGTTTAATTTATCCTGATAAATCTTGAAAGCTTTAATAAGGCCATTGTAATGGAGAAAGTTAATGTCAAGTTCATAGGTATTTTGGAATTCTTCAATAGTACGATAACCACCACCTGGATTAATAAAATCGCAAATTCGACTTACACCTCTATCAAACCATGAAGAAGAAAAGATTACCTCATTACCAATTTTTATATGTTTGTTATAATAAATTGGCTCTGTTATGAATTCATCAAATGACTCTGGCTGGATCGTATGTGTAAACTTGTCAAAAGCAACAATACAATCACACCAAAATTCATTCCTAGTTTCCTTTGCAAGTTTACTTGGAAAAGAGTTACCAAATACAGCTAGATTTGAAAGCTTTGGAGAGGAGGCATAACACAACTGTTTCCATTTGGACTCATTATTTACATCCAACAACTTTCTCATCTAAGACAACTTTAGAGAACTGACATACGAAAAAGCTTCAATCATACCAAGCCCACCATCTTTCACTGATTTACATGCAACAACTCTTTTGATCTTATCAGGCTTTCCACTCCATAGAAACTTAAAAAGCATCTTGTTTAATTCTGGAAGAAAAGTACCTGGTGGATTTGGGAGAGTAAGGAAAAGATAGTTTAATTTAGAAATAAGCAGAGATTTTATTATAGCAATTCTACCAAGAGGTGTAATTATTCTTTTCATCCATCGATTGATAATTATTTGAATCTCAAATAACTTATTTTAAAAATTCTTTTTGATCATAGCATTCAAATCAGTTGAAAAGACAACACCCAAAAGCTTGAAATATTCTGGATTCCACTGAAGACGTAGACAAGGCAAAAATTTTACTGAACTATTCCTTCTTGAACCAATCCATACCACCTGAGACTTGTCATAGTTAATTTTAAGACCTGATATATCAGCAAAGAAATTCAAGGTGTCAACTGTAGCTTCAAAAGATTTCTGAGAACCATCAAGAACAAACTCTGTGTCATCTGCATACTGAGTCAACAAGTACTCTTCATTATCAACTGTAATTCCTTTGATATTCGGATTTTTCCTTACAAGACCAGCCAGGATCTCTACACAAAGGATGAAGATATATGGCGACAGGGGGTCACCCTGTCTACAGCCCCGTTCCACAGAAAACCAAGGAGACAATGTGCCATTGATATTCAAACAAGAACTAGCGTCATTATAAAGGATATTAAACCAGTTAATAATGTCTTTTCCAAATCCAAAAAATGATAGTGTCTTATTTATGAATGACCATGAGACCGAATCAAATGCCTTTTCAAAATCTACTAAAAACAACATTCCAGGAATATCATTTGATTCTGTGTAGTTCATCAAATCATAAATCAATCTAATGTTATCACCAATGTATCTGTTGGACATGAAGCCAGTTTGATCGGTACTGATCAGTTTTGGGAGAACACGTTTGAATCTCTCAGCTATAACAGAAGAAAGAAGTTTATAAACAGTATTGAGAAGTGAAATAGGTCTCCGATTCTTCAAAAAACGCTTAGGCTTATCCCCCTTTGGGATACATGTAATAATACCTTGCCTCTGAGTCACTGACAAACTACCATTGGAGAAGCTGTAATTAAATGACCTCAACAAGAAAGGGGATAAATCTTTCCAGAAAAACTTAAAGAACTCATAAGTAAACCCATCAGAACCTGGACTTTTATTGTTTTTGGCCTTCTTCAAACACTTCAGGACTTCATCATAAGTTACTAAGCCTTCTAATGAGTCAGAGTCCTCTTTACTCAGTCTATACAAATCCTCATCAGCAAATAATACATCAAGTTCACAATCTTTCAGTATATGCTCCTTGGAAGAATACAATCCTTCATAAAAAGATTTTGCTTCAAGAACGATATCCTCTGTCTTCTCTACAGTAGATCCATCTTCTAAAACTAACTGGGACATACCTTTGCTGACATAGTTCCTATTTTCTAGGTTACAAAAATAGCGGCTGACCTTTTCTCCTTCATCTATCCATTTGGCCCTTGAGCGAATAATGATGCCCTCCATTTTTGCTTTACGGATTTCCTCTAATTCTTTTCTTTTTTTGTCCAATTTATCAATCTCAACAAAATATATATATATATATATATATATATATATATATATATATATATATATATATATATATATATATATATATATAAGACTAACATCTAAAATTAAAAATAAGGCATTGTCCAGTCACTGCATTAACAATTTACATTCCACTTTGGGTAAGGTAACAGCAACAACAAATATATTTAGTATAGACCTTTGCATTCTAAAGGGAAGTAACTCATTTACTTTAAAGGTATAACCACTGTTGTTTCGACTCTATAAGAGGTGATGTACAAGTTCACTCAAGGACTAATCTCACTAAGTATAGAAGCCTAAACTACGTATCGTATATAATATATTTTCAAATGGTAGTTGAAAGAGTAACTAACGCCGATTTATTCCTACATGTTTCAACTTTATCCTAAGGGAGGTTACATTACAGTGATCCCTGAGGATAAAGTTGAAACATGTAGGAGGAAATCGGCGTTAGTTATTCTTTCAACTACCATTCGAATATATACTGACTGTAAACTTGAACAAACACCCTATTTAAATATATATATATAAATAATAACTAACTCCAATTTCCTCCTACATGTTTTACTCGTCAGGGAAGTTTACATTACACCCTGAAGAGTAAAAATATATATACATAATGGGAGAAAGCCGTTATCCGTTATCCGTTATGGTTACTGTTATCAGGAACCCTGTCAGTGATTCTTTCATATCCAATAGTTTTACCACTTCTTGTATTTGCAGAAGTTTATGCACATTTACATGCAATATACGTGCTTACATCACGTGTTTAATACCCTGTGAAAGGCAAAAGGTAAACCTTTTCTTTTGTGGTTTTGGTTTCAGTAGAGAAGTGTATTAAAACCTTATATTTTGCATTGGTCACGAATTTCGGTTGTTGTTTTTTAAATTATAAAACCTTCAACCATTGACCTGCTAAGCAACAATACACTGCACGCTGTCTCTCAATGAACGATCACGTGTTGTAATCTTACTTCTTTCGTGCATATGACACACTGTGTTGATAAAATACGAAATCATTGTTTTCTATGAAAGACCATTTTGTGAATTTGCATTTTGTCTAAGCTCAGGAAAATGCATCGAAGACTTCAGAATCACATACTTATGTTTGAAAATGGTACAAAATGTTGCGGGGTTTGTCATAGTACTACAAGTGCTGTAATTTCCGTCCAAAGGAAGCTCTAATTCATGTACATGGTGTACATAGCGATTTGAAAGTCGACGAACATACACACGTGGCACAGATATATACATCCCCGTTCACTGCTGTATATATTCAAATTAACAAAACAAAATATATTACATTTCAAGTTCACAAACTTCATTTATGATGAAATTAGAACTTATATGGAGAACATTATAGCAATATGCGTGAATTTTATATTCTTAAATCACAAACTGATCACTATAATATGCACTTATCAGAGATATTTCTTCGAAGGGGGAAGGAGGGGTAGGGTGAGAGCCTTAAAGGGGCAGTAACACGTTTTTTGCAAATTTAATTTTTTCAAATTTCCCATTTATAATAATGGTTTATGTCATTTATATTTACTTTAGAGGGTAAAACATTTTATTACACAAACCAATTTTCCATAGTGGTTAAAAACGGCATTGCGTATACAGCAAAATATTGCATGGCAGCCATTTTATTGTGAACACATTTTATTATATTGAATGACAAAAAATGATCACCATGGCTTTACGGAACCATGTACACTGATTAACTTGATTTCCCGAAGAGGGAAGGGTGTTTTACTGTTGGTGACATTATTTTTCAAATACATTTCATCGACTTATTTCGCCGGAAAAACGTGCTACTGCCCCTTTAATATTTGTAAATCGACAGCATTTCTCATATATTTATCGTTGTACCGTCGTGAAATTGCAAACTGGAAGACGTACCATTAAACGGAAAATAAGTTTAGATGTATTCATCAAATTGACAATAACTTAAAATTTTAAACGTTTATGTATAGGCCTACTTTCCTTATACTCTTTTCGCGCACATTGTTGATAATTAGGCTAGAACGTCAGAAATTTTCAAGTAATGTTCAAGTGACAATTATGATAACAGGCAACATTTGAATATCCACTCAGATGCTATATATAGCTGCATACTGAACGTTTGTTTACCTACTAGTATATTTCAGTGCAAATTTGTAATTTGCATGTCTTTGAAGCATCGTATCAACGCGAACACTAAACCAATCACTTTGCATTTTTGTATTATAAGAGACCAGTTGAGTGTTACATAACATAATCTGATTTGATATCTCATAGTAAACAGTTACAGATTTGGCAACTCTTTCAAGTGCCCAGGGTCAATCTTTTCAAAACTACAGTTTTTATTTTCTTCTGTGAAATATATAGTAAATGATCAACTGGGTCAAACATACATCATGCATTTCCTCTTATACTAAATCAATATAATTGTGATTAAATTGACCTCATTTAGTCGATATGAAAACTTATTCGAAAATTAATTAAATTTGAATTTTCAAAAATTGAATACATTTGAGAATGATTATTTAACCCATGGATATACGATGATTATGGGATGTTTTGCACTTATTTCATAGACGTTATAATGAACATCAATTTACATGATATTTCCACTAAGAGACACAGGTAGGTGAACACACTTTCGGAAAGCAGCTGTAGGCTACAACTAGCTGTGGAAGATTTGAAAACCACAAACATACACAAATAGGAATTTTGATACAATTCTTTTATTCCACATTGAGACAATTACATGTATGTGTGAAACCATGATATCATTATATAATTCAAACTGGATTGATATCATGGATATCATGGGTCCTATTTACAGGACAAAGAGAAACAAAATATGACATACGTTCGAGTAGGAAACAACTCGCCATCTGATGTTTCTTCCAAGGTAATGATGAAGATATTGGACCGTGTTATACAGTCTTCTTAAACCCTGGAGTAACTATATAGGCATATCAAGCTAGGAGATGTCATCCTTAAAACAAAACACGTTATGCATTTACTACACACATTACATACGATACTAGATACTCATGAGGGTAATAAAAACAGTAGTTGATTATCCTATATTGTCTTGACAATGTTTGAAATGTACAAACCGTTTAATAAATGTTACAGAAAATATTAAGATTCTATTGATCCAAATAAATTGTGATAGCATTGTTTTACCTAAGCTTTTAAATTAAACAGGTAACCATGTCTATTTGATCGTCATACATGTATACAAAGTCTGCATAACGTGAGAAGGGAATAGTGAGAAATATATAGTCTATGTTTTGTGTGAACTTTTAAAAGATAAGCTGCATCGGAAATCTAGATAACAACAGTTATTAATCAAAATTTTAAAATGTTTCCATGGAACAATTATAATTTCGCCTTTCACATTAACGCTCTACTTACAGTTGTTATAAATAGAAAATATTAAATTCAATATACAACATAGATATAAATAACATTGCAACAGTGAAATAACACATTTGCATATAATTATGCAACAGAATAAGAAAATAAAAAGTGATAATTCTAGACAAGCATTAACAGAACGCCCCATACAGCATGCCCATAATCCCGTACACTGTATATGTTCAGACGTGCATCGATTTATCCCAGATAATCGACATGACGTAACGAGTTACTATTCATGGCATAACAATGGAGGTGGAACATTTGTTGCTGCCTGCAATATCTGCTGTTATTGATAATGCATATTTAGTATCGATTACAGTTTGCCATGTCACCATGCCATGATGGCGATATAGCGAGGTAGTGTAGTTGACATAGTCGACATGGGCATGATGGCGATATAGCGAGGTAGTGGAGTTGACATAGTCGACATGGGCATGTGTTATGGTATCATGATAACGATAGTCAGCGATACATATGTCATAATAGTGTAATACCACGACGGTAATATAATATACTAGATAAATGCATAAATATGGTCGTTTTTTTTTATGAATATCATATTGCATATATTTCATATTGAAATGTTTCTTTATTACATTTAAGTATAATGATTGAATCGCTCAATTGACATTGATAGGTTTTGTTATCGAGATAACTAGGGAGGGTTTATAAAATAAACAAATACATACAAATGAGGTTATTGATACGATATGAAATTATATGAAGGAAACGAAAGGAAATATTAGTAGTAATGTTAGTAGTTGCATAGTAGTAATTATGTTAGTAGCAGTAGTAACAGATGTAGGGCAGTAGAAGCATCTGTATATATTTAGCTTTTGAATCAATAAGTTATCGAGACATGACCCAACAGACAAGTATAGACAAGAAAGGATCACTGAACATTAGAAGATAAGTATATTTATTATACTTGGTTTCGTGCATGTGAATATATGACCACGTGTGTGATGGAAGAATGGGAATGTTTCTTATCAAGTTAACTGCTCTATCTAAATGGAAACATACATTGAGAGGGGAGAAGAATCATAAAGGGGGAGTATTCCATTAAACTAAAATTATAAGGTATGCAGAACAATTACTGTTTATGATACGTGTCTTTAAGATAAGTAACGACTAGAAAATCATTATATCCACTCAGGAATCAAATTAAAGTAAGAAAAGCTTCAGTTATAATAATTATCGATTTCATATAAAAGTATGCCAATATGATATGATATTTTGAGAACAGAACAAAATAAATATTAAGATTACATTGATAGTATAAAATCAACGGTTTACAATAATATAACAACATATATATAGAAGAGATTATATTGTCAACTACATGCACATTAAGAATTTATCCAAGATCATTCATGGATGTTATTATATTAAGGTAATATATAATGTTCATTTTATGTCGATTATATTCAATTTCGTGAATGAAATAAATCAATCAGTTTTCTAATAGTTACTGAAGTAGGTCAATGTATCTTTCAAGCTAAACATTCAATTAATTTATGTGGTAAAATCAAAAGAACATGTTCAAATGAAAGACCTACCATAAAGGATGGTAGGAACGTCAAGCCCTACATAGTAACCTTCCTTTCTAGTAAACATCCGGACTTTATACAGTTTAACTAAGTTGGGAATACCCAATACAGGTTATATAAACTTCTATTGAGATTATCTTAAGCAAACATATTTAATGAATATTCTAGGATTTAACCATTTCGTTTTGTCACTATTTGAAATTACTTTTGTTTTTGCTAATTATGTCAAGATCTATTGAATATATCGTATTCCAATGTATCTTATAGTTTAATGACATTCAAAATCAACGATCAAATAATAAAATTTAATCACTTTATTGATTTAATATAATGATACACGATCAAATTGTAAATTTTATGGATTTAAAGTATGATATATAGCTAATTCTTTAAAAACCTTGAATTAAACTGAACATTAAAAATACCAGACAAATTTCATGGAATGACATTGGGAAAATATGGCACATTTCTATGTTTGTCGACATTGACAAAGTCAACAGACTATGATTAACAGTAATTATTTGAATGTATGTAATATATGATAGCTGAAACCTGAAAATAAAACTGAACAGTGTATATAAAAATATAGGTAATTTTAAACAAAGATGGATAAAGATACACGAACATTTAAAGTTCAAAGATATTCTGTCATAGATATACACTGTGCATATATTTATTTAATATAAATAAAGTATAACATGAACTTAGTTACATGTGTACCATTAATCTTTATCAGAAAAAGCTTTATCACTTTGAAATAAAAAACGATTTGACTACAATATTCAGTCATACAATTCTACTTATGTATGTCATATATATATAACGTACAGAAATCTGTTTAGAAGACTTGTAAAGTCACCATTAAAATGATTTCTACAGCAAGTGTCATCTGAAGTATTATATATATATATATATATATATATATATATATATCCAGTTCACAGTAGGAGAGTGCTTAATACATAAAATGTAGAGCGTAAATACAAATGGAGACACGTTTATATACTCACATTGCAACTAAAAGTTTCACGCACACACTGCGTATATATATATATTAAGAGTGAAATAGATCACGACATTGGTAACAAATCTGTAAAATAAGTTATCACCGCCTAAACTACATTCATAAACCAGTTACCAAATGAGCAGGTACATGCACCAAACCATGCAGAGCTGATATACGATCGTCTCCTGTGTTAAGATTACCTATTGCGTGAATACAGCGAGCTTTGTTGCTTTGTAATGTCTGGAGACGTCATGTTCATTTCATGCATGTCAAATATGTCTCGTATTTCTCTCATAGCCCGTGTAAAGTGTGTCAATGCGGCATGATGACACAGTTCACTATCACTTATAACTTTTCTCATTTTTCAATCAGACGGGAGTGATGAAATTTTAATGTTTATTTGTTTTACTTTTCGTGTACTTCCTTGTAGCAGAAACAGAGAATAATCAAAAAATAAATTTAATAACCGATAGCTGGTATAGTTTTTATTACATTATAGATTTCATCGAAGATTGGAAGGTTGGGGTTGGTTTTCATGGTAATGTGTACTTCAAAGTATTTTTTAATTACTTGTAACTCTATTCCGTTGTAGATTTCTTTGGAACCGAAAAGTGGATTGATGATAAAAGTGTGTGGTTTTTTTACAAACATTTACTGTTTGCTTTAACACACACCGCGTTTTTTTATACTTTCTGCGCGTTCGTTTGCAATGTTGCAAAATCTACTTTTAAAAGGATTTCAATTTGATAATAAAATGAATTGAAAACACATTTTATGTTAAAATTTAAATTTGTAAACTGGCGCCTTGTCGTTTCTATGTCGTTAGTGTTACGAATCAACTTTCTTTTGTAAATATTAATTTAAGTCTCCAACTTTTTAAGAAACATTGACAACAGCAAATAACTTCTCTCCATTTTGGATATTCTATAATGCACTTCTTAATATACATATACATGCATATTATGAGTTTTTCATTGCAAGTGTTCAAAACGAAGTAATTGGATTTTATGATTACGTGTTCAAGAGTTGAAAAACGTTGAAAAAAAGTATTTAAAAAATTGCTTAAAAATCAGAAGCAAAGTGTACATCAGTTTTTAAAATGTTCAAAATTTCAAAAGAATTTATTAAATTCTTGTAATTTAGACTTTAACCATTACTAAAAAGATATTGTACATTATGATAAACATTTCTGAAATACATTACTCAAACAAAAATGATTATGAAATATTAAAAATAGTATTCCATTGAAGCGAAAATAATAATTCTCACTCAAATATGCTCTGTTTCACATTAGAAATTGAAGGTATTCACTAACCCTCACTATAACGCGCAAACGTAACTTATCTTCCCCACCAAAAGTGTGAAGAATGCATTAAGCCTACTACAGCAGTATACCAAAGGGGCAATAACTGCTGTAGCAGTGAACTTCTTTAGTACTTTTAAACCCGGAAGTAAACCAATTGTTTCAAACAAAACGTCAATTTTTAACAAGGAATTTTCAAAAACATTCCTGTAAATAATACACACATTAGTTTATGTAAATAATCATAAAAGAAATGCAGAAATAGAATGCAAGCTTAGAATGCAAAAATAAAATACTATACCGACTCGAATAATCCAGTGATACTTCGTCCAGACTTCCACTGAGTATGCTTTTCGTTCAAAGTTGAATATTCAAACTTAATTTAGGATTTCTGGGGGCATTTTCGCTTTTGAAACGTTTACGTAATGCTCCAAGAAGCCCCAAATGTGTTTGAAATGAACATGGTTGTCAATTGCCTGCCTCTCAGTCTCTCAAGCCCAGACGTCCGACCTCATTGGCGACCAATCAGGAGTAACACGCTCTCCTCGCAAATCTCGTGCTATTTCTCAGAAATAGCTAGGCTGTTTACCCGCCGCATGTCTGTACTCGATACAATCAATGGACATTGCACGTTGGTTTGAAACTGACATGACACATGCACCGTAATATATACCATTCGTCTGTTGGCTCAAACAGGACGTAATGCACTAGACAGATATGTGAGTGTGTATATATATTCATTTTGACAATGAGTAGGCGTGTCTAAAAGCTTTGAAAAGCGCTCTTCGGGAACGCTAAATACTATATCTTTTATACTTACCCGGGGTAGTTTGAAACCGACCTGCTTTTTGGAGAACTGTTGTGACTCGACTCTGGAATGAATGGAGTTCCAGGAATCGATGTTTATTTTTAGAAAAAAAATCATTAGTATCAGGAATCATTAACAATTGGTGAAGCTGAACAAATCTCTTTGTCAAATGGTGTGATTTTGTTTATTTGAAAACATAAATCCATAATTGAAAACATTATTGAATATGTTTAACGAGTTTCCTCAAAAGTAGATACTTTTTTAAATAAAATATCTATGTTACAATGTTTCAACTTCTCAAATAAAAGATGTTATTGACAGTATGATATGCATTTAAAGATTTAAATTATTATTCGTTGATACATATTTAGAAAAAAATGTTCTAATCTCAAGTATTTCTTACAAAGTGTTTATTAAGCATGTACCTGTCTTGATTGAGAATGCTTTAAATTACTTGTGATGATTACAGCATGCTTTACAGTAGATTGTCTGTTGACAGTATCTTTATTCACTTCTATGTCAACTGTATATTACACTTAAATGTTTTGACCTAATATCAATATTATGAAATCAATTATATTCATACATAGTAAAATACAAAGTACATGTATATATGTTGATTATCTGAGCACTGTTTGAATACTTTTATAATCAATAATATTCATAAATAGTCAACATTCTAAAAATCCATAGCATTCATGAAAAGTCCAATAATACTAAGTAGTTATGTTGACTATTTGAGCCAGATGTCCAATTGGGTTTTAAAATTCAATAACATTCATGCATATAGTCAAAAAACAATGTGGTTATTCGAGCACAGTTTTAAAGATTTTAAAATCAATCAAATTAATATATAGTCAATTACCAAGTAGGCATTTTAAAATAAACATGATATTAAGAAATTTTAGGATTACTTTCTGCCTTTTCATTTTAACCTTGATACAAATGAACAAAACAACAACGGCTAATCTTCAAATGAAAGAAAGAATACAAAATATTTGACTTATTTAACATGATAAAGTGCGCAACACTGGAATAAACTCGTCGTATACATGCCCACACAAGCCTTTATATACCGCTATTAAAACATTTCAGAAGAAAGTCAGAATACAGCTTTTTCTTTATAATTGTTTTTTACTCTGCAAAATTAATTTGACATGATATTGAATTCTCGCCTACATACAGCTGCATCCCAAAAGTTTGTTGAATTTATGGTGTATCAACCCGTAATTATCATGTAATTAGCATATCATTTGCATTATTTCAACTGCATGTACTGACACAACTTTTACTCATTCTTTATCAACCATGCGCCCAACTCAAAACTCAAAATATCACTCAAAATACTGGTACATAATTTACATTATGGGACACATTTAACATTTGAACTTTGAAAGCATACATTTAATAAAAGCTAATAACTTTTCACTTCAGCTTTTTTCTTCGTGCACACTTAGTGATACAATGCAATATTTATCCATTTGAAATACCGTGTCGGAATATAAGTTCATTTTACATTTACATCATTAAAATAGCTACATCTTAATGAACGACGAAGGTGGTCAGTAATTGCTGGGTAATCGCACAATCTACATGTTCTGTTTACTCTTACAATGCTTAGAACATGTTTAGTAATTCGATATTTCAGTATTGGAATATAAACATTTGTTGGAAGAATTAAATAACGTTCAAATGTAATGAAATCTCTATAAGACAGTACATTGGACTAACATCTATCAATGAAGGCCAATTCTGGATAAACTTATCTTTTAAGACTAGTTCAACCTTTCAGTGTTGACAGAATATGGAGTATTAAACATAGACCTAGGAGAGTTAACACTTCTCCAAAAATATTTAATCACTCATTATCTTCACAATGCTACTTTTTCACTCTAACGAGGTTGTATAAGGCATGGACAAGTTTCACATTTGTAATATTGTGTAAGATATAGGAATGCCAGTATCCCATTAAGCATTCTACAATCTTAATCCGTAGTGGGTACCTTCCCAATTCCCCGTAGACCATAGAGTAGATACTTTAAAGGGGCAATAGCACGTTTTTTTCGCTGAAATAAGTCGATAAAATGAATTTGAAAAATAATGTCATCAACAGTAAAATACCCTTCCCTCGTCAGAAGATCAAGTTAAAAATGAGTTTACATGGTTCTGAAAAGCCATGGGAATCGTTTTTGTCATTCGAAATAATAAAATGTGCTCACAATAAAATGGCCGCCATGCAATTTTTGCTTTATACGCAACACTGTTATTACCACTATGGATAATTGGTTTGTGTAATAAAATGGTTTAACTTCTAAACTAAATATAAATGTCATAAGCCATCATTTTAAATGGGAAATTTGAAAAAATAAAATTTGCAAAAAACGTGCTACTGCCTCTTTAAGGTTACACATTTCAAAACTTGTTCGATGGCTTCCATGGCTTAATATTCCCAGATTTCACAATCATAGCAATGGATAGGAACAACCATTACATCAAAAGCCCGGATTAAACAAGCAATGGGAAGGTTAATATTATTGCTCTTGTAAACAGTCGTGGCTCCTGAGTCAATGAAAGTCTCCGTAGCATGTGACATTTTTTCTAGATCTAAGTAGTTTTATACCAAGATACATATAACAATCAACACTTTCGAGTGTGTGTTAACATTATGTACATTGTAGGTTTTGTAGGTTCTCCATTCTCCGATGCCTCACAAACTTCACTCATTACATGAAAAGTTGCACTAAGATGCTCAAATAGGTGCAGGTATTTTCTAATGCATCTGTAGCCTTTCTGAAGTTTCGAACATAAATCTCATTAAATGATTTGAAAGGAATTTAAATAAAAAGATTGGAAATTTCAGCCTAAAGGATTGGAAAATTATTTTCTGTACATTTACGAAGAACTTTAACATGATTACTTGTTCAAACATATAAACGTCATCTAAGACATTTACTCCATAATGTGAAAAATATAAATACAAAATTCGATTAACCTATCCTATACGAAATTTCAAGTAATTGTTTTTACCAAACATGTGCTCCTTGCATTATCATCTGAAGCAGATTTCTCGAAACTTGATAACTACCCTATTGAATTCGCCACATTGAGCAGATATTCATTGAACTTGTTTAGCGGAAATTTTTACATGGATAAACTTCACAAAGTTGGTATATTCTGCATGCATTTTCACGCAGTTTAGACTATTCATCTTACAGGATGAACTAATA
This sequence comes from Gibbula magus, assembly GCA_936450465.1. Classification (NCBI taxonomy): domain Eukaryota; kingdom Metazoa; phylum Mollusca; class Gastropoda; order Trochida; family Trochidae; genus Gibbula; species Gibbula magus. The sequence goes on along the minus strand of OW388290.1, from coordinate 50,127,067 downwards.
TTTCCGTGTCACTTTCCGGTGAATTTGTAGCAGCCAATCGTCAACTGAAACCAACAAGCATTTGGGAATTATTTAGTAGTGGATCAAGTTTCGGTTTGTTCTATTTTACTCATACTTAATTTTGTTTAATAATGAATCTAATATAATTTACATTATCCATAATTAATGTGTATCAACATGTTTAAAAGCTTGGGCATGGCTGTCTACATTTCCTGTGCCACTTGGTACACAATGTAACATAAATGTAAAGTATATCAACTGTACTGGAATGTAAATGAAACTGTTCACATCTTAATAACACGTAATACGCATGAAATACAATGAACTAAATTAGAACGTATTCAAATGCAATGGAATGGAACATTATGTTAGTGTAATGTATAATCACATGGTAATGTAATTCATATGTAAAAACATCAATGCAATTTAAAAAATAATTGAAAAAAAGTAATGGATCAGGAACAATAATAAATAATAAATAATGAAATGTTATATCATGAAACGTAATGTAATTTTTTTTTAAATTTATGTAAAATGTCTACATATAAGGTAACATAACGATGGAGAAAGATTCATTGAAACTTGTATGGTGTATATAATAATGAATGTAAATTAACATTTTGAAACGTAGGTTAACATTAATTTACAAAATGCACCAATGTACCATAGGATGGTATGTTGTAACATAACTATAGTAATGTTACATAATGAATTGTTGTCAAACATACGAAATATAAGATACTATAGAGAATGTAATGTAAGACAACTAATTGTAATGCCTAATAAATTGAGATGTAAACTATCACGTAAATGCACATGTCTAAATGATATGTTTGTAAAGTAAATTAACTAATGCATAAGAAATATAACACAAAATAAAGTCTGTAAAAGTAAGAGTTTTCAGAATTTTTTACTAACGAGGAAACCTTTAAGTTTCACTGATAATCGATTAAAATATGTCATGTACAAAAATTTTAAGGAAGGGAATATTTTCCAAAATAATTATTTTCAATTCGATGAAAATTAATTCCTTCCCCGAAATACAAAAATTCCATTTTCCAAAGATCATCCATTTAACGGTATAAAGAAGATAGATATGTGAGAGATAAGCCTACATGAAACAAGTTATTTAAAGGTACAATGGCCATTGCAATTATTTGTTCAAAACCTTGTTGTTTTAGAAAATTGAAGAATAACTGTTGATTTGAATTCAAGCTTTTAAAAGCATTGTAACGACGATCCAATATTACAACTTATGTAAGTTTTTAATTTAACTAAGCTTGTACGGTCATGTCTATGTTATAATGAAAGAAAAGTAACATGAATGTTTGCAGTTTTTAACATGGAAACATATTGTCGTCAGACTATACAGGCATATGAATTTCAAATACCAACAGTTACACAGTTCTGTCTCCATGTGACGGAGGTTATGCAAGAATGAACTTGAAATACACAAAAGATCTCACGACTATTGCAAATGGAACTGAATCAAGAGTGATTGTACAACACGAGTACTCTTCCTGTAAGTCGATATCAACTAGCACGGTTACAGATATGCTTCAAGTCAATAAGGGGTTTGCTGTTACGTTAAACACTATGTATGACTACTTATCACTAAAAACCGGCACAGATAGCTTCAATGATAACAATTCCATACTTATTCCATTGTGTGGAGAATGCCATTTACAGCAAATAACAAATACGCAATAGCAATCATCATGACACACGGGCCTGAATTGATGGTCAGAAGAGAAGCAACCAAAAAACGTAACGTGGATTTAATGTCACAACCAAACACAGATCACACATGGCAGTGAGTTACCATGCCCAATCAGTAATGCGCTTGTATAACCAAATACCTTTCAGTAATAACACAGACCATGTTCACACTCCACCAGCATGCACTGTCCTCCACTGACCAGTTACAAGTATCTACCATACAGCAATACCCTCGTCTCCGGACCTGGTATCTACCATACAGCAACACCCTCGTCTCCGGACCTGGTTCCTGGTAGACGATCAGGAAGAAAAAGTGTTGGTATTTATAACAAATATACCGGAATATCAAAGATAGGGTACACGTGACGCTGACTGCACATGCGCTCATCATAGCCGAGGATGGTATAAATGAATCTCGTGATGCTGTGATTTAGGAAGACTTCCAACAACATACAGTGATGAATAAGTGTCACGCTTGAATTACAAAACAGAGAGAATTACTATAAAATATTAATACAAATGCAATGCAAAAAGCTGGTCGCCCATGATTCATAAATCTCGCAGGTGTTCCAGATTATATATTTAAGAATAAGTAAGAATAAGAATCGTAAAAAATGGCTTTGAACAATAATCTGTGTTCTCTGTTCCTAAAGGATACATTTACGAACAAGAACATACTTCAGCCGCGAAACCAGTCATAAATGACTATGGAAATAGTTGACAACTTGCCAAAAGCTGGCCACACCTTCAAACCGCCCTCGTTCAAAAGGATCTTAGTTTGAAAGCCTTACTCCTGAGGAAGTGACAGTTTTTCACCTGCTTGACTTTGAAAGAGGCTAGACTGTCCTACTTACCTGACAACACCCACGATGCAATAAAATACCTGTACCTACCCACTCAGGAGGAATTTTGATCGATCTTATATCATAATGAGTATATGTAATATTTAGTTAAAAGACTCTATCAAATTACTCTAATATAATAATGTTTACATACTGTCGTTAAGTCTTGCTGAAATTGAACTTAATCTGTGTTCTGAAAATTCATTGACAAAGTACGAAGGTGTTCGAAATAAACACCTTTAAGTGTATGCCATTCCTCGTATACCAGATGTGTGTATATGTTACAAACAATTATGTGTTTCTATCAACTTCAGAATGAATGTTCATAAGATCCTCTCTCATCGACGTTTTGTAGTTTATTCGTTAATATATTCGCAGATCAAAAAACACTTGAATTGCTTCAGACTTCTCTATTATAACCATGTGACCAATCAACGTTTCCCTGGTCAATACTGCTGACCAATCAGCCTGTTTTGAAATATTTATTTTACAGTTGTTAGGACTTTATATATAATAAACATGACTAAATTGGGATTTGACATAGTTTTTTTAAATAAGAAAGCCACCAGAAAGAGAAAACTTCAAGAAGACAAAGTCATTAAAAGATAAGACGTTTTACAATGTACATGTATATACTTACTCGTTCATCAGTTTAAAGGGGCTGTTCCATCTAGTATTGCTCGGAAACTTAATAGGATGGGGTATTATCATTTGCAAATGTATTTGATGCCTCATCAAAATAAGTATGTTTGAAGCATGGGATGTTATATATAAAATCAAGGATATCAATGAACAAATGGATTATCGATCCCTATGGATTTCCTTTTCACGGAAATTACCTGAGTCGTACTGCCGCTTTTATTCTCCGAAAAGTTCTTAGGACAAAGAACTCGATATCCAGAATTTACTTTGGTAAGATTGACGTTAAAGAAGTTTGGATTTACTCATAGATTTATGTAGATTTCATCTTCTTTTGATGTTTCAATACCAGAATGACTTGGATATACCCAAAATGATACAAACTTCGTTCATGAAGTAATGGTGTGTATAAATGATTACGTTCACTCTGTTTATTGTTCAAATCCAATAAAATCTACCAAAATAATGAACATTAAACCTTATAATTGTCAGTAAAATGTGCTCCTTAACCGAATGAAACAAATATTTGACATACAATGCATGTTCGTACATGTACATATATTCTCTTTGAAGAACATTTAGAAAAAAAATCTTGTCCACTGGTAATATTATAAATTTCAATACTTTTCATTACAAATATGCCTTTTTAGAATTGAATTAAAATGTCTTTTGGACATGGACCACGAAATTTCGACATGAATGTTTATTTCCTTTTAATTGCTTTTAACAAAGTTGTTCAAATGAAGGGATGTGGTATACTTAAGCTTGTCAAAGTTGGTAATTCCCTCTCCTTTATACAATGCACACTTATGAACTGTATAACGACAAATTGAGATGCAATATATTTACGAAAGTAAAAATCAAAATATACTGATAACAATAATGTTAATATTAGAGTTATGAATGGATTAATGTTTTATATTATCCTTTGGATACAGGATGGTAGTTGTGAAATATTTCAGGTTTGTATACATGTGTGTGTAAATACATATTCGTTATGACCACTTATATAACCAATCCTGAGAAATTCCGTTCTACAGATATAACAAATTGTATTTATAAATGACATAGAACTCTGAGGATATTCATGAATTTTAGTTTTGATGAATTATAATTACACAAAACAACATGTTATAATTTCGTCAGCATGATGATATAATGATATTTAATGAGACATATTCTCGTGCAATATAAACACTCGTGTCAAAAGCGATGCTTCATCGTGGCGTGACTCACGTGTACTTGTGCAAGTCACTGTTAACATCTCTACTTTTAATACATTTAGGTTAAGTTATTTTCTTGAGCGATGTTTTTACATGCGTATATGATCTTTTATACATGAAATGAACTGTTTAGGTTAAGATACATTCTGATGTTACTTTCTTCTGATACAGCATTGTCATATTCTCATATATAAATCATTTTCATATAGATCGAACACTAATGTTTTTATTTCGATTTTCATTTATTGGCCAAACTTTTCATTGATAAAATTTCGTATAACATATAGTTAATAGTTCATTTTATCATATATATTTTTAATCCTATTTATTTTACCTGAAATAAATACAAATTACCTTTTCCGTAATTATCGCCTTTGGCACAAGTTTATAATCTGAAATCTTCCTTTCCAAACTAAGCAAACCTTATTCAATGTTGATAGGTTATTTTGATTCGGAAACTAAGTTTAGAATTCTACTATATCTTTGAAAGGTTCCTCCATTTTAACTAACATTGATATGTATGTTACATAGTTTGACGTATTATTTCGTATATATATATTGACTTTCAAAAAATAATTTGATGAAAATACTAAAGCCATTAGACAATGTTCACAAAATCAGCATATTGTTGAAAAGCAAGTCTTCATGAATAACTTATAGGATAAATCTAAACATCAATAAAAACTAGCATACCAAAGCAACACTACCAACAAAAATGCAAGATATTTGAAAGACCACGATTGAAACAAGTTACATCATGTCCCGAGAAACTTAAATGAATTTTGTAAAAATATTATCTGTTCATCTTTGGCGAAAATAACCAATGTACTTCGTCAGTTATCTCCGTAACCTGGCAATAAACGTTTACCACTTCTTAGCCCAATTTCTTCGTTTTGTAAAGAAACCCACCGATAATCATTTAACCAAATGAGAATAACATAAGGAAAACTATACAATCCTTAGAAACAATTGACATTTTTGAATATTTCATTTTCAGTTATCTATATACAGCATACTATATTTCCTTCCGTGAATAAATGGATAACAATCGTCGACTGTTCAATATATATTGTGTTCATTGTAACTAAATAGATTAATCTTTGAAAACGTATAGTGTTTTAATCTTTCATATCCAAAAGTGTGTTGTTGATTTAATGCACAACATATGTAATCAATATATATTTGACTATATGGCAATAAACAAATTCCAAATTCCAATCAATTAATACCGAACAGTATTTCCAAAAAGTATTTGATCAATGTTTACTGGTATTTACTTTGATATCACTATGTCCATATTTAATAATAGATTAAAACCATTTCAACAACTTGATGATAGTTTAATATTAACAAAACATTAATCAACTTTAAATTCAACATTAATTCATCAACAATATTTGAACGAATCAATCAATAATTAATACAATAAAACATATTTATATACTATTTCATGAATACTTATTATTTCTATTGTTTAACGTTATATACATGAAGAGAATAATTATAATCTACTTACTTAGTTGTTTACTTTAATTAGTTACTTCATTACCACATACGTTTTGACGACGATTATAACAATTGTGTATAATGAGTAAATGTATTTATGTTACCATTTTATGCATGATTAAGCATGACATGGTATAACAAATTATCCTTGCAGTAAATAGTTTTTAAATACCATTTTGCTCTGTTATTCAATATCCATATCCATATCCATATCCATATCCATATCCCTATGTAAATTAATTCACCTCGGAAACTTATCTAACCTTTTTCTGTTTTTTGTTTGTTTATATTATTTTTGTTTTGATGATTAATACATTGTATATTATTTTTAGGTAATGCGTAATGAGTTTATCTCCACAGGATATCTGCAACAGTCCTATTTTGCAAACATTTAGAGTTAACAAGATATATAACGGTCTAATCGATAATAAATGTATTAATGTATTGAAGATATTTCCCTCCTCCATGCATATTCCAACAGTAAATATAGACATTTCTCAATGTGATACTGTATTTATCACTTTCGTCGATTACATTTTAACGTTAACTTTATGTAGTGTAAGGATAAGCTGGAAAAGCTTGACAATTTAAATTTAATTAAAGAATATCTCAAATTTACAAAAACAAAACTTACTAGATGTTTATGCTTGACAAGCCTTATTTCTCATATTGCTATATGACCTTTTGTGTTGATTTTGCTGTGAAACACCTCCAACCTTTCTTCACAATTCCAAACTATTCACCTTTGATGGAAAGTAAAGACAATGTTACTTTAATAATCTGATCTAAACAGAAAACCTTTACAATGAAATGCACAATTCAGATTGAAATACACCCTTGTTTTAAAATCGTAAACTTCTAATAAATTGTTTCGAAGAAAGCGTCCAGGCAAGATTTCCGTGACTAAGTAGGATCTGGGGAGAGACGGGAGAACGAGCGCTCAAACAATGAGACAAGACTTTATAAACTAAATAATATATTTTGGGGTATTTTATCAGATTTGTCATTACTGTCATATCGTCATCACCTTGACATACATGGTGATAGTTTATTGTGTACATGCAAGAAATAGTTTAACTATTGCAGAAAATATGAATAACAGAGACTTCAATAGGACTAATGTTGAATGATATTTGCAGTATATTTCATAGTAGTGAACATCTCTGGCCTGCAGTATAATGAAGTTAAAGTTTGCAGTGTGTCATGTCTATAACACAAAGTTTTACAATATCAGTCAAACGATTCTGAGGATTGACAATAGCAATCATCGGGAAACTGTTCAAATCTAGATATGACTATATTATTTATTATCCAGATGGACATAGAGCCCCAAGGAAGGGTTTGGTATCCTGTATTTCCTATTGGCTGATGATCCAATCAGTCTGGAGTTATCGGCTCTGATTGGCTACATATGTGTCCATTGTATAACATCATTAACGCTGAATAACAGTACAATAACAGTGTTTGGTCAAAGGGTTATTGTTATTGTGGATTTTTTTTATTATAACAAAATAGTAATATCAATTAATACTGAATACATTAAGTACACACTGTACTTGTACAAGAATGTTATTTGGTCAAAGAGTTATTGTGGAATTTTGTTATCATAACAAAATGGTAATATCAATTAATACTGAATACATAAAGTACATACTGTACTTGTACAAGAATATTATTTGGTCCAAAATGTAATTGTTATTGTGGACATTGTTTGTTTATTTTTAAAAAAAGTAAGTTCTTCAAAAAATACAAATTAATTAAAAAATATATGAATAACCGGAAGATTTTTTTTCTTGAAGAATGTGGTTTCTGAAACCTGGCAAAGATGAAAATCATATGGCACTGTAAGATTTCCTTCATGTTTCAGAATTAATAAGGACATGTTGAGTTGGACAATAGGGTTTCTACTACAGACACCTCTAATTATTGAAAATGTGACCATAGTTAGTAAATTATGTGAAAAGTGAAAACTGTCTTCCTATATAAAGGAATGTTTCAAAAAGTAATATACGACGTATAAAAATGACATTCTCCTATTTAATAAACACACACGCATAAAACGATATTGGTATGATTTTATTCACATGTAGCATTCGCATGGAAATTAAAATGCTTCTTTAAATAAGGAAAACTGATGTTACTACTGGAATTAATGTAAAGGCCAATATCTAAAGAATACGAGATCTTCTGGGTAAAAATTGTGACATTCCACCTGATGAAGGAGTAAGGGTATGCTCAGAAACGTCGTGTATATCAACATTAAAGAATTTTTTATACAGAAAACTACTGGTTTCTTGATATGTATGCCACTTCTAAATACCCTTTAAAGACTTGACCCAATATCAAAGATAAACCTTTCCTAGGTTATTTTAAGTTATGTTTCCAAATGAAATGTCATGATTTGTAATTTTTTGACACTTTCAATATTGAAATATATTTCCTAAAATAGCATAATAATAATATGTAAGATTGTTTTATTCGGTATCACACTATAGCTACCTGCAATAGTAAACGTTTGTATTTTTTGGGACTAGTCTCTTACGGGATTCGAAACCACGCTATCAGAACTAGGCCCCAGACTGTACCACCAGCTTATCTATTCGGCCATTGTGACCTCGACAGAAACGAGGTCCAATAAGCTAGTTTTACATTAATTAACACCATCATGTACAAGAATTAGTATCATTGCGGACAGTGTGCTCCCAAATTAAGTAATGCTTGGTTTGTTCACTATCTTAATGAAGTGTATTTCTAATCGATAATGTGTTTGATAAATAAAACCATAATCAACCAAACATTTCACATGACTTCTTATCGACAACGAGTAGCGGGTAACGATCATGTTTCGTTCTCACTATACACAAGGGGATTATTGATATTATGAAGAGAAGAATATAAATTTAATATATAATAAATTACTTTGAAGAACATGTTTCCTCAAAAACTTACATTTCTTATGCTAAAGTTACAACTTATATCTATTTTTAACGACAGCTTAGCTAAATTACACAAGTAGGCGAGATAACGTGTTTGCATTACTTGTCAGTTGCAATTACAAATGGAATTCAAAGAGTTCTTAAAGCCTGTGTTTCTTGCTGAAAGAATGTGGTATCAAATTGAACAAGTTTATAATCATATAAAACATGACTTCTTGTAGGCAATGCCCTTTACAACTACGTGTTGGTTTATACACACCACTTACAAAGAGTGTAGATAACCTGCTTAATATTTGATAACGTTACTACTTAAATCTGTGATATATCCAAGAGGACAAGTCAACTTGCTGTATTGGCATATTAAACAGTTAACGTATATGTAGGAATTGAAACTATAAAGTATCTCAGAGACGCTATTTCTATTTCCTGGGGAATAGGTTTTCTTGAAAACGAGGCCTCGAGGAGATAAAAATATACGACATTTATGAACGTCATGTATACAACAGGTGTGTCATGTTGTTGATGCGTGTATACCTTTCATTTAGAGGATTGTACCTGCCTGCCTTCCTGAAGATCGACATATATTCTCTAAGAATGAGATCTCTAAAATAGACGTGACCAGTTAAAAACATTTGCAACAAGTTGAATGGCATTCCATAAGTTGTTGCGATCATAAAGTTCACGATATCCTTTCACAAAGCACTGAGGTGATCGTAAGTCAGTAAGATAGCCTTAGTGCAATGTTAAAGCATGGGAGTTAACCTTATTAACCTTAGTAGAGGATGCTTTCTGAAAGGAACCCCAGGATGTTATGTATATTCAACACTTAATGCACTGTCTGCTGTGTGTGGCTGTACGTTCTCGCTAAGTATGTAAGGACCATTCAGAGAATGACGATATTGAATATCCATTACATCATATATTTTGTTGTTCAATACAGTCATGTTCACACAGAAAGTTGTGTCATAATGGCGAAACGTTTCTATAAAAAGACAATTAAAGACACTTTAAAAACTCCTGATTATTATTATTACAGCTTGAATGAGTGTACATATAATTTAGTACCCCTGGCCTACAGTGATCGAGCGCTTCAAAAGTAGCCACGGACACGTTTAGCTATTTAGTAGCAGGAAATTACTTCTCCAAAATCTGTAAATTTCGTCTTCCACTGCCCTCAACGTATGCTTATTTATTACGTGTAAATTGCATGTATAACAGGTAATGTTTAATCACGTGACCTATCACTTATGGCACCATGCCAAAGCAAAAAACCCAGGTCATTTCCAAGAAGTATAGCCTAAAACAGAAGTCCTTTTATGAATTACGAATGTATAGTTATAGAACTATCGATAATTTCCTGTGGAACAGTCCTTGAAAGGAAATATTGTTCATGGAATTTTAATAAACGTTATATGTTTTATAGCAAAAAAGTGGATTGATTGAATGCATCAACTAGAGTCGAATATGGTTTGAAACGTGTGTTATATAAGATATCACATATGACATGTGGCAAATACCTTCTCGACTTAAACGTTGAAGTCAACATTTACGTTACCATTCGTGTCTCATTGTAAACATTTGAATTGCATGTATAACAGGTAATGTTTAATCACGTGATCTATCACCTACGGCACCATGCCAAAGCGAAAACCCCTGGTCATTTCCAAGAAGTATAGCCTAAAATAGAAGTCCTTTTATGAATTACTAATGTATGGTTATAGAACTATCGATAATTTTCTGTGGAACATGTGGCAAATACCTTCTCGACTTAATTTAATGTTACTATTCGTGTCTCAATTTAAACATTTAATTTTACTATTCCTGTCTCATTGTAAACATTTAATGTTACTATTCGTGTCTCAATTTAAACATTTAATGTTACTATTCGTGTCTCATTGTAAACATTTAATGTTACTATTCGTGTCTCAATGTAAACATTTAATGGTATTATTCGTGTCTCAATGTGATGAATTGAATAATTTTCATGCTCAATATCTTCAAAACACTGATATGATAACAGTTTGATATGTTTTTATATTATAGTATATGATGTTATAAAAATGTCGCAGATGTTTATAGTTACTATTCGTGTCTCAATGTAAACAGTTAATGTTACTATTCGTGTCTCAATGTAAACATTTAATGTTACTGTTCCTGTCTCAATTTATACATTTAATGTTACTATTCGTGTCTCAATGTAAACATTTAATGTTGCTATTCGTGTCTCAATGTAAACATTTAATGTTACTATTCGTGTCTCATTTTAAACATTTAATGTTACTATTCGTCTCTCAATGTAAACATTTAATGTTACTATTCGTGTCTCAGTGTAAACATTTAATGGTATTATTCGTGTCTCAATGTAATGAATTGAATAATTTTCATGCTCAAGATCTTCAAAACACTGATATGATAACAGTTTGATATGTTTTTATATTATATGATGTTATAAAAATGTCGCAGATGTTACATGACTCTGTATATTTTCTAATTCTCTATAGTGTTGTTTCGCATTTAACATGACTGGCAAACTTGAAACCGAAAGCCGAAATATCAAAATCAGATCGATGAAGATATTCGTTATTTAAATGTACTTTGGACTAAATTTTATCTCGTTACCAAAAACTATCATATTGCAGTATACTGAACATCAATGTTAAGCAAATGACCATATTAACCAAAATTTATAGAAAGTTATTAGTTGTAGAACAAACTTTAAGATAGAGGACATACTTTATGTCCTTGTTAGCATTTGATGAAGGCCGCAGTTATCACAGAGTGACTGCACTAAGAGAAACCATTCACGATCGATTTGATTGTATGCTACCCAGCAGGATACAAAGTTGTAGTGACTCAATATGTATGATTTTGTAGACCTGTGTTTGCTTCCCACATGCTTCATTTCGAAATTAACACAAGGCCAAACTAAAATATTGGTTTATGTATTTTCTTTTTTAATTTTTTAATTGAAGTTACATTTTAAAAGACACATATACTCAACAATAAAGCCTCTTTCCAGTTTTAAATTTTGAAATATAAATTATGTAATACTTAAATATTGAGGTAATTATCCATGTAATACTTAAATATTGAGGTTATGATCCATGTTATATTTAAATATTGAGGTTATGATCCATGTTATATTTAAATATTGAGGTTATGATCCATGCAATACTTAAATATTGAGGTTATGATCCATGTTATATTTAAATATTGAGGGTGTGATTCATGTAATACTTAACTATTGAGGGTGTGATTCATGTAATACTTAACTATTGAGGGTGTGATTCATGTAATACTTAAATATTGAGGTTATGATCCATGCAATACTTAAATATTGAGGTTATGATCCATGTTATATTTAAATATTGAGGGTGTGATTCATGTAATACTTAACTATTGAGGGTGTGATTCATGTAATGCTTAACTATTGAGGGTGTGATTCATGTAATACTTCAATATTGAGGTTATGATCCATGTCATACTTAACTATTGAGGGTGTGATTCATGTAATACTTAACTATTGAGGGTGTGATTCATGTAATACTTAACTATTGAGGGTGTGATTCATGTAATACTTAACTATTGAGGGTGTGATTCATGTAATACTTAAATATTGAGGTTATGATCCATGTAATACTTAACTATTTAGGGTGTGATTCATGTAATACTTAACTATTGAGGGTGTGATTCATGTAATACTTAACTATTGAGGGTGTGATTCATGTAATACTTAACTATTGAGGGTGTGATTCATGTAATACTTAAATATTGAGGTTATGATCCATGTCATACTTAACTACTGAGGGTGTGATTCATGTAATACTTAACTATTGAGGGTGTGATTCATGTGATACTTAACTATTGAGGGTGTGATTCATGTAATACTTAAATATTGAGGGTATGATCCATGTAATACTTCACTATTGAGGGTGTGATTCATGTAATACTTAACTATTGAGGGTGTGATTCATGTAATACTTAACTATTGAGGGTGTGATTCATGTAATACTTAACTATTGAGGGTGTGATTCATGTAATACTTAACTATTGAGGGTGTGATTCATGTAATACTTAACTATTGAGGGTGTGATTCATGTAATACTTAAATATTGAGGTTATGATCCATGTCATACTTAACTATTGAGGGTGTGATTCATGTAATACTTAACTATTGAGGGTGTGATTCATGTAATACTTAACTATTGAGGGTGTGATTCATGTAATACTTAACTATTGAGGGTGTGATTCATGTAATACTTAAATATTGAGGTTATGATCCATGCAATACTTAAATATTGAGTTTATGATCCATGCAATACTTAAATATTGAGGGTGTGATTCATGTAATACTTAAATATTGAGGTTATGATCCATGTCATACTTAACTATTGAGGGTGTGATTCATGTAATACTTAAATATTGAGTTTATGATCCATGTCATACTTAACTATTGAGGGTGTGATTCATGTAATACTTAACTATTGAGGGTGTGATTCATGTAATACTTAACTATTGAGGGTGTGATTCATGTAATACTTAACTATTGAGGGTGTGATTCATGTAATACTTAAATATTGAGGTTATGATCCATGTAATACTTAACTATTGAGGGTGTGATTCATGTAATACTTAACTATTGAGGGTGTGATTCATGTAATACTTAACTATTGAGGGTGTGATTCATGTAATACTTAAATATTGAGGTTATGATCCATGTAATACTTAACTATCGAGGGTGTGATTCATGTAATACTTAACCACTGAGGGTGTGATTCATGTAATACTTAAATATTGAGGTTATGATCCATGTAATAATTAACTATTGAGGGTGTGATTCATGTAATACTTAAATATTGAGGTTGTTTCATCAGACGACTGACGTTTTCTGTGAGACGAAGAGTTCAGGCATGTTTGAAAGCCAACGGCCGACATACCAGATACTGATCACATACAATTTGTCATTTAACTAATGATTATTCTAATGATTTTGTTGTTTTTGGACATGATCGGAAATAGGACAATTGACCCCACCCATGAAGAACTGGCGATAACTTCTTTACCATTTAAGTTACAGGTCTGCTATTTTAGCACAAAACACTAAATTGATGGAGTGTTACAACACAACAAAGCAAATTCCTCTGAACACGTAACTTTTTATGATATTCAAATTCAAAGAGGTGTAACTTTTCTTTTGGCGTTCAGTTTATATAATATGAGCCTATTAAGTAAACAGTTATATAAAGAGTTATATCAGGATTGAGAACCAATGAAATAACTAGATAACCGCTTTGTAAACTGTATATTGCCATGTTTGGAGGTAGAATAAATAATCACAATGCCTTAATTTCACCTAACCGAAAATTACGGTGATAAACGTATCTTCTAATATGCGTGTGAAAGTGTTTTGCATTCAACATGTAAGTGATTTCATACAAGGGAAATTTACAACAGCCCACCGTTGCAGGTATAGTCTAATATCTAATATTCAATTCATTATAACTATGCACAGCCTAATGTTTATGATACCAAGGGGCTCTATATATAACTGAATGACTCATCAGCCATGTTTTAATTTGACGCAAGACATAAACTATGTTCCAGTTACCAAAATCGCAGAAATCATGAGGATTTTATAGACGATTCGGTCAATTCTATAGCACTACATGTAAAAGTGCATGCATTTCGTGTTTTCTGTGTAAATAGCTCAATAAGCACGCAATCATACACGTTGTCCATTTCGTTAAATCCGTGCATTTAATATATTTCAAGTGGTTCATGTTCTTCGTGCAAGCCATGCATTGCATTCGTTCAACAACACTCGTGTGAAACCGCTTTGGGAAATGTTCATTCCACAAGTGCGGAACAAGTGGGAGAATGTTCAGTCATCATAAGGAAATTGTACTCGAAATTGTGTGTTACTTTTCCTTGTAGATGACTATTGTTATTAGTGAAAATGCGACGTTGTGTAATTACGCTTCTCATGCATTTAAAATCCCACGATTATTTTGTTCAAAATGGTTGATAATATTATTACTTGTAGGTCCATACAAGTATGTATAAATCACAATTGAACTTACACATGCAAGTGGAAAGTTGTTTTTATCATTATGAGGAAATTATAATCGGAAGTGTGTAGTACTTTTCCTTTTATTTTTTAGATGAAAATGCAACAGTTTGAAAATTACGCCTCTCAATGTTTGAGAAA
The DNA here is from genome assembly GCA_936450465.1 of Gibbula magus. NCBI lineage: Eukaryota > Metazoa > Mollusca > Gastropoda > Trochida > Trochidae > Gibbula > Gibbula magus. The sequence goes on along the minus strand of OW388290.1, from coordinate 50,111,994 downwards.
CCCATTTGTATATGTAGGAGCGTAAACCACAATTATACTTACATATATGCGAATTATTGTTTTCGTATAATTGCTTTCGCCGTTTTGAAAAATATCACAATTTAATCCCGCTACACTGCATAATGCATGCGATGGACGCGTTTTGTAAGGCGGGGTTTACACTACGACCGTTTTTTCGATGCGATGCGTTAAAAATAATCGCACAAGAACGCAACACGTTATTTTCAATGAGATGTCATACACTATGTCCATTTTTTTCATGCGTTGCGATGCGAGGCGCAAAAAATAGAACCTGTTCTATTTTATTCGCATCGCATTCAAAATCGCATTGGAATTCCCTATATAGGACGTCACATTTTCATTATCTGAAAGGGGTATTCCAACCACGTGTGTAGGCAAAGAAGTCATAAACAAGTAAGCCAACAGATATCTGTATGTACATACATACATACATACATACATACATACATACATACATACATGTGCGCATATATACATCGACACGTACATACATCCATTTGTACATACATACATGATATTCTATACATGAAACCTGTACATACATATGTACATACATTATAACATATGGACCTAAAACAATCGCACTTCGCATGTTAAAATCGCATGCAAAACGCGTGTAATGTAAACCCCCTAATCGAATGCGTCAGCGCAATGCGATTTATTCGGACGTAGTGTAAACCCCGCCTTACAGTACATATATTTCATATGAACGATAAACATCGATATAGTGTTTGCTTTTCGTATTTGATTACTCTTCTGTGTCTGTATATAGGAGTCACTGAATAAATATTGCATATGATTGTATGGGTTGACTGCATGCGTTTATGACCTACCAGTAATGGTTGATATTTATAAAGTGACCGTTTTAGCAGTGAAAAGCTCAAAGTTTTGTTCACATAGAAGCCATCGTTGGAACACTGAGATATAATAAGGAAGGAGAGAGATTTCTCAAAAATACAACTCGAGACGCTGATTATGCATACACAAAACCAGCAACCATTTTCATTCTTGAACTTGTTTTAATTTCCCCCGAAGGACGTTAAAGTGACACTGCGTCGAGGATAATAATGAGTCTCATCTTTATCTCATTAAGCTGATTAGAGTGTCATCTGACGAGTTACGCTTCACTAGAATGTCTTCATACAGTAGTTCTTATTACCAATTACGTCAATTGTCTGAAATTTGATGTCTGTGACTTGTTAGCAGACATGTTAATCAGCATAGGTGGATACACATGATCTGATTTTTATTCTCGACGCGGTGTCCCTTTAATGACAAATGTATTAATTATTCAAACCACTCTCAATGTGACGTTTTGATACTCACAGTTCTTCATATGTCTACACTTCTGCTGTCTGTTTTATTTCATTACTTGATTTATACTTGAAAAATATAGATTTATATTTCTACTTTGTTAGAGCCTGAACGCCTTTAAAAATGAAAGAAGTTATCATAATATCATCGAAAATACAACTATGATACAACAGTGAGATTCAGATTACTTATCTATGCGCAAACCATATGAACCGCAACCGCCCTGTGCTTGAGATGTGTTATCAAGAGAGATGTTTCCGGTATAATCGGATACAAACTCACATTATACTTGTTGGTTTTAAAATTTCCGGAGTTTATATGATTCATGGCAACTTTTAAGTAAAATATATCAAATTGGTAAACTTAAAATGTGAAATTTATATGACACCAATTTGGTTTATATAAGATCATTTACATTTTCTCAACGAACCTAAGAACATATGTTATACTTTGTAACAATATATATTTATCGATAAGTCGCATATAAACTGAACGCCAAAAGAAATGTTACACCTCTTTGAATTTGAATATCATAAGAAACGGTTTCAAGCCGCCACAACGACAGCTTCTACTGCACTTGGACACCGAATCAGTCCCCAGACGATGAGAAGAAGGCTCCAACAACATGGACTGAGGTCATACCGGGCGATGCGAGCAATGCTGCAGAGAGTGTTATTTTCCGACGAAAGTCGGTTCCAGTTGCACGTAGCAGACGGGAGAAGGAGGGTCTACCGTCGCCGGGATGAGAGGAAGGCACGCTGCTGCGTACAGGAAGTTATCCCTTTCGGTGGAGGCAGCGTCGTGGTCTGGGTAGAGATAGGCGGCAACGCAACCACCGACCTCATTGTCATTGACGGCAATCTGACGGCGCAGAGGTACATTGACAGGGTCCTACAGCCAGAGGTCATCCCATTCTTACAACGCCACCCAAACACCCTTATCAACAGGAATATGATATGCTCGTCCCGATGTAGCCAGAGTGGTGTTACAGTACCTCAACGTCCACGTTTTGCCTTGGCCTGCCAGATCCCCCGATATGAATCCCATCGAGCACCTCTGGGATAACACCGATCGAAGGATCCGTCTACATCGACACCAACCACATACACACGTCAACAATAGCTGCATTGATGGCCGAATGGAAGCAGATACCACCTGCTTTCATCAGACGACTGACGTTTTCTGTGAGACGAAGAGTTCCGGCATGTTTGAATGCGGACATACCAGATAATGATCACATTCAATTTGTCATTAAACTAATGATTATTCTATGATTTTGTTGTTTTTGTGCATGATCGGAAATAGGACAATTGACCCCACCCATGAAGAACTGGCGATAACTTATTTACCATAAAAGTTACAGGTCTGCTATTTTAGCACAAAACACTAAACTGATGGAGTGTTACAACACAACAAAGCAAATTCCTCTGAACACGTAACTTTTTATGATATTCAAATTCAAAGAGGTGTACAATTTCTGTTGGCGTTCAGTTTATGATAACTCAATATGTTCACGCAAAGGACGTCAACTGTATAAATTGAACCATCGTTTCGTATTTCTGGTTATTGTTTATCTCATGTCTACATTTCCAATTGTATCACTTTTAAAGGCACATCTACACTTAGTCCTGCCCCATGACTATGTAAACGATAAGATCCTTAAATACACCCTGGATCTTTATTCAGCAAGTGTAGATAAACCGAATACACATACGGAACTGAACGTATAAACATATATAATGAAAATGATTCTGAATTGTGTAATCATCATGTATCCATGAGTAAAATAATCCTGTGATCGACAAGACAATTGTGCATGTTTATGAAATTTGGCATAGTAAAATAGACAGAAGGGGTCTTAAATTTAAATTTAATTAATTTTCGAAAAAAGGTTTTCATATCGATTAAATGAGAACAATTACACAAAAAAGAAATACGTGATTCATGTTTGATCTAGTTGATCACTTACTGAATATTTCACAGGAGAAAATTAAAAAAACTGTAGTTTTGGAAAAAATTGACCCCTTGTCACTTCAAAGAGGTGCAAAAGTTGTAACTAATTACTATGTGGTATCAAATCAGATTATGCTAAGGAACACTCAACTGTCTTTTTAAAATGCATAAATGGAAAGTGATCGGTTTAATTTCGAGTTGATACGATGCTCCAAAGATATGCAAATTTCATATTATTTGCACTGAAATACACAAGTAGGTGAACAAACTTTCGGTATGCAGCTGTGTTCACACGTCAAATTTACTTCGAAATGTATTTGTGTAATTGTGTTAGCTTAAATATAACAATATAATACAGGATGACACAAGCTATGTCTTTGCTCAAAGATGGAATATCACAACGGCATATCGCTAGAGGCGTGTTCAGTTGCCCGAGTATTCGCTTGGCGTGTACGCGCGTACGTGAACGGAAACTGGGGTCGCGAGTACTTCCTTTTTTTCAGAATATTATTATCGTATTGTAAAAAAAAAGGTGCCTTGCACATAGCATACGACCAAATTTAAACTGAGGAAATGAAAATGTGGTAATCAAAGTTTGTGACATGCGACTTCATCTCGGATCGTGTATAATCGCTTGGCGAGACCGCCTTCCTGAACACGCCTCACGCAATACACTGACAGTATCTTTAAAAAGTTTACAAAAGTTGGCATTATGTAGTTTGGAACGGTTGAGTAAAGTGAGTGGCCACGTTAGTGGGTCACTTTTGATGGGTACATTTTGTAGTATAGACTGTCAGTCAGTGAAAACTTGTTGGAAGTTGATGATGTCCCATCAGTCGTCTCATCCGGGACTGTCAATGTTGCTCGATTTTAGATCATTTAATTTGCTTATTTATATTGCATTACGAGTCAAAAGCGTCTTAGACAATCTGGGGATTGTACATAGCCGCCTTGTGGATAAAATTGCCTCATGGAGCAGCGTCACAATGAATGATAACCAGTCGACGTGCGAAGCGTGGAGCATTATTTCTGCAAGGCATGGTTTCTAGGAGCCAATCAAACAACAGTTTTTTCTCATGCACGTGCAAATAATGCATTTACAGACTTATCGAACGACTTCTACAAAGAATGGAATTGTAAAGAAAAAGTTTCACACGGAAAGTTATTCACCACAGATAAAAATAAATACGTCATTTACAATGTATGGTAATTCTTGAACTCGATCCTGCTTATTGTAAAACTACAACAACCCATTACTCAAAGAAATGCTTTAAGGAATGTCAACTAATCCCCTAAATTGACAGAGGCGAATACCTCCCCTAACCCTGATTCAGCCCTTGCAGTATATTTGTGTGGCTCAAAAACGTCTGCTCCAAGTGATTATTTTAGGTGAAGCTGATGTCGACATATGTTATCTTTAATACACTTGACAAAGCAACGTGAACACTTTAACTTACACCGATATTTTGAATACAAGGAAAATATTAATTCTTTGGAGAGCATTTAGATGATGGGTACACTATAATCTCTGTACTTGGAAATTCGCGCCCACTATGCATTTCAGGTGCAGCGATCCACTATCTTGGCACAACAAAGCGAGGGAAATACTGCAAGGCCAGTAATGGAGACTGGCAATAGTTAATTGAATGGTACTACATCACAGTCACAGGAACTCGATATCGTAATTATAACATAGGTTACACCTATATAAAATATTCTGTTATATAGGAGGTAGTTTTTTTTACCTTTTTACCTACGTTATAATTACGATATCGAGTTCCTGTGATCACAGTCCAACTGCGTGGCTATAGAATCTTTAACATAGACTTTAAACTCAATGATCGTGTCAAATTCTACACATTTTATTGCATAAACTGATACGATCTCATCGTGTGAGAGGACGGGTTGACACAACATATTACAACTGTACTGGAATGTGATAGAGTCAGTTCATGAAAAAGTATATTCGCATTTTTATTTTGTAGTTGTATCTTATTTTTTTCAGTTCAAAGTTTAAACCATTCTTTGAAAACAGGATTCGTGTGACTGCCACACCCACAAACAGAAGGCGTTTTTATTATGTTTTTAATTATTATTTTTTATTTAAGGATGTCCGCTCCTTCCTGTTGAACTTCAAAAATGAAATATGATTAAGTAAAGATTTTTTCTCATCTTTATTTACTTCATGATATTCTACATCATTAACATACTTTTAAAAAACAAATGAAATAAAGAAAATGTGACTTTAGAACCTCTAAAAAGTGCTTAAACAGCATAAATGGCCTAAATTTGACTAAAAAATGGGGTTTTCAGGTGCATTTTGTGTCAAAGCTTAAAAAAAAATACACTACCATATATTTTTTCATCGATTTCGATAGAGTAACATGAACTTTGTAACATATCAAAAAAGGAAAAAAAGTTTAATACTAGAAATGTAGTATTTTAAAGTTTTTAGCAGTTTTTTTTCTCATTTTCCCCATAGACTCCCATGTTAAAATTGTACTTCACCCCACTATCTTACAGGCGTCATATCTCGAAAAAACCCACACTACCCCCTATTTTTTAATGCTGATTTCCAATCATATACTTTGATCTTTTAAAAAATATATGTTAGAAAAAAGTTTAATTCTATAAATTTGAGGAGCGAAATATTCTTCGAAACCACTACCGCTGACACACCCATAGCTATCTGCAAGACTACACATCCAACACTTCGCTTATATTAGCCTAAACAGGAAATTTGAAGTTTTCAATGATAGAATTTTATGTATATAACAAACACCTTTTCTTGACAATACTGACTTTATCACAGCTAACTTAATAAAACAACATCCAGGTTTTAATTTTTAAAAATCGGATAACAAAGAAGACAATGTTCCGAAAGATACAATAAGACTGAATCATATAATACTCATCTAGCAGTTTAAAAAAAAAAGATAATTACACACTGAAATAACGTATCATTATTTTCGGATTTCTATTTTTATGTTGCTGCCCATTGTCCAAGTGAAGAGATGGTATTTTAGTATAACTTTCAATTGAAAACAATATGTGTTTGTTAAACACTGGTGCCCAAATATAACCATAGTTGCGATTAAAATATCAGTGTTTTAAACCAAAAGTACTACTACTACTATCTCGTATGGTGTAAGGTATAGCATTAAAGGTCAACTTATTGTTAATTCATTAGAAACGTTGGACAAGAGACTGCCAAGGTCAAGGTCAAGATCAAAATAAAACGGACCCCATCTGAAGGCTTAACATCTCATCACAAGAGAATTAGTGAGCACAGCTCACTCATATACCCCCGCTTTTAACATTGGTCAAAGAAGAAAAGTTTCAAAAACGCAGATAGACATCAATGTTTAGTCCTCTGTATGAACAAACCACAGAAGTACTATGAAAGCAGATTATGTGTGTTTTCATAGTAACTATGTCTTCATAGATAAACATTCAGGCGGACGGGCGGACGTGCTGACCGCTATATACCCCCGACTACGTCGTAGCGGGGGTATAGTAAGGAAGATTATGTCAAGTATCAATGGTCCATTACTCACCAAACAGAAGTTATGACCAAGATAACAGTTTTCGTTTAAGGCTTTTTGCACCCAGGTCAAGGTCACGAGGTCAAAATGAATGACCCTATCTGAAAGATCTCATCACAAGGGATGTACATGTCAAACATCAACAAGGTCTTCATTGAATCAAAAGTTATGACAAAGGTAAAGTTTATCGAAAACTGCTTCCTGTGCCAAGGTCAAGGTCATGAGGACTATAATTATGACCTCATCTGAAAGGTCTCGTCACAATAGATAAACATGTGAAGTATCAACGGTCTATCACTGACCAATCAAAAAAGGTTATGGCCAAGGTTTCGGACAAATGGACAGTCAGACGAACAGGTGAAACATTATAAACCCCCGGAATCTCCGATTCGGGAAGTTAAAATATCACTAGTTGATTAAAGCAATGATTCATCAAATGTCCGATTCAATAAAAGCTGTGAACGAATCCCGTCTCTTATAGCTGTATCGGTCACTCTAAAGCAAAAAGTGTTAAAGATACATCCATTGTGTTTCATAAAATTTTATTTGGCTAAAATACGTGCCAAAATACGATATGTGCTAATTTCAGTTCAAATAATCAACTTGCATAGTCATCCCCAATAGCCAATTATATCATAATTACTAGTTTTTAATTAAATTTGAGCAACATCATTATGCATGTACAGAAACCGAAACTACACGTCCCATTTAAATGCACAGTAGTTGTTTCTAAAATTACGTTTGACCATTGTCCGGTTTTCGATAAAAAAAAAATCGACACTTTTACCTTTATATCGTCAATATACTACATTGACTATAATCAAAATGGCAATTTTCGGTAACGGTCAGTACTTCTCGAAAGATTAACATAATTGATAAAGTTTGACATGTGTGACCCACAACAACACAATGGATGTGCCTTTAACATATTGATCTCAAAATAGTTTATGTCCACATTCCATAACTGTTGCCTTTTTCTTTGACATTATTTAAAAAATTAAATGCGCTGAAATATCAACATCCGGTTCGTTTCTTGAAATGCATGATAAAAGATGTCAATTTCTCAACAAAATTATTGCTTTTGTCACATGTAATCTGATATTTACTAATGTGCACATTAGTTGCTTTTCATAAAAATTCAGTACCATGACAATGAACACAATATTTATTCATAAATTGTTAACAGTTCCATACAATGCAAATACAGCCGTCATTAAGTCATGAGGTAGTCAACAAGACAGTGTATGCTGGCCTACACGTAAATATGCACCAAATAATGCTGTAATTGGTGACATGGGTTGGACGCCTTCTTTTATTTTGCAATGGTGCAGTGTTGTGTGATTTTATAGACGTTTATGTAATGTGGACCCCGATCGATTAACATCAAAAATATTTGTTTCGAGTAAAACAAAGCATGTGCTAACAAAACAAATTGGACGTTTAGAGTAAATAAGAAGTTATCCGATCTTGGTCTTAATCATTTTAGTACTATTACCAATATGTATTGTCTTAAGCATGTTGTGTCATCTGTGAAGAATGTAATGTTTGGTGATTTTTGTACAAAATTGAGTGACAATGTGTGTCGACCTTCAAGCATTAACGGCACAGGAGGTAATAAACTTGGGCTATATTGTAATTTTAAGCACTTTCCCAATAGTGAATTTTATGTGACATGTTTCTTGCCTCGTTCTTATAGACGAGCGCTGGCAAATTTTAGATGTGGTACGGCCCCTTTACGAATTGAAACGGGACGCTATGATAGCACAGCGGTGAATGAAAGATTATGTTTACATTGTTCTGATTTTATAGAAGAAGAATGTCATGTTTTACTTAACTGTCCTCTGTACAAGGATGAAAGATCTCTACTTTTAAATGTATGTCGTACGGAATGTTTTAATTTTGATTTTTTATCAGATGTGGAAAAGATGTGTTTTATATTTTCCAGCCATGAAATGTGCTTTTTATCTGCCAAAACCTGCCACTTAATTTTACTGAAAAGACGGTCTCATTTTTATGGTAATTAAGAGTATGTTATATATGTACATAAATTGTGATATATCTTTGTAAATATCATTTATTTAAATACCTATCTGTTGACTAGACCTACTTTGCCTTACCTCCCAGGGGTAATGCTATTTCAACCTTAATACAGACGAACTTGAAGAATGGATGAGGGGTGCGTAAAATCCCTTATCCAAGGGCCGGTAAGTCTAGATGGTCTCGTGACGTCACTACCGGTTCATATCACTCTCCTAAAAGTTGCAGAGCAAGGCAGACGTGTTTTGTTCTGTGACTGGGGTTTTAGCGACTTGGGTTGCTAACTTGCTATTTTTCTCTTGTTAGTTCAAGAGATATCATCAACGTTGTTCTTCGTTAGTGCAGGTTGTGTTTACAATCTGTTTTTCAAGTAGGTGTTAGATTTCAAGGGGCCTTGTTGACATGTGCTAGCTAGCGACCATCCGGAGTAGGTGGATTGCATGCGCCGCACGTGCAGCTCGTGATTCTTTGTTTTCTCTCACCTGACTGTTGGGTGTTTGACTTGCGTAGGGTAAAGGAGCAGTGGTATCTCTCCTACGGGGGTGACTCGCTTGCTTGTCATCCGCTTTCGCTTGGTCATTCGCCATTCGTTCCGAGTGCTGACTGTTAGGTGTTTGTCTTGCGTCTGGTAGAGGAGTAGTGGCATCTCTCCTAATCGTTTGACTCGCTTCGCTGGCCATTCGCTTTCGCTTGTCACGCGCTTTCGGTCTGTACTTTAGTGTTAACTGTGGGTTGTTGACTTGCGTACGGTAAAGGAGCTAGTGGAATCACTCCTAATTCGCTTGTCATACGCCTGTCGGTTGTACTCTAGTGCTAACTGTTAAGTGTTTGTCTTGCGTATCGTAGAGGAGTAGTGGTATCTCTCCTAATTCGTTTGGCTTGCTTCGTTTGTCATTCGCTCTCGCTTGGCTTACGCTTATCGGTCTGTACCTTAGGAAACTGTGGGTTTGACTTGCGTAATGTAAAGGAGCAGTGGTATCTCTCCTACGCGGGTGACTCGCCTCGCTTGTCATTCGCTTGTCGCTTGTCATTCGCCTGCGGTCCGTACTCAAGTGCTTCGCGTCTCGCTTGGCTTCTCGCCTCGCCTGTCACTGGCTCGCTAGTTGTTCGCCTTAGGTGAGTCACTAGCTTGGTTAAGGAGCAGTGGATACACTCCTCGTCAGTGACTCGCGTTGCCCGTTGCTAGCTTTCGCCTACCATTCGCCTTAGGTGGATTCTACGTGACTCACCCTTAGGGTGATTCACTTTGGTTCAGGTGACTCGCTACGCCAGTCACTTAGGGTTTGGTTCGACTTAGGTCGATTATACGTGAGTCACCCTTAGGGTGACTCACTTTGGTTCAAGTGACTCGCTACGCCAGTCGCTTAGGGTTTGGTTCGACTTAGGTCGATTATACGTGACTCACCCTTAGGGTGACTCACTTTGGTTCAAGTGACTCGCTACGCCAGTCACTTAAGGTTTGGTTCACGCACGAATGTTATGTGAATAAAGATTGAATTATCTTGTTAGTGTTTAGCCTATTTTTTGGTTTGGCTTGTTCGTCTTTGTTTACCTTGGCGGGTGGTTACTTGATTTTGACTTTGTGCTCTTCGAGTTCAGAGTTTTTGTTGCGACGCTGTGTAGGTGACTCGACTGTCTCTACCTTCGCTTACGTTACGCGTTTTATCGTTACCGTTCGCCATGTACTCCGCCTTCTGCACGAACTGCGGAGGCAGGAAGTCCGCCTCTAAGGATCCGCACTTGTTATGCAGAAAGTGCAAGGACCTTTGCGAAGAGGATTACCGTTGCGACGAGTGCGCTCCTCTCTCCGAATCGGAGTTCCTCGCGTACGTTTCCGCCATACGCAAGTCGGTGGCCGATAGGGCTGCGTCACAGAAGCGTACGTCGTCAGCTCAACGTAGGGAGGTGTCTCCCATTCGTCATCCGTCTCCGGTGGAGGATGTTGACATTGTCCTCACGGAACGGGCGGATGAATTCGACAGGGAATCGGACCTGTCCGAACCCGCTGGGGGGTCGAAGTTACGCTCCCCCCCTCCGCCGTCGTGTTCCGGTTCTCGTTCGCGGACTCACCCGTTGTCCCCTCCTTCGCCGGACCAACGGTTGTCTCCGCTTAGACTTAAGGTGGGCGGACCCGCTACGCCCAAGAGCAAGAAGAAGAAGTCCAAGAAGGCTAGGTTCGACAAGGTCGATCCTTCCCTCCTTCTGGCATCCGTCAAGGATATGGTCTCTTCCTTGCTCGATGCGCGTTTGGGTCCGCGGAACTTACCTACTCACACTACGACTACGCGTTCGTGTGAGCCCTATGCGGATGACGTACCTCAGGGTGCGCGTTCCTCGTCCGCTAGGGCCTCCGCACCCGCGACTCCTTCGCGTACCCCTCGCACCCCGGAGCGGCGTGTCACGGTGATGTCACCCTTACGTGACTCCTCGCCGGACTCACCGGAACGTGACACCCGTTACGTGGACGTGTCGAACCCTCCGTTCATCAGTATAGAAACGGAGGCGGAGGGTACGGGATCGTCGGAGGATCCTCCAGTGGTTGACGCAATAGCTATGCTATCCGAAGTGGCTTCGTTCGCGGACGTTCCACTTAGCCAAGTCAGCGTGACGGGTCCGCGCACGTCGGCGGCCAGGAGGGCTTCCTTTGGCCCCGATGGCGAGGTACCTCCCGCGCGTCTTGCCCTTCCACCTCATAGGCTTCTTTTGGAGGCCACCGAGGATATGGAGCAAGTCGTATCATCTGCGATGCCCAATCGTTTGCTTCCGCCTTTGGTGGTGCCGGACAAGCGCAGACGGCGTCTGCCCTTGTATCCGGTCCCTTTTCAGCTTGTTCCGCCTCCCCTTGATCAGGGGGCGTCCCGGTTGTTTACCACCAACCTGCTTCACCGCGTGTCTGAGGCACAGTTCTCTCATCTTGACAGGGAGGCGCGTTCGGTGTTAGGCTTGGGGAACAACGTGGCTTTCACATGTCAGGCGATGCTGGCTTGTGCTAAGCAGGCGGGCATGGAGGCGGGGGACCCGGTGTTGTTCAAAGCGTTTGGTGATGTGGCTGCGGACCTTGCGCAGATCATGTTATCAGCGTCGCGGATTTCATCGAGTATAACAGTGCTTCGCAGAGACAATTTCCTCTACCGGTCAGGTCTCAACCCAGATCATAAGAATTTCCTTCGACATGCCCCTGCTCACGCTGAAACTCTGTTTGGTGGTCGTATCCCGGAGGTTTTGAGAGCACGACAGGAGGCCCAACAGCAAGACCTCACTAATCGGCTCGTCACGCAGAGGCAAACGACACCAAAGCGTCCGCAGACCAATTTTCGTCAGGGGCAAGGGCAGGGCAGTGGCCAACCTTCCCCCAAGAAAGCGAAAACGGACTTTCGGCGGGGAGGTCGTGGCCGTGGATCCACGGGTCAGTCCCCCAAGTCCCCCCGGCCTGGCGCCGGAGGTCGTACCCCGCAAAAGAAGTGGAGGAAGTGACTCGTGGTCACCCCCGCTGCTCCCTCCTCCACTCGTTCCGGTGTCGGAGGGCTTGGTGGGGGGTCGCCTCCAAGACTTTGTCAGCAACTGGGTACAGTTAGGGTTAGACCCTTACGTGTGTCGGATTCTGGGTCAGGGGTTCCGCATTCCCGTCTCGTCTCCGCCGCCCCTCACCTGTACTCCAATGGAGCGTCCCTTAGCAGGGGACCGGCTCAAATTGACATTGGAACAGGTGGAGATATTAATCTCCAAACGGGCGGTGCAGGAGGTCCTGACCCCGCATCTAACGCCGGGGTTTTACTCCCCAGTGTTCGTAATACCCAAAAGGAACTCGAAAAAATGGCGGCTAATTCACGATTTGAAGGTGTTCAACCGCTCCTTCCTCGTTCGGCCGCCATATTTTCGACTCTTGACGCTTCCCTCAGTGATGCGGTCCTTGGAGCGCTCAGACTGCATGGTGTCTCTCGATCTACAGGATGCGTACCTGCACGTGCCGATTCACTATCGGGACCGCAGGTACCTCCGCTTCATCCTGGACGGCAGACATTTTCAGTGGTGCGTGCTCCCGTTCGGGATCTCGTCCGCCCCCTGGTTATTCACACGGGTGACTCAGCCCATCGTCCAATTCCTTCACCAATGCGACATTCAGTTCCTAATGTACTTGGACGATGGGATCGCTCACGACCGCTCCCCGGTCGTTCTCGAGGCGCAGCTCAGGTTCACGATGGACCTGTTCCGTCGTCTGGGGTGGCTAGTGAACTTAGAGAAGTCGGACTTGGTTCCGGCAACTCGTCTGAAGTTCCTAGGGGCTATCCTAGACACCCGGCTGTTCCGCGGTTTCGTCACGAGGGAGCGGATGGCTCGTTACGATCGCCTTATGGATCGCGCGCTCGATGCCTCGCTCTCCCTACGTCAGTGGCAAAGAGTGTTGGGGTTATTAACGTCAGCTCAGGACCTGACCCGCAGGGGGAGGTTGTTCCTTCGCCCGTTACAGGTGTTCCTGAATCCCCACATCAGGGAGACGCGTTGTCGTCACGACATAGTCTTAACCCCAGACCTACATCGGTTCCTAGCTTGGTGGCGGGTAGACGAGAGTGTGTTCGCAGGCGTTCCACTTCGTCCTCGCCCCCCCTCAGCTCACCTGTTTGTAGACGCCTCCACCCAAGGGTGGGGAGCGCACATGAGTCACGAACAGGTGGCGGGAGTTTGGTCCCCATCAGAGCGGAACCTACACATCAACGTCCTCGAGTTGGACGCAGTACGTCTTGCCATTCAGCACTGGCAGGTCCCCTTGAGGGGCCAGTGCCTGCTAGTACACACGGACAGTTCGGCGGCTGCTTGGTCGATAAACAAGCAGGGGTCCACCAAGGCACAGTCTCTGCTACGCGTGTCACTCCAGCTCTTCGAGTTGGTGGACGAGGTGGACCTGGACATTCGAGCGGTCCACATTCCAGGTGCCAAGAACGTCTTGGCGGACGCGTTGTCACGTCCGGATGCCCCTCCCCCAACGGAGTGGCAACTGAATCCGGTGGTTTTCAGGGGGTTGTGTCTCCAGTTCGGCACCCCGCTGATAGATCTGTTCGCGACGTGTCTCAACCACCAATTGCAAACCTACATCTCCCCAGTGCCAGACCCGCTAGCGATGGGCTTAGACGCGCTCTCGTTAGGGTGGGAGGGGATGGACGCCTATGCTTTTCCGCCGCCGGCCATCCTCTCCCAAGTTGTAGCCAAGATAGGGGAAACTCGGATTCTTCGTCTCCTGCTGGTCGCCCCTTGGTGGCCAGCCCGGCCGTGGTTCGTTCCTCTCCGTCGGCTCTGTCGGCAGGAACCGGTTCCGATTCAGATACGGAGGGATCTGCTCATCAGCAGGCCAAGCGGAAGGTTACACGAGAACCCTCAGGTGTTCTCCCTTCACGCTTGGCTTGTATTAAAAGAGGGTTAAGGAGTAGTGGATACTCTAAGTGCGTCGCCAACGCAATAGCTACCTCGCATAGGAAAACCACTAGGAAGCTCTATGATTTCCAGTGGCAGGCCTTCGCCTCGTTCTGTGCTCAGAGGGATTTCATTCCGGCAGAGGCTTCAGTGCCTCAGGTTGCGGAGTACTTGGTGTACCTTCGCAACACTAGACATCTTAAGGCGTCGTCAATTAACACCAACATGTCGGCCATCCTGTCGGTTCTCAGGAAGAGATCGCCAGGATTGGATGTGTCGGTCCTCAAGGGCCTAATTAAGACCTTCCGTTCGGTGGACGGCAGGTCCAGGCTTCGCCCACCTGAATGGGACTTAGCCATTGTGCTCAACCACCTGCGCTCCGATAGGTATGAACCGCTCTCCGACGTGCCTCTCCTCCCTCTCACCATCAAGGTCATTTTTCTGGTGGCCATGGCCTCTGCAGCGCGGATTTCAGAGATCCATGCGTTGCAGGCGGACCTGCTACGTTTTGAGGTCAGGGAGGGGGGCTCCGCCTCGCTGGGGTTGGCTCCTGATTTTGTCTGTAAGAACCAAGCAGCGGATGAAGCGGGACGTACGTTCTCTATCCCAGCTCTGGGTTCGGACTCAGATGAGGTGGATCTCTCTTTGTGTCCAGTAAGAGCCTTAAGGGTGTACACGCAGCGTACCCGCAGGCTGAGGGATGGCAGGCGTCGTCTGTTCTTGCCTCACTCACCCAGGAGCACCAAGGAACTAGACAAGCGAGCGTTGGGGGTGTATCTAAGATCGGCGGTAATTGATGCGTACAAGGCCGCTGATTTGCCTCCGCCGTCGCGTTCCAATCCTCATGAGATCCGCGCAGTTTCAGCCACGATGGCGTATCACTGCAACATCGCGGTTTCGGATGTCATGGCAGGGTGTTTTTGGCGTTCATCAGAGGTTTTCGCCAACCATTACCTGCGAGATGTCTCCACTGCTGATCTTGAAGGCATCTCTAGGCTGGGTCCACAGGTCTTCGCGCAGACGAAGGTGGTCCCCCCAACCAGACCAAGAAGGGGTCATCCTTCTTAGACGCGTTTGGGACTTATTGTAAATAAACAGGGGTTACATTGCTTACTCTCGTGTCTGTTAGTTTTTTCTTTAACTTCGTTTTGACCCCCCCCTCCCTGTTGGGGTTTGGGGGGCGGTATGTTGATCGGAAGTTGAGTGGCAGGGTTGTCTCTTCGATCCGCTTAGCGGTAGAGATGGTATCTCCCGGGCTGTGCCTTGTCCTCACCACAGGGTGGAGGACTCGTAGGTTAGCTTACACTCAGGGCTAGTCGCTGGTCTCGTCACTACCATGTATCTACTGACCCGCCTCCTTGCGGTGGGATTCTAGGCAAAGTAGGTCTAGTCAACAGATAGGTATTTAAATAATAGTACGTTTTTGATTAAACGTAATTATTTATACTTACCTGTTGACTAGACCTACGCTCTAGGCCCTCCCATCCTCCCCACTTGGTCTGTCTTGCCTTTGGGACTTTCGGAGAGTGATATGAACCGGTAGTGACGTCACGAGACCATCTAGACTTACCGGCCCTTGGATAAGGGATTTTACGCACCCCTCATCCATTCTTCAAGTTCGTCTGTATTAAGGTTGAAATAGCATTACCCCTGGGAGGTAAGGCAAAGTAGGTCTAGTCAACAGGTAAGTATAAATAATTACGTTTAATCAAAAACGTACTAATTTTTATAGTCTGTCATAACTCCGCACGGAGTGTCTCAATTTTAACCAAGATGCTGTATTTTACTTTGTAATTATGAGGTGAGACTGAAATAAAATATCTGTCTGTCTGCCCACAGAATCAGATTTAGGTTTATCAATTTCTATGTATATTTGTAAAACCAAAGAAATATTTGTCTATATGGTTCTGTCATTTTGTTGAGGATTAAGAAAGTCCATTGCTTTTAGCCCACCTCGTCCAAGACCGAACACTAATACATGTATCATCTGTTATCTGTTATCAGCAATATAACATTATGGAACTTACAGCATTCATGAAGCCCTTTTGAGATTCCGTTGCATCTATTATTCATTGAAGAAAAACGTGCAACTGTCTACTTATCGTATGGATTAAGAAAATACTAATTTACACTCATGGTTAAGCTCACGTAATTATGATTAATTATTTAGACTAAATGTATGGAATGATGCATGTTGTCAGACACAGAGAATGTCCATTGTATATTATTCAAAGTGAAAACAATGTTTAAATACTTATTAAAGGTCTCTGAATTTGTGAAAATCAAAACATGTTCAATACTTTACATATTTATATATGTCAAACTCAAGGTTTTCTCTAACGTCTCTTGTCCATAACCTGATCAACTGTCCTTCACCTGTTATACATTGTTGTGGGATGAATCATGTAATTATCTCAAATAGGATTGTCTAAGTTGGATAACTCCTGAATAAAATATGTTTTTTTAAAAACCCTTCTGTTGCTGGTCATATCCTATTTCATTTGACAAGATTCGTTATTCATAAGGAAACGACTGCTCTTTTCGACTGCTCTTTTTTCGGATTTATTGTTTATTTCACTTGCTAAAGTGGTACAGGATGGTTTGTTTTTCCATTACCAAATTAATTCATTATTCAAGTATTAATTAAAGTAAGATTAACACTTATTACGGTAAAACTGAATAAATTGTTGTTGGATTTGATTAAGAACATTATTGTTGAATACAACAATAAAAAAAAAATTCATTTCATCGATCTACATATGTGATAAAATGCCCAGACA
The DNA here is from genome assembly GCA_936450465.1 of Gibbula magus. Taxonomy (NCBI): domain Eukaryota; kingdom Metazoa; phylum Mollusca; class Gastropoda; order Trochida; family Trochidae; genus Gibbula; species Gibbula magus. The sequence goes on along the minus strand of OW388290.1, from coordinate 50,094,938 downwards.
GGATATAAAACAGAATAACCAAACGGGTTTATTACTCAAATATCATTTATAAACAACACGATAACGAAACACGGGTGTATATACAATACTGAAAATGCAATGAAGATTTAATTTTTTTAGAGTCATGGACTCTGTAGCTCATCTGTACTTGAATGATTTATTATCTAATATTGAAGATCTGTAAAAATAGTCATTGGCTCTGTTACCATTCACTTTTCACAGAAGTTACTCCCTTCAGATTTCCGATCCTAACCTCTGTTCTATATCGCTTGAAATCGAGAGCAGAAGCAAAGTCCTCTAGCGGAGGAAAGAGGAATATCATATTGTATACTTAACCAATGAAAGCTCATCTTTCAGTGGCCATGTAGACCGGGTGACTTCAAAGATCTAGGCATTTGACTCTCAATGGTCTTGCTCATTAGTATATGTCCTTCGAATGTGTCTGATGTAAATAACACAAATGAACTATTTTGGGTATTTGTCTCTGATTTGGTCTGTATAAGCATGTTTATGATCAATAGTTTTCACATAATCAAATAGAATATTTCGAGGAAAACACATTAAACGAGAAAACGTTTGTCTTAAGTTTAGTTTATCAATTTAACGTGTCATTGGCAAATATCACTTTTACAACGGCATCGCTGATTGCACAACTAGATTCAATTGCAACCAATCAGGACACCCCCTTTCTGCCCTTGATTTCAAGCGTAAAACAACAGAGGTTAGGATAAGAAATCTGACGGGAGTAACCATTGTGGGAAGAGAATGTCTGTTAGCATGCTTTATAGTTTTAATTATTTTATCATACAAGTCAAGGGTTACAAATATCCTAACCCAAACCCACACCAGCTTACTGTTACCTAATACCCCATATCACTGTTCCCCTTTCATCTAATTAGAGCATTATGCAATCCTATGCAGAACACTGACTAAACCAGCTAAGGCGAATGAAACAACTTGAATTTTGAAATAGCTCTATTTTGTTATTTATGAGGTAAAGGGATGACACTTTTAAATCTTGGTTTCCATTTTAGAAAGATGATATTCTCCAAATTTGAGGTTAGTGTTATTAGTGCCTGGAATGACATTTAAGGTATGAATTTAACACCCTGCCACGCCCATATTTGAATAGGGATTTTTTTCCAAATGAACAAACTAAGATCTACATGTTATAAAGATGTTATTCGGAAATGTTTAGTTTTCTGTATCAATGGTTTTTGAGAAGAAGTCGTTTAAAGATTTTAGGGTGGACCCTCCTTTCACGCCCATATTTGACAAGGGGGTTTCGTCGAAATGAGCAAACTTGAAACTACATGAAATAAAAAGGTTATTCTGAAAATTTCAGCTTCCTTTGTCAACTGGTTTCGGAGAAGAAGTCGTTTAAAGGTTTTCAGGAAACTGTCTGCCACGCTCATATTTTAGTGGGGCTAGGCCAAAATGAACAAACATTCACCCTCTAGGTCCAAGGTACCTCTCCACAAAATTTTAGCTTTGGGGCATGGCATTTTTGGAGAAGAAGTCGAAAGAGTGAAACGTTTATGGATGACGGACGACGGGCGGACGCCGGACGACGGCCCATGCCATAAGCATATCTGGCATTTCAGGCACAAGAGCTAAAAACCGAGAGGAATCAAACGCTATCAAATGTCATCTGCTTGTGGTTCCTTGCTGATTGGTCAGTTCTGTCGGTATTATGGCTGGATCAATCTGAGATCTAGAACAATCTGGGATTGGCCATGTTGATTAATGCTTTATATCGTCATGCAAACGCATTCCCTGGTTGGTCAAGCTAAATCATCTTCTTGTTGGTCAAGCTAAATCATCTTCTGGTTGGTCAAGCTAAATCATCGTCTGGTTGGTCAAGCTAAACCATCTTCTGATTGGTCAAGCTACAGTCTGATTAAAATCGACCTTGTTCCGAGGAATTAAATTTGCAAAATAATATATCTACCGGGATACGAACAGGTTCTGTAGATTCCTCGCCACAAGGTCTGAGGACATCCCGTATAGGCGTGTGTTCCGAACCAGTTTAGCGCAGCCAAAGCCCAGTCAAATAGCTGACCAATCACATCATAGTATTTAAACGGTCGCTGTTTAGAAAGCATTCGGAACAGACAAAAGGATAGCTGTTTGGAGTTATCTGCCCCTAGCTTCTCGCACCGAAAGCATTTGTTGGGCATCTTTTGATTGGCTACTTTAATTGCGCTCGAACACGCGAGTCTACGGGCTGTTTTCAGACGGTTTGGCGTGGAACCTACGACTGATATGAGTTCCTATCCCGGTAGATGCATTATTTTGCAATTTTTATTCCACGGAAAACCGTCGATTTTAATCAGACTTGGTCAAGCTAAATCATCTTCTGGTTGATCAAGCTAAATCATCTTCTGGTTGGTCAAGCTAAACCATTTTCTGGTTGGTCAAGCTTCATCATCTTCTGGTTGGTAAAGCTAAACCATCTTCTGGTTGGTCAAGCTAAACCATCTTCTGGTTGGTCAAGCTTCATCATTTTCTGGTTGGTCAAGCTTCATCATTTTCTGGTTGGTCAAGCTAAACCATCTTCTGGTTGGTCAAGCTAAACCATCTTCTGTTTGGTCAAGCTTAATCATCTTCTGGTTGGTCGAGCTAAACCATCTTATGCTGAATGCTGTGATTGGCTAATTATTTAAGTGAGGTCGTCTTCTGATTGTTCGAGCGGCTAACAGCCCTACTCAGTTGGGATTTTGCAGGCCAGTATGGTGTCACTACACATAGGTGGCAAACAAAACCCCCAGTGAGAGGGATTTAATCAAACAGGATCGTGTCTTCTGTTCTGCTTCCTGAAATAATAACACCACACGTTATACAATTTATGATACAACCTCCTTTGGTCTCTTCTGGATATAAGTTAATCCCTTATGTCTCATTGATTACTACGAAAAGAAAATTGAAATTAGGAAATCCTGAAATGATAAAATATAACAGTAACACAAAGATAAAACAATCGTCTGAAATGTGTATTGAGGAAATTACCCTATCCCTGCATCATGCAAACGACAAATATAAACAATTTCCGAAATTTTAAATCATCAAAAGGCACGGACTAAGATGAGTAATACATGTGAACGTGTCATAAGTATACAATGCACGGTTTTGCGGAAACGAAATGAGTACGGATGGATTTATGACATTATGTAAGTTAAACCAACGGTATTAAATGAAAATGTTAAATAGCAAGCACAAGGATGAGCGTGAACGTTTGTATTTTTGCACTGCACCTCCCTAGTATATAACATTAATATAGTAGAATATGTGTTCAAAATTGGATGAATAGTTTTTCTGCATTTTTATGAAATTTAAATATGAGAATACGACTAAATACAGCAAAAACAAATTTATTTATTTAAAAAAGAAACAATCACAATATTGCGATTAATTCGGCCTTGCAGATCTCCTTGTGGCGTAGAAGAATTGTGCAATACTTTACAAATTGCAAATAGAATCGGATGAACAGTTATTCTGCTTTAGATCGGACAAATTTCGATCTCAGAAACAAATAAATATGTACAACATACAAAAATTTGTTTTTTTAAAAATCGACACAAAAAATTATTTTAATTCGGGAGTGCACCTCTCCTAGGAGTATAGATGATGCACTCAAGTCAAAATCAAAATCTAACAGAAAAGTGCTTGAATCTGAATTCATGAAGTCTTCGATTTGCTGGAAGAAATTAAGGGAGGGGTTGATTTGTTGGCATCAGTTAAAATATCGAAATCACAATGTGATATTTTAGCTTCTTATTATGTAATTTATGAAGAGGGAAGCATTTTCTATCGGATTTTGGATTTGATAAAGCAGATTGGCACTTCATGTGTAGCTGGGGAAGTGAAATGCTATAAGATTTTCGGACAAACGGACAAGAGAAAAACAGAATATATATAGGAATAGTGACTCACGGCTCAAAAGTGAAAGAAAAGAAATGATCATAAGTGAGAAACTCGTCAGTAACAGCCATGCAGAGATGGAGAGACAAAATGGGATGATAAATGACCATTTATGAGAACACACTGACAATACAAGCTTAAGTTTTTTCCAATGTCTTGAATTATTAATAACTCAAATATCTGAAATATTGGCGAGTCAGTTTGCATACCTAAACCCACCTAGTTCATAATTAACCCACGAATTATATCTATGACATGTAAGCAGCAACGAATAACTTATAGATGAAAGGAAAAAAGGTATGTTACCGTGAGTTTTCAACATGATATACAAGCAGAAAACTATGATAAATCAATAAGTATGTTTTTCGAGCTGGTGCATAATTTATAGTGGAGTGTTGTAAGCACGCGTGTTATAGTAGACCCTATATATTCAAGTGTCACGCCAGGTGAAATAGGGATGATATCATGATGACATCTATGCACTGATTCTTGCAGTGGCGGGTCTAGCAATTTAAAGGGGGGAGGGGGTCCCACTTTGGGGGCCCCAATGCCCGCGCTGGAAGCGACGACGACAACATGACGCAACCCAACCAAATAAATGTAAATAGTTTATGTAATTTCTAGTAGCGGATTATATTGTCATATTTTCATCTACGTGCTCAATAAATCAAAATAAATCCAAGATGTAAAACTGTAGCCTAATCATTAAATGGGAGTCGAGATGAATTTTCCTCACATTTGAATACGTTTTATCTTTTACTTTTATATGTATATATTTATTCCTGTATTATACATGAGAGGTGAGACTTAAATAAATAATGTCTATCTGTCTGTCTACGAAACAATTATATACATGTAGATTACACGAACGTGAGAGCGTAACGCGACCTTGACATAAAAAATGATTACATCCTGTTAATATCAAAATGTTTGTTTATATCTAGTATTGCAGGGTCGTGACATATGTTCCCAATCAGTTACGGTTAATCTATCAAGTGAAAATTTTAGTCTGTCTTAAAAAATTAAAAAAAAAAAAAAAAATGTTGATAATGTTCCTTTAAATGCACAAAAGGTGCACCCAAGGGCCAGACAACAGATCAAACTATCAATAAGTAAGTAGGTAATTCAGAAGGAACGACCCAGTCCCTCAAGATCGAAGTAAACTTACCTTTCTGGACTAGTGAACACATTTCACACGTGGATTGAAGTAAATACTATTTCCCGCCTAACCAATGCCAGCACATGCATATTTAAATAAATAGGTGTGGTGAGTCTATGTACAAAATGCAGTCACGTGACTGTGACGTCGCGACTAAAGTTCATAGGTCACGCCCTTGAACCCACGCCCACAATTCAGCAGGGGATTCCCCAGATAGTTCTACACGGTTTAAAATAATCTGCAACTTATTGAGCTGGAACGGGTTGAAGCCGTAAATGATACATGATGTTGATTAAATAAAATTCATATGGTGGATTTAGGTAAAAACAACACAAACCTGTAATAGAAAGAGAGACCTAGGCGAATATCCGGCTCAAATGTCGCAATGCTGGAAAGTTTTTTGACAATATCGTTAAAGCTCTTATCAAGTAAACACTCAAGTGGTACGACAGATTTCACAATATTTCGATGCAAAAGGGTAGCTTACAATGTAAGAACTATTTTCAGTTTATTTACACAAACTTGTTTACCAAAGAGAAAGCATCTGACTTGAGTTATTTGCTGAAAATAAAACAAACAAAAACTATCGATTTTACAGCCAGTTTTACAGCCACATACGTGATTGCAGAAGGTCAAAGGTCGGTTGGTTCGTTTAAACAGACGAGCATATATTTTGCAATACATGGTTTATCTGAATAGTCAGTTTATCAACCATAAATCAACCTTGATTTCATAATTCAACATATTTCCGGCTTCGTTGTCAAGGTTACTATTGTTGTTGGCCTATGTGGGAGTACTTTTTTGAAATAGTGAGTAATATAAGTATGCTGGAATTTTTACAAGCGGGGCATGCGCAAACAATGTGAACGGCGTACAGCGTCCTGTAACTGGCACAACATGAAACAAATCAATCGGCGTATTATACGGAGGGCAGTCAAGATCCCATAGATTTATATGAAACATTCTTTCTCAATCAATTTGAAATATTTAAAACATTACAGTTCATAACCATGAAGGCATAAATGAGTTCATACCGGGGCATTCAGATTGAGACAGTGATGTGTGCCGGGCTTCTAAAGAAGTGGCCCGCCCTTCCTGTGGATCAAACATTGGACTGAGTTGAAGACACGATGACAACCATGAGACAAGCGCGAAAAAGTTCAGCTGTATAAACGCATGTAGGCAATCAAGGCTATCAGTCTGATTAAAATCGACCTTGTTCCAAGGAATAAATGCAAAATCATGCATTATCGGGATACGAACTGGTTCTGGTTTTGGAAACCTCCGAACGATATGAGTTCGTATCCCGGTAGATGCACTATTTTGTAATTTTTATTTTTCGGGAAACTGTCGATTTTAATCAGACTGTCAAGACTATCAAGAGCTGGCAGTGTTCTAGAGTGAGGTTGACAGACTACCGTAACACGGTGAGTGCATGATGCATGGAGAGTATGTAATGCACGTGCACTTGGAACAATTCTAAATGTACACGTACAGGTAATTCAAACGTGTTCACAAACTGTACTGTTAAATTATTCGGACAGGAAATAACAATAGATAATCACATACAACAGACACGAGAAAGTCAGACAGCACCTGCGGCACGCAGAAATATACATGCACGTGCAGTTGTAATCATACATGCAGCTCCTGAAATGCACATGTACGAGTTAGACAATATCATAAATCACTCAAGAGATATCAATCTTTCAAACTCTGAAGACTTTCAGCGCTGAAGTGAATTCATAGGCAATAAAATCGATGTCTGAAGTACTTGTAAAGTCAAACCTTATTTTGAATTTTCACTTTAATCAATGACCAAAATAATTTTGAAGATTATATACTAATACATTTAATATCTACAGTCTAAACAGAGAATGTATATATGTGATATAATTTTCGCGATTTATAATTATAACATCAGTTACCTTTAAATGTTCGTCGATTTAGTTAAATCGAAACAAAGTATTGCAGATATATATACTATCTAAAAGGCAATATAAGATCAATTTTAAAAAGTATTTTCCTTGAACATATTTCAATTTAATAATTCAAAAAATCACCATACTATTAAAATCTGGGGGAGTCATTTAAAATCAATTTAAGCCCCATTTCATATGACTAAAATGACTAAATTATTAATATGAGCATATCAAGTTTGGCCAACAAAGTCATAGAAATCTTTATAGAACCAGACACAGCCAATAGGAAGCGTTCCTCAATGAAACTAGAATTTACTGGCAAAGTGCTTATTGGGATATTTCTATGAATTATATATGTATTTCTCTAATATCATATTACTAGGTATATCAATACAAACTTTAATATATATCACCTTGAAGAAATGAAATGGCAACTTAAACGTTAAAATGTATTATTCATTACAGTTCTGGTTGCCATAGCAACAGCTGCGTAAGGGGTTTACAATTACACAGGTCGACATTAAGAAAATGGTATTTCTTTAAATGGGATATTTTAGGATCTTAGTAAAAACAAATTCAACATTAAAAATTATAAATTAATGACTATATTTTCTTAAGTTTACACACTTGGGTTGTCTTCCAAAAAGCAGCATCGATGGAATCTCTGTCATACCTCGCTTTAGAAATTAACAAGACAAACGTGATCGGCAGAACTCACACACCACCGTCAATCATACTAGCATTTAAAACCAAGTTTATACATCAATGTAATTCTAAACACTTATCTAACACTTCTGAACCCTAAGCTCAGTAAGCTGTGGGCATAAAGGGAATCAAGAAACTCTTTTGGTTACAAACTGATGGACATGCATGGGTGATAAAAACATGATGTGTGACGCTAAATAGCACAACATGAAAATAAGTTTACAAAAAAAACAAATTGTCAAAAGTTACAACCTGCAGATCATACGGCGATTATACAAAATATGGCTGCCAGGGGTCTCTTACAAAGTTTTTGGAACTTTCTCTGAAGCCAAATTTGAAAAATGTATATAAACTTGCTTAATCCATGGTCATGCCGTCACTCTATTGTGTTATCAGTTGATTATTATTTAGGAATCTACTGGTCATTGATGGTCCCAGTCAGGAGGGGTGTTAGGTTTAGACATTTTCAGTAATGGCTAATCGAGTACATTTTTCGAGACTTATGTATTTTGTCTTGGTGTATCTTAATAGAATCTTAAAATATCTATCAACTAGACAAATTAATTTTGTAATGCATGAACCTGGATTCGAACATGCAACCCTTCGCTTGGTAGTCAGCGCTTCTAGCTATTAGGCCACAAGACGCTTAGGATTGTTTGTCAGTAAGAATCCCGCGTTCTATTCAAGACTTGTAACGCACGAAAGGCATTGAAAGGCCGAGTGTTTAGCTGTCAATCACATCGCTTCACGTGCGTGGAAGAATCCATTTCATGAAGGTCGCAGCTACTTGTACCATATCCGATGGATGAGCACCGAAATTTGCAAAATAATTAATTGTGGTGTCCCATAATTGAAATTTGTTGTTGAAAAAGTAAAATTATCACATAAGCATGTTTCGTGACGTCATACATGGATTAAGATGGAGAATGCATTCGGAGCAGTGGATTCGTTAAATATAATCAACTCGCCCCTTCGGGGCTCGTTGATTATTTTTAACGAATCCACAGCTCCGAATGCATTCTCCATTACATATTAGCTCATAAAAGTAAATCACTAAAAACATGACTAGAGCAACTATCATTATCAATATGAGTCCATGGATAAAAAAAGTCTCTGAATTGCATTCATGAGAGATACAATGCAGAGCCAAAAAATTTGCATAAAATATGCACATCGATAACGTCAAAGATGATAAATAAAGAAGCATAAGGCGGGGTTTACACTACGTCCGTTTTTTTGGATGCAATGCGTTAAAAATAATCGCACCAGAACGCAACACGTTATTTTCAATGAGTTGTCATACACTACGTCCGTTTTTTTTCATGCGTTGCGATGCAATGCGATGCGATGCGATGCGAAAAAAATAGAACTTGTTCTATTTTATTCGCATCGCATTCACAAACACATTGGAATTCCCCATCTGACGTCATATTTTCATCATCTGAAGGGTATTTCCCAACATGTGTATAGGCAAAGCAGTCATACAAACAGTATGCCAAAAGACAGCTGTACATCAATACATACAGACATACATTCAGATTTGTACACAAACATGCATGTGTACATAGATGCATGCATTTGTACATGCATACATTTGTACAAACACACATCAGATTCTATGCATAACATCTGTACATACAAACCATTGTACATACACCTACATGTACATCTGTACATACATTCATATACATGTAGACATACATTATAACATATGGAACAAAACAATCGCATTTATGATATTCGCTTTAAAATCGCATGCAAAACGCGTGTAGTGTAAACCCCGAAATCGCATGCGTCAACGCAATTCCATTTATTCAGACGTAGTGTAAACCATGCCTTACATTAGTAAAATATACATATGTGCAAATGCGTCCATATGGCAAATTTTGCTCATATGAGCAACTTTGCATAATGTGTAATGATTTACTCGTATGCAAACGCTCGCCGTAATAAACAGGGCTTAAGTAAAGCTGTGCATGAGAAGCAAAGATTCGTTCATTTCGCATATGGATGGATATCAGTTTATGATGTAAAAACAAATTTCATATAAATATTTTAAAATATTCCCTAATTTTAAATTAATTAATTGCAACAGAAGTTGACAGACTATTGATACACTTTCAAACTGCATGAGGTCACAGAATAGCCACGTCAAAACATGTCTGGTTGGACTGGCTTTGAACCAATCGCCGTTCCGGTCGTTAACTTCATTTGTTTGAAAGCCCTGGGTAGTTAAAATCTGCAAATTGGTGGACGCCTTTCTATTCCTGAGCAGTCATCAACAAAATTACCGCAAGACATGCAACATCTACCATTTAGTTTTCTGTTCGTGAAATGGACAATGACATGACCGCATGGATTGCTCGTGAAAAGAAACCACAACTTGCGTGATATCGACATGCTGACAACTAGCTTGTAAAACACGTGCAACGTAATGAAAACTTCATTGCTGCATGAAAAGCACATGCGTTTGCACGAAATTCACAATACTTTTAGTGCATATATATCTCCTGCACGAGTAACTAAAGCATGTACATAAGCATAAGTTGCAAACAAGCATATTCGAAATTCAAATCTTTAGATAAAATCAAATCGAGGACGGGCGAAACATGATGCGAAACTAAAAGTTGTCATACATCCTGTGAAATGCAAACCAAATTTCTCCGTAACGAGAGACATGCCTTCAACGGCTGTAGCAATTCAAATTTGATTTTCGATAGGAACGATGCATCGAGTGTTTTTAAAAACTTGAACAGCGTAATCGTGCACTTGTAACTTCATTTTAAATATTGAAAAATTATCATAATTGCAATGTAGCTTCTAAAAGATAAAATAACGAAATTGAAAAAAATTTAAACATACCTTTACTTGTGGAATTGTGGAGCACACACAAAGCCTAAAGTATAGACAGAGCATTAAAGAAAAACAACAATATTTTGTAATACATCATGCCTCTTACGGGTGAGCACAATGGACTGGAGGATTTTAGGGAAATTATTTTTGTATTCCATATCCTAGATAGACTTCGTGACAGGGAAACTCTATTTCTGGCTTCTTCCTAGTTGAAAACTATTCAAACCTTATAAACAAACATGGATAACAGGCGAATCCCTCATATGTCAAACTGTACAGTAACTTTGTTACATTTAAATCCATTTCATTTTAAGGTTTGGTCCATGTTTAAGTTAGCGTCTAAAATCTCTGTCTAAGCATCTAAAATGACTGTATTTCCACATGTCAACCTACATTTACTTTAACATTATTTTAGTTACAATAGTCATAGACTTGGCCTTCGTTGGTACTAAATGATGTTTATCATATTTTTATAGGAAAATATTGTCAGATTTGTCATTATTAAATGGGGAAAATGATTAAATCTTTTGAAGGACTTGGCATTAAAATGACATGCTAAAAATTCACCTTACATCATTTGAACGTTTATTAGATGCATTTTTTAGCCAGTATCTAGTCCCTAAACGATGATAAGCTCCCGATTTATTTATTGTGTAATAGCCTACACAATGACATACTTATATGTGTCAATATATAGAAACCAACACATATATCATGTTTAGTGGTTTCGATGTGTTTTTCGGTGAGATTTATCAAAACAACACAAAACATTAATGTTCACTGCATTCACTTCAAGGTCATATAATTACAAGAAGGTTCCACAATATAAATAACAATTGGCCTTGATTTTTCTTATTTAATAGAGTTATTTGAAATTAACTTAACAACATAAATGTAACATACAGTAGGTCATCGCATTTGGATTTAGTTTAAATGCGGACATTTTATATAAAGATATTCACATAATCACTGAATCTACGTGAGTAACACTGTATCTCCTTGTATTCACAGGTTACCTATTTATTGACAAACCATTCAATAAACATTGTGTACTGTATGTAGGCTTGTACAGACCTGTTGGTTGCACATTCATTGAATGGATACAAAAAATGTTAGCGAATTAAAAAAAAAGTATCGCATATCTTTTACCTGACCTTTGACCTCTAACTGACTCCTGTAAGCCTGGGAAAGTATGTTCGAGAATGTTAAGAAAATTAAAATTCTTTCAAAATGATTAAATTTGTCGATTTCTATTGGCTCTTTATCAGCAGATTTAAAAAAAATAATGTTTTTTTACTGAGCTACGGTTTTATTTATAAATAGTGGAAATAGTTACTTTAAGCTTGGCAAATCAAAGAACCATTGAAATGACCCTTCTCATGCGAGCTGGTGTCGACATGTATGGTGTGCACTGTACAGCTCACTAGACAAGAAACCAGCACTAGCCACGTTTCTACTGCAAGATTTGTGATATCGTTGCGCTCGGAAATGACTATTTAACGAAACATCTTCACTTAGATTTGAAAAATACATGTTTAAAAAGACTAAATTCAATGCTTTATTAAATTAATTAGTCTGTCTTGATAAGGCTTTCACACAAGGATATCCATCAAATGAATCCCCGGTCACAAGAGACGGGGTATTTAGATACGTTAGCACGTGTTATTCTGACATTGATAGAGAACCATTGTGTAAAGTGTCGTATCTCCTGGAACGATTATAAAGGGGAAATTGGAAATATCGCCACAAAATCAACTTTTATCTGCCTTTGATCAAACAATGTCTGAAGTTTTACTTAAACTATTTTATTATAAATGTTTAAAAATGAACATTTACGTCCTTCAAAATTAAGTGCTTCATATTCAATGATGTGCCCCAACCTTTGATGAATGTCGTATTTTCCTTAAGAAACTGATAGAACATGTATGTGAATTTGAAAGCCGACTAAACGGTAACTTCTCTTTAATATTAAATTAAGTAATGCAAGTACACATCACTTTCAGATAAGAACAGGAATATTTTCTGGATAACAACTTCTTTAATGTGGAAATACACGACGTTTCGGCGTACATACAATGTACATGTACTCACTCCTTCATCAGGTGGAATGTGATAAGGCTATTTCGGTTTTTTTAAAACAAGCATCAAAATAACAATTGAAAGAGTAGTATTTTAAAATCTATAAATTTAAGCTGTTTATAAGATCTGGTGATAAAAAAATCTTTTTATATTTGACTTACTGCAAAATGGTTTGATTTATAATACCGTTAACATTGTTATATGTCAGAAAGCCATGTACTTCTATCATTTGATATCAAAGATTTGTGATCAAATCTAAGTTAACTGCCAGACAATTCTAAACTGCCTGGCAAAAAAAAGTATTCACCTCAGTTGATTTTATTATATGATAATGAATGATTTTCAATTTGATTTTGATTTTATCTCAAGTTTTCGATGTCATAATCTTAAACTGAAAAGTACAGGTGTTTACTAATAGTCAGCAGTCAAAGAAAACCATAACATTTTTAAAAAGTTAAAACAAAACAATGAAATTTTAAAATTTGAATTTCTTCAAAAATTATTTTTGATGATACCTAATTAACTGTTCATTAATATATGTGCCTGATTCTACACACATTTACAACATTTTAAACATGGTAGGGGTGATGTTGGTGGAAATTTCATTTCTTACCTGTTTTCATCAAACAAATATTTTAACTAAAATTTAACTAAAATTTAACGACAGTCACCAATAAACTACTTCATTCAAACTATTGCAGATAAGTATTATTGTATCGTGCCATAGTCAAATGCATCTGATTTCTTTTAAATATTGAATTAATCGAAACCAACTGAGGTGTGTACTTTCTTTTGGCCGGTAGTTTATATTTCGGCTAATTTCTTAGATCTCCATAAAACAGTACTGAAGACTGTATAATGTCGTACTTAAAGGCGATTAATGGTTACTACCACATCATTCTCCAGAATCAGATAAGAAATTGGTTCCAGAAATAGTTTACTGAATTATTAATGGAAATAGAACACCTTTTCTCCCGATATAAAGGAATATAAGATTATGCATTTAGAAGAATGCATCTGAATACTTAGTACTACTACATTCACAGATATCCTTAACATACAATACATTCTGGACTATTGTTGATATATAGTTATTTGCGATTGTCTACATCTAAATGCCCAATTGAATTTATCGAGATTATATCAGCCATTTAAACATTTAATCTACTTTACAAGATTCAATCTTCACATGACAACATTTCTAAGCCTGTTTAGATCAAAGAAACCTTAAATTCGCGAAGAACACGTAAAAACGACATGATTGAGATTGTTAAGTTAAATTCATAAATTGATCATTATCATTAATTTGTTATAGACATAGATATGGAGCTATATATATATACTTGGTATAGAATATTCACACAACGAAAAGAGGAAAGAGGAAACCAGAAGTTAAAGGAAGACATCAAAAACGCAGTCAGAGAGTAGCGGCATAACGTTCAGTGAGGATATGTGGGTTTTCAAGAATATGTCACACACACACACTGACACACACATATATATATATATATATATATGACGCAGGGTTCGAAATTAGCACTAGTCCGGTAGCCCATGGCTAGTGAAAAAGAAGCTGGGCTAGTAGAGTGTAAAAACTGGTAGTCCGAAGGACTAGTTAAAATTTGAGGTGAAATGATCATGGAGATGTATTTGGCTAGCGAGAATAAGTCTGGACTAGTTCTTTTAGAAATGCACTAGTCCGAATGGCTACCGCATTGAAAAGGTTAATTTCGACCCCTGTGACGGCTGCTATAAACTTATATAGAGTATAAATACAGGGGGGAAAGTCCGCGACACCATTTTTTGCTACGTACTGTGGTATAACCTGCGAGTATCGGCCAGAGATAGCGAACCATGGGTGGTACTGTGCTGAAATTCAGTGTAGCCACCAAATCATTATTGCTTGTAGAACAGCAGAAGTTCGAACCGGGGATTTCTTGACGGAAAGAGAGCAGAAAGAAGAACGGCAGGGAAGAGAAAGCCAAGGCAGAACACTGAGTTGTTTGAATTTTTTTAATTGGCCTTGCATAATCAGAATATGTGTTCGTTGCCTGTTTTCCTAAAACATTTTATGCTTAATAAAAAGGCTTCTTTGAGCACGGATGTTTAACGGAAAAATATGCCCAAGTTATTTATGATGAATATAAGCACATAGCTGTATTATGCTTTACACATATTTACTTTCATACAGGCTGAAGTTATGCATATGACATTTGGTTTCTACATGCATCTACAGAAGATAAGGCCATATTAAGCTTAAATGTCATTCCATTTGAGGTAAGTTGTTAACTTTTGAGCAAATAGGTTACAAGCAGTGGTCAGCTGCTACTTTACAATGACCTTAACAATGGGTCCTTGTGTCTCTAAAGGTGAGGTGCGCATTAACACACCTGAGTTTACCTTTAATTACCTCCTTAGCAAGGCTCAATAACGTTACTACAGACATCTGTCCTATGCAACTATACAGGTATTTAACTAGAGGACAAGCTTTCTTCATGTGAATCATTGTGTTTCTCTTCAAACATGTGATGAACATTCGTGGTAATTTTGAGGGTATTTTAAACTATTTGGATTTCATAAATTTTAATTGACGTTACATTTTATAGTATATGGAAATAACATACACTGGAAATGAATCTGATGTCAAGTTACGCTTATCATAGGATCAAATGTTTATCAAGAGGCCATGGCCACCTGGTCTTGAATACTGAAATAAAATACATCTTCTTAAACGTTTTATTTTCACTACTCTGTCTCAAAATTATCTCTGTTAACATCAAAATGTCCCTTATAATTGATTATCTTTCTCTCAAAAAAAACGGGGTATCCTGGTTAATTGTAATTCACGTTTAATATAATACTTCGCTTTATACACGTTCATATAACACATGGTATCTTGCACATTAACCCATCATGTGGGTTCTACTGGATATACAACACATACCCTTAGCTTTCGTGTAAACTTAAGCATAACTAATTAAAGTATGCTTCCACAAGATATATAATATATGTGATTGTCATATACACTTATCCTTCATTAATTAAACGTAACCCGGTTTCAAAACCTTACTCAATAATGTTTGGCCCGACCAAGATTAACTTAAAGAAATAATTGAAATTAGATCTACAATCTTAGAAGGGCATTTATAAGTATACATATTCTATATGAACGTCTTGGTTTCAATGGCAAAAAGGTTTTAATGCAGAAATTGTATCACATCTTTGATAGAATAGGTATTTTCAGAAGCTTATTCGAGTTTCTAAACTGGAAGGTTCCGGTTTTGATATTGGTCAGTTGAATCTATTTTACACAATGCTATGAAGCAAAAGATAAGGTCTTCTAAGATCAAATTATGACACAAAAGTAAACAACTGATATTGCTTACTTTAGTTGTATTTGCATGTCAAATGACCATACGATGAACGGTGACCTGCTAGGCCTAAGTTAAAATCGAAAAAAATCAACCAAGTTGTTGCCTTTCATTTCCCCGAATTCCAAACTATGTATGATGTTATAGGACATCAGAGAAAGATTGGAAACTCGGTATCTGGTTAAAAGGAACACTAAGATGAGGAATTACTTACATAAATGAAGTGCATGGAACCTTAAATTGGATGCTTCTTATATAAATTGTTATCAATCAACCTTACTCATCCCTAACCTGACTATAACTACCATAAAATGAAATAATGAAACGAAACCCAAAATTACCAAACAGTTTCATACTCACGTCCTCACCCTCCCTCCAGCACGTCCAACCACTAGAGTCACCCGGCGCTCTGAAACCCCCATTCCCTCCATCCGGCAAGGCTGGCTCCAGACTGCCCCGCTCTGTGCAGAAACCAACGCAGTCGATTCTGCAGAAATCTGGATAAATTTTATGCAAATTATTACCAATATGATAATAATCAACCAAAAGCGCCGATCAGCGGAATCCACGTCCGCAGTAGGTATAATATGATTGGTTATAAAGGTCACGTGATTTTTATGACATGGAAGATTCGGTTCCCAAACCCCACCTCGTTTGGAGTTGACCTTTCGGCCTTTTCAACGTCTTTACTTATTCATTGGCTCAAGCGATAACAATCATTTAAATGTTTAATAGTTTTCAAACACGCAAAGCTTATTGTTCCAAAATTTTCCCTTTCGCCCAATCTCTATTCCGTTATAACTCTGACGCAGAATATAAATTATATTTATATTAATATATACAATACATGTACTCCAAGACTGGTTTATGTCCAACTGACATTAGTACACCAGACCAGAATCCCATGGTTCACGAATGTGCTTACGTCTTTTGAATTTGGAACAAAACTGGTCAAACCGTAATCTCAGCCCGCAGTGTATCTGATTTCATGCCGCTGAATTGTATTAAAATATCCAAGGCCTTTCTGATCTTATCTCTACATACCCAGTCGAGATATTGAAAAAGAAAGTTGACTAACATTCTACCTGGCCAATGTCCTATTGCTGTCGACATCGTGATAACGACCAATTTGACAAGTTCGCTAACAAATGACTTCGGCTACTGAACAATGCCATGTCGACACGAGATCTTGACATGCACGAAAACTGGTGATGTTGAAAAAAGCCGTACTAGTTTAGTTACTAAGGAAACGCATTTACTCCTCAATTCTGGATTATGTCTATTTGAACGTTTAAAAAGTGTTTATATGATGCTCTGAGACTTATTCACAATAGATTAAATCAGATTACTAATTAAATGGAAACTTTAAAAACTATTTTAAGACAATATTGATTTGACTAAAACCTAAATGCATTTAAATTAAAGAAATATTTGAGTAGAAATACGCAACATAATATGATGTTTCAATATAATCTAGAATATGATTCTGTTTGATATTTAGCAGTTTGATATGAAAAATAATTATATATAGCAGTACATGACGTCATGCAAATGGAATCGGAAATCTCTTTCAAAGGGGCAGTAGCACGTTTTTCGTTTAAATAAGTCGATGAAATGTATTTTTAATATAATGCCACCAATAGTAAAACACCCTTCTCTCTTCGGAAATTCAAGTTGAAAATGAGTGTACATGGTTGAGCAAAGCCATGGGAATCGTTATTGTAATTCGAAATAATAAAATGTCTTCACATTAAAATGGCCGTCATGCAAATTTTACTTTATACGCAACACCATTATTATCACTACGGTTAACTGGTTTGTGTAATAAGATGTTTTACCCTCTAAAGTTAATATAAATGACATAAACTATTATAAATGGGAAATTTGAAAAAATAAAATTTGCAAAAAACGTGCTGCTCCTGAGTATTCCTTTAAAATATTGGATCAATAAGTACATAATCACATTATTTTAGTATACAATAGCATGACAACTATATAAGGATGATATCAAGATGTAAAATATCATTTAGTTGGTTTGTTTTTTTAAACGTGGAAGGTAGACCTTTGAATATCTACTATATATACGTCATCGTATAAGATATGTATACATACAATGATATAAGAACAACAGAAATAGCGTCTTGTGGGAAAATAGTATCAAACGGGAAAATTTCAATTTGAATAATTGAAATTTACCTACATGTAAACTTGTAAGTATATTTGCTTATGGACGGTGAGTATTCTAACGTGCACACCATCCTCAGCTAGTTCATATCAGATTTAATGTCACATCAGCGCAAACAATTAAAGCTTTCTCATACTTATATCAAAATAATGGATCGCGACCAAGAAATATTATGGTAAATAATATATATTTTTTATATATCATAAACATGGTGTCAAAATGTTAGATACTATTTGCATAGTAAGGGTATTTGATATACATGCACGTTCAGATAATGTCCATACTTTGTTTACATCATACTTTATAGATGTTTGATAACAAAACTAATTTAATATTCAAATTTTACCCAAATTAATGAACAAAATGAAGAAGAAAAGTTAGTATACGGACACTTATTGTATGTGCTTGGATATTTATATAGTTTCAATAATTCATGCAATAAATGGCATATTATCAATTTATTTAAAATGTTAACAGACGATGACGTCTTGCAGAAATATAACGAAAAGATTTATAAGAAAACTAATATATATTTTTGCATACATATATACTTCGAATTGATTTTCGTAATTTCCACATTCCCATCGTCAGTTAAATGTCAGCGTTGAAATAGTGCTACCCGACCTTTCGATATATGCAATTACTGAGTGTTAACTTACAACAGGCCAAATGAAAATTGCAAACATTATTGAGTAAAGTTTTTTTTAATGAAAATGGTTAATAGAAAAAGACTGAAACAAATCTAAAAAACATATCATACTTACGAAAACGAGTGCCAGATATAATAAAGAAATAGTACCAAACGAGTGTCAGATATATAGATGTAGTACCAAAATGATTGTCAGATATATAGAAATAGTACCAAAACGAGTGTCAGATATATAGAAATAGTACCAAATTATTGTCAGATATAAAGAAATAGTACCAAAACGAGTGTCAGATATAAAGAAATAGTACCAAAACGAGTGTCAGATATACAGAAATAGTACCAAAACGAGTGTCAGATATAAAGAAATAGTACCAAAACGAGTGTCAGATATAAAGAAATAGTACCAAAACGAGTGTCATATATTCAGAAATAGTACCAAAACGAGTGTCAGATATAAAGAAATAGTACCAAAACGAGTGTCATATATTCAGAAATAGTACCAAAACGAGTGTCATATATTCAGAAATAGTACCAAAACGAGTGTCAGATATAAATAAATAGTACCAAAACGAGTGTCGGATATAAATAAATAGTACCAAAACGAGTGTCGGATATAAAGAAATAGTACCAAAACGAGTGTCAGATATAAAGAAATAGTACCAAAACGAGTGTCAGATATATAGAAAGTGTACCAAAATGAGTGTCAGATATAAAGAAATAGTACCGGAAAGGAGTGTCAGATATAAAAAAAATAGTACCAAAACGAGTGCCAAATGTAAATAACTAGTACCAAAACGAGTGTCAGATATAAAGAAATAGTACCAAAACGAGTGTCAGATATAAAGAAATAGTACCAAAACGAGTGTCAGATATATAGAAATAGTACCAAAAGGAGTGTCGGATATAAATAGAATTAGTTCAAATATTAGGGTCAGATATAAAGAAACAGTACCTTAAAAGGGTCAGATATAAAGAAATAGTACCAAAACGAGTGTCAGATATAAAGAAATAGTACCAAATGATTGTCAGATATAAAGAAACAGTACAAAAAGGAGTGTCAGATATAAAGAAATAGTACCAAAAGGAGTGTCAGATATAAAGAAACAGTACCAAAAAGGAGTGTCAGATATAAAGAAATAGTACCAAAAAGGAGTGTCAGATATAAAGAAATAGTACCAAAAGGAGTGTCAGATATAAAGAAATAGTACCAAAAAGGAGTGTCAGATATAAAGAAATAGTACCAAAAAGGAGTGTCAGATATAAAGAAATAGTACCAAAAGGAGTGTCAGATATAAAGAAATAGTACCAAAAAGGAGTGTCAGATATAAAGAAATAGTACCAAAAGGAGTGTCAGATATAAAGAAATAGTACCAAAAGGAGTGTCAGATATAAAGAAATAGTACCAAAAAGGAGTGTCAGATATAAAGAAATAGTACCAAAAGGAGTGTCATATATAAAGAAATAGTACCAAAAGGAGTACCAGATATAAAGAAATAGTACCAAAAAGGAGCGTCAGATATAAAGAAATAGTACCAAAAGGAGTGTCAGATATAAAGAAATAGTACCAAAAGGAGTGTCAGATATAAAGAAACAGTACCAAAAAGGAGTGTCAGATATAAAGAAATAGTACCAAATGGAGTGTCAGATATAAAGAAATAGTACCAAAAGGAGTGTCAGATATAAAGAAATAGTACCAAAAGGAGTGTCAGATATAAAGAAATAGTACCAAAAGGAGTGTCAGATATAAAGAAATAGTACCAAATGGAGTGTCAGATATAAAGAAACAGTACCAAAAAGGAGTGTCAGATGTAAAGAAATAGTACCAAAAAGGAGTGTCAGATATAAAGAAATAGTACCAAAAGGAGTGTCATATATAAAGAAATAGTACCAAAAGGAGTACCAGATATAAAGAAATAGTACCAAAAAGGAGCGTCAGATATAAAGAAATAGTACCAAATGATTGTCAGATATAAAGAAATAGTACCAAAAGGAGTGTCATATATAAAGAAATAGTACCAAAAGGAGTGTCAGATATAAAGAAATAGTACCAAAAGGAGTGTCAGATATAAAGAAATAGTACCAAAAGGAGTGTCAGATATAAAGAAATAGTACCAAAAGGAGTGTCAGATATAAAGAAACAGTACCAAAAAGGAGTGTCAGATATAAAGAAATAGTACCAAAAAGGAGTGTCAGATATAAAGAAATAGTACCAAAAGGAGTGTCATATATAAAGAAATAGTACCAAAAGGAGTACCAGATATAAAGAAATAGTACCAAAAAGGAGCGTCAGATATAAAGAAATAGTACCAAATGATTGTCAGATATAAAGAAATAGTACCAAAAGGAGTGTCATATATAAAGAAATAGTACCAAAAGGAGTGTCAGATATATAGAAATAGTACCAAAAGGAGTGTCAGATATAAAGAAATAGTACCAAAAAGGAGTGTCAGATATAAAGAAATAGTACCAAAAGGAGTGTCAATATAAAGAAATAGTACCAAAAGGAGTACCAGATATAAAGAAATAGTACCAAAAAGGAGCGTCAGATATAAAGAAATAGTACCAAAAGGAGTGTCAGATATAAAGAAATAGTACCAAAAGGAGTGTCAGATATAAAGAAATAGTACCAAAAGGAGTGTCAGATATAAAGAAATAGTACCAAAAGGAGTGTCAGATATAAAGAAACAGTACCAAAAAGGAGTGTCAGATATAAAGAAATAGTACCAAAAGGAGTGTCAGATATAAAGAAATAGTACCAAAAGGAGTGTCAGATATAAAGAAATAGTACCAAAAGGAGTGTCAGATATAATAATAATAATAATAGACCATTTCTATGGCGCTATAATCCATGCACCATGACATGCTCTAAGCGCAAACATTAGGAGATGTTAAAGGCAGCTCTGAACAAATGAGTTTTAAGCTTGGTTTTGAAGGTGGTGAGCTCCTGACAACATTTGAGTTCCATGGGAAGTTTGTTCCACTCAGTTGCTGCTGTGTATGAGAAGGATCTCTCCCCATACGTCTTTGTCCTGACATGTGGAACAGTGAGTAGGTCTTTCGACTGTGACCTCAGAGTCCTTGCAGGCGTGTATACTGTCACCAGGTCACAGAGATATGCTGGTGCTGTTCCCCTGATACACTGGAACGTCATACAGAGAGTCTTGTACAGAATCCGGTACTGCACAGGAAGCCAATGTAGTTCCTGGAGAACTGGTGTTATGTGATCTCGCTTGGCACAAAGAGAGACAACTCTTGCAGCCGTATTCTGGATTTTCTGCAGCCTGTTGATTAGGACTTTTGGAGAACCTGTGAGCAGTGCATTGCAGTAATCCACCCGAGAGATGACAAGAGTCAGCATGAGCTTTATAGTGGCACTTCGTGTGAGGAACTTTCTTATCCTGCCGATGTTTCTTATTTGGAAGTGACATGTCCTAGAAACATGGGAAACGTGCTTTTCGAGACTGAGTTCATTGTCAAGATGGACTCCTAGGTTCTTGACACTTTGGGAGATTGGAATTGCAGCAGTTCCAATGCGGATGGTGTCGATTTCCGTTAGGACACGTTTATGGCGAGGTCCAATGAGGATGGTTTCTGTTTTGGAGTCATTAAGCTGTAGCATGTTGGTAGACATCCACAATTTGACATCATCACAGCATTTTTCAAGATGATTAGCTGTTTCTCTTGCATCTAAGGGATTGGCTTTGGACAGTTTTGAAAGTTGGGAATCATCGGCAAAGAGGTGATATGGTATGTTCTGCTGCTGTAGTAAACTCCCAAGAGGCTTGGTGTACAGCGTAAATAGGATGGGTCCGAGCACTGATCCTTGGGGAACACCACAATCTAAGGACGTGGGTTCAGAATTGTAACCATCAATGTGGACGGTTTGACTCCTGTCTGAGAGATAGGACCGGAACCACACAGTAGCGGTACCGGATATGCCGATATCTCTCTCTAATCGTTCCAGAAGGAGATGATGGTCGATTGTGTCGAATGCTGCGCTGAGATCGAGAAGCACTACAAGGGCAACATTTCCAACATCAACTCCAAGTCTGATGTCATTCAGAACTTTCAGGAGCGCTGTTTCTGTGCTGTGTCGAGGCCTGTAAGCAGATTGAAAAGGCTCATACAGATCGTTCTCGTTCAGATGTTTTGCTAACTGGACACTCACTGCTTTTTCTATGACCTTTGACAGAAAAGATAAGTTCGATACAGGTCTGTAGTTTTTCATGGTGTTACAATCTAGCCCTGGCTTTTTTAGGAGAGGCTTCACTATGGCTTGCTTCATACATGCAGGCATTGTGCCAGTCTGCAGACTACTGTTGACCATCCTGGTCACTACCGGGAGAATGATGTCCATATTGTCATAGACCAATCTGGTTGGGATAGGGTCAAGGGCACAGGATGTTGGCTTGGCAAGCTTCAGGACCTCCAGGACATCCATGTCAGAAACTGGCGCAAAGGTGAACAGATGTTGATGTGTCACCTCTGGAGACTCACAGTGGACTCTGTTCTGAGCGTGGAGATTTTCCCTGATAACATCTATTTTGTTCTTGAAATAGTCTGCAAACAACTGGGCTGTTTCACCTTTGTCATCATTTGAGGGAAGTGTCCTTTCTGTATTCTTTCCCAACAAGGTGAAAAGTAACTTGTATAGAGCATTTGGGTTGGTAGAGCTCTCTTCAATCTTGTTGTTCATGTAGTCCTTCTTACAGCGTTTGATAACAGATGTGACATTGTTCCTGGCAGATACATACAGCTGTCAGATATAAAGAAATAGTACCAAAAGGAGTGTCAGATATAAAGAAATAGTACCAAAAGGAGTGTCAGATATAAAGAAACAGTACCAAAAAGGAGTGTCAGATATAAAGAAATAGTACCAAAAAGGAGTGTCAGATATAAAGAAATAGTACCAAAAGGAGTGTCATATATAAAGAAATAGTACCAAAAGGAGTACCAGATATAAAGAAATAGTACCAAAAAGGAGCGTCAGATATAAAGAAATAGTACCAAATGATTGTCAGATATAAAGAAATAGTACCAAAAGGAGTGTCATATATAAAGAAATAGTACCAAAAGGAGTGTCAGATATATAGAAATAGTACCAAAAGGAGTGTCAGATATAAAGAAATAGTACCAAAAAGGAGTGTCAGATATAAAGAAATAGTACCAAAAGGAGTGTCAATATAAAGAAATAGTACCAAAAGGAGTACCAGATATAAAGAAATAGTACCAAAAAGGAGCGTCAGATATAAAGAAATAGTACCAAAAGGAGTGTCAGATATAAAGAAATAGTACCAAAAGGAGTGTCAGATATAAAGAAATAGTACCAAATGATTGTCAGATATAAAGAAATAGTACCAAAAGGAGTACCAGATATAAAGAAATAGTACCAAAAAGGAGCGTCAGATATAAAGAAATAGTACCAAAAGGAGTGTCAGATATAAAGAAATAGTACCAAAAGGAGTACCAGATATAAAGAAATAGTACCAAAAGGAGTGTCAGATATAAAGAAATAGTACCAAAAGGAGTGTCAGATATAAAGAAATAGTACCAAAAGGAGTGTCAGATATAAAAAAATAGTACCAAAAGGAGTGTCAGATATAAAGAAATAGTACCAAAAGGAGTGTCATATATAAAGAAATAGTACCAAAAGGAGTGTCAGATATAAAGAAATAGTACCAAAAGGAGTGTCAGATATAAAGAAATAGTACCAAAAAGGAGTGTCAGATATAAAGAAATAGTACCAAAAGGAGTGTCAGATATAAAGAAATAGTACCAAAAAGGAGTGTCAGATATAAAGAAATAGTACCAAAAGGAGTGTCAGATATAAAGAAATAGTACCAAAAGGAGTGTCAGATATAAAGAAATAGTACCAAAAGGAGTGTCAGATATAAAGAAATAGTACCAAAAGGAGTGTCAGATATAAAGAAATAGTACCAAAAGGAGTGTCAGATATAAAGAAATAGTACCAAAACGAGTGTCAGATATATATAGAATTAGTACCAAAACGGGTGTCAGACATTAAGAGATATAAGATTAAGTTGTTAAGAAATTCTTCAAGATGCCTGCCATATTCCTTGACGTCAAGCGGATGTAGTTCGGATCACATCTTAATATAGTCATAACGATTAAGACTGAGTTGTGCTCAACTTTTTGTGCCAGAGACGACTTTTATATTCTTGTGATTGAAATATAACAACATAACAAAACCATGCATCGATTTTGAAACCTAAAATGTCGAATGACCTTTTCTTGACATTCATTAATTTTAATAGTCGTATTGATTTTAAACGGGACCGATTCCTCCAGTTTCCATGGCAATAAGAAAACATTACCTACTCAAGTTTCAGTTTTACTTGGAATTCTTGCCAATACCTTATATGGATAATAATTAATTATTTACATAATGTCTTTACATCTCAAAGTACAGCAATAACTGGAAATATGTTTTAGTAACGAAGGTTGCAGTATGCAGTATGAAGTGGGGTCCAACTGATAGAAATAGTTTAACTTGTAGCCAAATCACACTTATAGTGATATATTAAATGGAAGGGAATTTTCAATTTTAAAGGTACATCCATTGTGTTGTTGGGGGTCAAATATGCCAAAAGTTATAATGGTCTTACTTTATCGAGAAGTACCAACTGTTATCGAAAACTACCATTTTGATGATACTCGACTCAGTATATTGACGATATGAAGGTAAAAGTGTCGATTTCTGATCGAAAACCGGACAATGCACCGCGTGTGGCGCGCGCCAATGAGTCAAACGTAATTTTGGAATCTTATTTAAACCATATGAAATAGAAAAATTGGGTTGATAATGTTTAATAGGTCATATAACTACTGTGCGTGTAAATAGGACATGCTCTTTCGGTTTCTGCACATGCATAATGATGTTACTCGATTTTAATTGGAAACTAGAAATTATGACATATTTGGCGATTGGGGATGAATATGCAAGCTTAGAGAATTTGTTTGTATTGTAAACAGCACATATGGTGTGTTGGAACGTGTTAAAGCCAAATAAAATTGTATGAAACACAATGGATGCACCTTTAAAATAAGACTACTCGAAACATTGGAAAATTTGTTTTCAGGTTCAGAAGTTTAATCAAGCAAAATTATTACAAAAGGTTCATGATAGAAATATTTATGATAGCAGTTATTAAACATATACTTTCAACACGACATTTTCAATGATAAATGAGTTCAATTAAACATGGTCAAATACAAAAGTCATGTAGATAATATACCCCAAAAAGCACATCTACACATGATGACTGTTGCATGATACACATACCAATGGTTATTTAGCTATGCCTTAGGGATTTTCAGTTCTGCTCCAAAAACGAAAGAATTAGTCTAAAAGGTTGGCGGGATGCACAAGTATATCAAGACTTAGTGATTATTACCACTGGGCTCAGGAATTAGGGTATTGCAGTAGGGTAACGGATACAAAAGGATGGATTAATTTTTTCTAAAAATGTGTCCTGCGCCAAGGTCAAGGTCACAAGGTCAAATATTAGAAAAGGTATCATTTCAAGGGATGCGCATATCAAGAATCAAAAGACTACCATGCAGTGACCAATCAAAAGTTAAGGCCAAGTTTAAAATGTTTCGGACAGACGAAAAAACACACAGGCGAACAGGTGAAAAAAATGACTTGTCACATGGAAGGTTCTTTGAATCAAAATAAATTTCGCTTTGACTTACCAATGCAAAGTTTAGAGAGTATGCAACGTGCGGCAAGGTCAAGTTCACATGGTCAAAACTTGTACCTCATCTGAAAGGTCGCATGATAAAGAATACACAATCATGTCACCATTGATTGACCAATCGAAAGTTATGGCAATGGCATAGGTATAATTTTTCTCTTGAACGCGATTGCTCAATGTAGCGCTACGTAGCAAGGCGAGCAAACTTCGAGGAATCGCACCGTGTCGTTCAGGAGAGAATGCGCTACATTGAGCGCTACCTTGAGCGATCAATGGGCGATTATAAGCGCTCGCTGTTATGGAACGGAGCCCTGATACTCACAATTATCAATTATTGTTACTATCTTGAGTTGCGAACGATTCCAATCTTGGGATAAGCATACCGTATTTCCGCTAATAAGGGCTCTTACTCCCCGGCGCTTATTATAGGCCCGGCTCTTATTTGAGGCCCGGTCCTTATTTTATTTTTTAGGTTTGACCAATACACATGACAACCACTAATAGTTTTAATTTCTAAGAATAACACAAATTCCTCGCAATGTGGCGTAAACCAGATTTAGCGTACGCGTGGTAGTTTAACCCTCTTGGTGCATTGGAACATTTAAATAGAAATAGATCTAGTAGGGATTGATCATTGATGCAATATAAACTTGGCCCGTATTAGAAGTCCGGCCCTTATTTGAGGCCCGGCTCCTATTATAGGAAATACGGTATTTGGTCATACAGTACAATGGAAATCAAAAGTTAATGTATGACGTCACTGAGGTTTATCTTTCTCAAAATATCTACATTTTAAGTAAATGCAGGTGAAATACTCTCGTAATGGCAAACCGAATCGTACTTAGAAGATTTGAAAACCAGAAAGATTACTCTTATCTTCATTGTATATTGATAACAATTTAACTAAATTGTATATTTACTAACTTTTATCAGCATACTTTACGTAGTAATACTAATGATACTGGATTTATGTAGCGCCTAGCGGAGCTCCAGAGTTGCTCAACGGTGCTACTAAGTATATATGTATAAATATGTTTTCTTAAAACATGCCTCCGGATCTAACCATTTCTACTGTCGATTAAGATAGCAGAGTACGTTCAAAGTAAAAAATAGAGCCATGGGCTCTGTAGCTCGTCAGGGCTTATATTGTTTCTTATTGTAGACTAAAACAGTTTGTTTTCTGGAAACAGTACAATTCCATGATCCACAAAATTGTTTAGTGTCAGTGAATAAAGAAACAAAATTGTTTAGTATCAGTGCATAAAGAAACAAAATTGTTTAGTGTCAGTGCATAAAGAAAACAATTGTTTAGTGTCGGTGCATAAAGAAAACATGACTTCAAACTACATTTTAAGGAAAGTGACTGTCCAAGTATAACGATTCCTGAAGCTTTTTAGGCCATGGCCTGTGAGGCCCTTATATGGTGCGTAGGGCCACCAAATCTACAATTTAAATTCCCATTGGCTAAAGAGTCTACACACAACATTTCAACCTCCTAGGTTTTTTCGTTCCAGAAAGAAAAGCCTTTTAGGTCTTTTTGTTCTGGAGAAGATGAACAAATATTTTTAGGTTATGGCCTGTGAGGCCTTTAATTGGGTCCACATGGTCACCAAATCTATACAATTCCCCTAGGCCAAGAAGTCGGTAAATATGTAAAATGTAAAACAGCAACATCAACATCGTCACCAGCAACATCAATATCGTCACCAGCAACATCAACCTCGTCACCAACAACATCAACCTCGTCACCAACAACATCAACATCGTCACCAACAACATCAACATCGTCACCAACAACATCAACATCGTCACCAACAACATCAATATCGTCACCAGTTACATCAACCTCGTCACCAGCAACATCAACCTCGTCACCAACAACATCAACCTCGTCACCAACAACATCAACCTCGTCACCAACAACATCAACATCGTCACCAGCAACATCAATATCGTCACCAGCAACATCATCCTCGTCACCAGCAACATCAACATCAACATCGCCGCTATGCCGTCGTCGCAAACACGGACCGCCATCATAAACTTAGTGTACTAAATAATAATAAATATCCAAATTAGTCATATTCTATTTTCATATTTTTTTGTCAATAAATGTGTTATAAATAATACACTGTTATAATGTTTATTGATGTTTGATGCTTCTTAACGCTGATGAATTTGACAAAATTGTCGCTGTAAAAACATTCACATATTTTTTTCCTTTAATATAGATAACGTTTTCTATGGGTACGGCTTATCTGGTCGTGTAAAGAGAGTTTTACCCTCAAACCGTTTAACGTCACAATATTTTGTGTAAGCTCTAATAATAAATGGCAAATTTGAGAAAACATAATATGCAAAAAACTTGCTACAGCGTCTTTAGTTCCATATATGTAGGAATAGACTACATGTAATCGCATGCCTACGGATATTATATGGTCGCATCATCAGCTGTTGTTTGCTGTCGCGCTGTATACATTTATCATTTTATGACATGATCTATGCTTTATCGCGATGAGTTTCGGAACGCTATCATATCATCTCTGAATGTTTGTAAATATACTTAGTTATTACCCATATGGTTGAAAATAACCGAGTTAATACTATTGATATGAGCACATGTGCACATATATCAGGTTTGCCTAGCAACAATTGTTTTACCGTGTCTGACGTCATAAAACGATTGTTCGTGACGTCACTGTATCTTGCCGTCGCAAAGGAAGTGGGTCATTTCCTGGCTAATTTTACGCGAATCAAATGGAATAGAATGGGTAATAAAGAAATTATCACACGAAACTCGTGCACATGTATGTACAACCCTCGCTCTCGCTCGGGCAATACAAAAATTCACACTCGTTTCGTAAAAATCATATGACACACTTCCTCGGGTAATAATCTCTATATACTCCATGTTTCAATTTGAAATAAATAGAGAATCTCACCCAAGTGTCTTCTGATATCAAATATATCAACACGAGTTGATAAAAGTTACAAATATCCGAGGCTTGCCGAAGATATTTTGACTTTTATCAACGAGTGTGAGAGGGTGAGATTCTATTTATCATCCAAAATCATTCTTCATTAGTTTTTAATGAAAAATGAACATATCTGAACACAAAACTGCCTTTTGGCTTCCAGTGCCGTGATGTCATGGCATTGTGACGTCATCATGATTATGACGTCATTACTTGATGATGAAAAACCATTGTGATGTCATGTACCTGACGCCAACAGGGCATTGTTTAAAATCTACTGTCAAAACGACATCTCCTAGGAGATATCGCTTGATCTCATACAAGCGATATCTCCTGTGGAACCCAGTTTTGGATGATAAATAATGATCCCTGCATACTTTATCATGCAATGACCAGTTATACATTCGTTTGGAGAGGAAATATTGGTGTGACCGTGTGAAAGTCATCATAACATGTTAATTCAGTTAATTCTCCTTTTACTATGCAAGTTGATAGAAAAAAATTCACACCAAGTGTATAACACTGGAATAAATAAGAGTGTAAATATATAATATAAACAATATGGTTTTTTTTCAAATGAATTTCAGTAGAAATGCCACAAAATATCATATGTAGTACTAAATCAGTAATTTTACTTGTCCAATAAGTCACCCCAAGAATATTGTAAACGTCAATTCAGGTTGAAAAAATATAACCCGGCCTCCAATACAACCCGGGGATAAGGGTGCTGAATGAAATAGAACCCTGGGGTTGTATTAGAGGGAAAAAAACGGTACATTGAAATTCTGTGTATTAGAAGCAGTGTGGTCTTAGTATATATACAACACTGTAGTCCTATAATATGGGACCCTTTAAATTGGACAGAGTATCCAGCTTATCCAACACGAACTCCACATATGGAAATTACACCAAGGAAGCGAACGATATTTAGAGCCATTACCTCGGACATTGGTCAAGACCCGAGTTCTATATTTAGAGCTGGAAGCAATGATGAGGAAGGTAAGGTATCAAATAACTTAAATGACTCGTTCACCTTAAATTATCCTCGTTTACAAATTATTAAAGGATCATTTAAAGGTGCACCTGTCTTGAAAAAATCATAATCATCAAGATATTATATATAGCCTTTGCCGATATGGGCTACTTGGTACAACATGCAGTTTAGGAATAAAATGTTTTAGAGATTTCAGATCTCGTTACTGTAGCTAAAATACCACGTTCCCATGGTAACCAATTAATTATTGACGGGTATATGTTGACTTGGTACGTAAAATCCAAGAAAAACGTAATTTGATAAGGTGTTAACTTCACTGTAATCCCCAATCGATTTTACTGAAAATGAATTGTTTTAAATATTCTTTAAACGTTTTTGCATGAAATGATACATGTATACAACATAAATAAGCATTACAATTATAATTGTGTTAGACCTTTATATACATCAATTATTCAAACAAATTCATTTTAAAAAAATGTTTTCTGTTAGTTTCTATTAAAAATACCACCGCTCTTTACCGTCAAGATGGAGAACAACAGTTTCGATTCAGTCATTATGACAATCAACCCTATACTTTAACTAAATTAGATTTATCAAGAACACCAATGATGAAAATATGCACATTAGATACATTATTCTTAAGTCGACACATGCATAAGCACACAGTTAAGATGGGATGTTTGCTCTGAATATATAACAAACTACTAATTATAGATATGCATCCAGTCAGTCCGCATCACCAAAACGACATTTGATTTGCTAAACTGATGTGCACATACAGTACATTATTATCACACATCATAAGTAGAGAACTGCAAATTTCGTACTGCGATATGTATTGCATGTTTTTTAACAAATGTTTTGTGGTAGTTTAATTTGAATAAATTACTTAAATTTAAAATGGCTAATTGAACTTGAAGGATGGAACAACAACTGCATTTATCACGTGTACACCTCTCACATCGCAAAGTGCATTTTCTTGCACAAAACTTCAAATTGGCGTCATAAGAGTTATACAAAGATCAGTGTTCATTTCAGTTTAAAATAGTTGATGTATTATTTTGTTAATCCGAAAGAAATTGTACTATACATGTTGTACCCGTACAAACTGATATACTAGTAATATTGCTCAGACTTACGTGTAGCTTAAATCTTACATATGGTGAATACTAAACCAACTTACTCAGTTTATTCTTTCGAAAAGGACCTATATATTGATCATATCAAGTTCGCTTGAGGTCGCCGATTGGTTCAAATCTGGCCAATCAAGAGCGACAGCTTCAACGAAAGCGTATTCATTCATTCATACAATGTTGCACATCGGTAGCGGATATTTTCCACTTCATTTCGATTGGCCATAGTTATTCCAATCGAGAAGAAGAGTGCATTGTGCAAAGTAATATTCGAAAAATATCATTCCAAATGTACCTGAATCACTCCTTGGATTAATGTTTATCGAGGTATTCATGATCACCTAACAAACTTTTTAGAGTTATGTAAAATAAATTAATATCACGAAAACAAACAATTCCTTGGCAGGGAAATCTAGATTACTTTCTGGCGATAGTCAACATATTCGCCATTATGTTGTTTCCAATCTTTATAAAAAATATTACAAAAAGATCAGATGAACTTTTATCTATCATCGCTTTAGCAATTTTAATTATTTATTTGGAAATGTTTGGGGAACAACTAAATAAAGAACTGTTTTAAGAGTCTGGGAATATAAGAGAAAACGTTAATTTAAATCGATATGTTTGGTAATTAATTTGATTTTAAACTATTAAACTATATTTCCATTTTATTCTACTCAGTGTCATGTCGCATGATTCCCATGAGGTGTAAAGAGTTTCGCGAAAGGATACCAAATTCGAGAATCAAATTTACATATTTATATATTAGATGTTGACACTTATCAAATTACTTCATTACCACTGATAATTAACCACCCCCATTACATGATAAGGCGTTAAATTTATTTTGATACTCTTAGTGACTTTAATGAATACACATATCAACAAAGATAAAAAAAATTTAAAAACCACACCATGATAATTAATTTTTAGATAAAAACCTTAAATGCACTCATTATATTCACAAATCATCGTGAGAAATAAACAGATGTATAAAGGTATTAAAAGAAATATTAACACGAATTTAATAAATTGACATTTTGAGTAAAATTAATAATAAACCAGATGTGATTGTTGGCCTGACTGTTTGTTACAATATTATTTGGGAATTAAAATATCAAAGTATTTTTACACCATGTGATCGTGATCATCACAGACGAGAGCCTTCGATAAATGACCAACGCAGTTTAAAGTGAATGTAGGCTACGTAAAGTCAAGTTCACGAGGTAAACATATCATCTGATGAAGATGTCAGTCGTGAAAGCAATGGCCGATATAAGTTATGATCAATGTTAACATTTTCGAAGAATGGTTGTAGCGTCATGGTCATGGTCACAGGTAAAACATTATGACGTCACATGAATTTAAAGGTCTCGAAAATCACAATGAATGTTTCCAGTGATCATTAGCCAATCATACAGCTTTTTCGGAAAACCTGACAGGTGATAAATAATACACCACTGGAATCATCGATTCTGGGAATAAAAAAGGTAAATATATTGTAACATTTATTTTATTGTTTCCGATTTTGTTTTATATTAACGTTTCAGAGCGAGCTAGGTATACATATTGCAGAGGTTGAACCGTATACGTACGTAGTTTCTACTACTTTGTTGTATACTCAACCCTTTTGGTTGTTCATTCTTTTTTTTAAACGAGACAAGTCATCTGGCCTTTTGGTAAAATACTTTAGATTCAAATGTAGACTTAATTGTCATCATCATGCATCAACAAATTTCAAAATTGATTAAATTGTTCAAATAACCCAATTTAAAGAACCGCACGAGTGTAGGTCTACCTGCACAGGAACTCGATATTGTAAGTAAAATGTAGGTAAAACAAACCTACCCCCTATATATAACACTCTATGTTATATAGGGGGTAGGTTTGTTTTAACTATTTGTTATATAGGGGGTAGGTTTGTTTACCTATGTTTTACCTACATTTTACTTACGATATCGAGTTCCTGTGTCTACCTGTCAAACTTGTTGAATGATTTTAAGAACTGAGATTAACGAAATTTCCACTCGTGTATACATGTGTTACTTTCAGTCGGTCAATAAACACATGCAATATATATATATATAACAGACTATAACAAATTCGAATTTTATATATTACTGATCATATGATCTTATAAATGTTACAAAATGTTCTACACCATTTAAAAAAAAAATTACATTCACTTAAATTTTGTATAAATTCAAGTTTCTTATTTCCTGTTCCTGTTTCCTGGTCCATCATAAGATGTGATAGTCTTGATGAACAAAACGTATATACCTAGGATTGTTCTACTCATATCAGTCCAACACTCTATAGTGCAAACAAAATGTAATTAACTTATTATTTAATTAGGATTTAGCCCAGTTAACGAACAATAGCCCTACTTGCAGATGCAATTATGCCGATGTCATGATACCAGTCATTATATTTTTTATTGGACATAACAAAATATTTCATTTAAAAGATCTTTGCCCTAGATATATTGTCGATGACTCTGCAAAACCTAACAACATGAATATGCATCTAAACTAAAATGTCCAATGAATTTCGTCGTTTGTGGTGACGAATTTCGATTGAAAATGATCCGGGCCAAACGTGAA
Source organism: Gibbula magus (assembly GCA_936450465.1). NCBI lineage: Eukaryota > Metazoa > Mollusca > Gastropoda > Trochida > Trochidae > Gibbula > Gibbula magus. Next base: position 50,060,668 of record OW388290.1, on the reverse strand, counting down.
TAAAACAGTTTACAATACACACTGCGCATGGCAGCTAATAACTTATAGTTCCGTTTAAAAAATTCATAGAATTATTATAAATAGCACCTACCTTGAATGTTGTGGCATTATATTCCTTTTGTGATTACGTTGCATTATCGGTGCGGCCATACCCGCGTGAGGTCACAGCGGTCTTTGATGACACGTGACCAAATTAGGGGAATCACCTAAAGCATGTAGGTCAAAACTAACCAATCAAAATCGATTGCATATGCCGTCGCGCGACGTGTTATAACGGGGAGCTTAGGTATCGGCTCGTCGATAATCTATATTGATACAACCGTATCATAACAGAAAACCTAATGTTTGAAACTTGTTTATTGCTCACACATTTGATATTTTTTTCTTCTCAAGAACAGGAAGATTTTCTGGATATATAAAAATGAATTTTTCTCATATATCCTGAGTTTTATTTTCAGCCATTTTTATTGGGATTTTAACTTGCTCGTTATTGTTTTTAACCTCGATGGTGATTAAATACAATACTTGCATATCATATGTAAATTCTCTAATTTACCCCTTTTTATCTTGCGAAACTTGGAAAAAGTATGCACATCATGCAACGTCCATTATTGATGTATAAGTATATGAATTTAATCAATGAAACAAAAGTAATACCATTAATAATTATATATCAAATATTTTACATAACCTTGCATTGGTGACATTGTGAATAAATGACTTATCATTTCTTATCATTAAAATATCTCATTTCTCCTGTAAAATATGCACTTTTAATCATGAGATGAAGATCTCAGTTGATCTGCAGATCCCGTGTGTCATGAAGTACTTTTCAAGAGTGTTCGAAAATCATGCACTTTTAGAAGGTGAACAAAGTGTAACATCGTTGTTTGGGATTACACTATCTGCAATATTGTTGTACTTTTTCAGATCAGACAGACAGACATTTTATTCAGTAACAGGTCACCGGCCCAAGATACATGTAGATCTACATAATTATTTGGATAATATGAGCACATTGTAACATATATTTCATTTAGATTTGTGTTTCTTATGAACAAAGTATAGAAAAAGATAAACATCCTTCATGATATTGGCATTATTACTTTGTAAACTAGATATAAAGTTTATCATAGTAGGAGATTTGCGGAAATATTTTGATATGTAGTTAGTTCTAATATCACAGTATACATCACAAACATAAAATACATGCCACTCATCTTCAACAACATAAATACCATTTGCTTCAGAGAATAGACAATGCCTTTTTCGGATCGAGTACATTCGAACCCATATCTGAGGCTGAGGGTTCGAATCTCATAATTTGACTCGAACGTAAGGACATGAATGTGAATTTGTCATTGTGTGACCCCATATAACAATAACTTGTCAAGGTGAGATAATAAATACATTTTATGGAGTACCATCGATATTTTTTGTATTTTGGTTCAAATATTTAAAGCAAACATTTTTTTCTTTTCTTTATTTTTAAAACCAATAATTTCGGTTGTAGTTGATGTCGTAAATTATTATTTGATTAGTTCAAATGTTAATCGCGCGCCTCATAATATACTGTATTCACATGTATTACTCCTTTTCAATTTAATATTTGTTTTATGCTTCATTTCATTAACTTAATTGAAATGTTTTTCAACAGCTAGTAAAATAAAGGCAAATATTTAGACATTCGTACTCAGAATATACCTAAGGGTCAAGAAACCGTGCAATGGAACGTGAACGGATTTGTGGAAGAGGCCTTATGCAATCATGGGCAAAGGGAGATAACTCTAAATTTCCAATGTAAGCAAGTGACACAAGTCAACAAATTGTGCTACAAGTTCAACAACTTCTCTGGTAGTATATAATGCTATTACAATTGATCATGATGAATACCCTATATCTTATATATCTAATGTGTTTGTTTATGTTTAACTATTTTATTTTGTAACGTAATAATGGTTAATAATATACATGAACACCTTAGTCCAGCATATCACTGTATATAAGTTATAACAATGTCATATTACAAGACTATAATTTCGCACAAGTGCTACTTAGAAACCTATCAGGGATTTTGTCTATTGTTTCGTAGGTATCTTGTTTTCTCGTAATAACCCCTCATTATTATTTCAGTCGGTATTTCTTCTGATAATAACCACGTAGGCTATGAGGTTTTTATTGTGAAAGTAAGATTTTACTTTTGATAGTAAGATCTTAAATGAGACTAAGATTTTTTTCACAACTCAATTCATAACAATTATTATCGAAAAGTATACAAAGATAACTTTTTCAGAGTGTAGATGGCGGGAATCGAACTCGATACCCATTGCTCTTTAAACCGCACTCTCAGATTTATTACCTCCACGCTACAGAGGAAGCCGAAAGAACTGTGTGGATTTCCTCTATTTACAGTCACACTGTCTCTGCCTCTATATAACGCTAGTCTGGGAGACATACTCTTTATAACGCAGAATTTGGTAATCAAACATTATAAAATGACATTTGACAGTTATACAATTAAAAAACCCCACTTCCCCTCATTCTTCTGCTGTAAGAAAACCTCAATATACGATAAGCACTCACATTTATGTTAGATAAAACACTCTACCTCGGTTTAATGCTTTGGATTGAAAACCCTCGTTAAGAAAGCTTCGGGGAAGGAAGACCTCAAGCTTCGCTTTCGGTCTTACTTCCCGCTCAGCTTTCTTACCTCAGGTTTTACAATCCCAAGCATAACCTCTGTATCGTGTTTTATCCTACACATAAAGGCCTTGGCCGTATACAAGTTTATATTAGATGAACTAATAAACACCTTTGCACACTTTGTACATGTATACAACATCAATGTACATGTTGGATGCACATTTAATATTCTTTTTAAAAATCCAGAATGATTAAAGATTTTGTTTGTTGTATAACTTTATTATTTGTAATATAAAATGTATAGTCTTTCTCTATATTCCAGTTTTTCAAGAATAAAAAATGAAGAGACATTGAATCCCTCAATAATAACATCAAAATGAAAAGTGTAATAGAACCATTAAAATCTCTGGAGTCTGTGATGTCATGGCGACCAACTCCTGAAGAGGAACTAGCATGCGGAACAGTAAAGCTTGCAAAGATCAGTGAGAGAGATCCCAATGCAAGAAAAACACTGTTGTGTCATGACATGAAGGGCGGCTATATACAAGATAGGTAATAATATCCACAACTACAGGGGCGTGTACCGCTTAGAAACAGTGTTTGAAAGACATATACCTTTATAGACCCTACCCTATTACTATATAAAAGTAATAGGGTAGGGTCTGTAAAGGTAGGAGAACAGGGGCAGGTTACGATACAGGGTTGATTAGGACATACATATCTATTGATTCCAAGTAAGGAGGAAGAAACTGTTTCTATACCAAGAAGTACCATCATATATCTTGTGACATATGATGCTGATGACTGAAAATATGATGTGGTTCAAACACTGGCATGGAATAACTGTTTTTCAAAGGTTTGGCTAAAATTTAAGCATCTCAGTAATTATGATCTGATGTTAAGATGAGTAAGCAATCCTGGTAATTCCTATTGTTCTGGAAAGTCCAATCATTATGCTGAGTTGTAACAAGTAATTACTTGACATGTTATTTCAATTTACCAATATGGAGGCATATTATCATCTAGGGGGTCAATGGGGCAGGTTGGGACAGGGAGCCGGGGACAGTGTCCCAATATGTGCCATGTTATATTTTGAGAGCGTCCCAATGTGCCCCATCTTGATTACTTTTCTCCTAAGTATGTTTGTATTTGTTATATAAAATATTTAAAACAATTCTGATAAGTATTGAAATCATAATGCTTCTCTCTTAGGTATTGGTATTGTCCCAATGTGCCCCTGGTCATGTCCAAATGTACCCCAGGGTGGGGCAGGTTGGACAGTATTTTTCACGTTTTTGTTTCTTGTTTATACAAAAAGTTGTTTTATGTTTTCATATTTTGACAATTAAGGTTGCTTTAAATATGCTAAGTTTCATATTGCTTATGTTCATGAATTTTAAAAAAACCCCAGGAAAATAGTGTGTTTTTTGTGCCACTAGGTGCCCCGGTCTCCCCTATATGTCTTTCAAACGCTGTTTCTAAGCGATACACGCCCTGTGATTTTCTAATCTCCTTTATCTGAGTATTCATGCAGCCTGATTTTCTAAGGAAGAAATTTAAAATGTAAATAGAGCCCCTTATAACTAAAGCATATTTATATATAGAATTGAATGATTCATTGCAGGTTTGTGGAAGGCTGTGACGACATAAGCTACCGGTTCTATCACTGGCAGTACCTTGACGAGTTCGTCTACTTCAGCCACCACTTCATCACCATACCTCCCCCCATGTGGACCAACGCCGCCCACCGTCATGGCGTCAAGATGTTAGGTGGGCTGTTATAATCAGCAATGTGTAGTTTGTGTTTCATGGCTCTAAACTATGTGTTCCATTCATGAAATGGAAACTGTTACCCTTGTTAATGGCGTTGTAGCGTAATTTTCGTACTGAAATAAAGTGTTCTCACAAAAATATAAATAAGTGTGACCACGTGGTACATATACTCCTCAATCAGTTCTAAAATCAATTTATGGTTTGGTTAACCCATGCGAGCCGATTTCTCATTGAGCAGCCATTTTGAAGTGTTCACATTAAAATGGCCACTCAAAGTTAGTTCAAGTGCTCTGACTGATGTAGCGATACCTAAACACCCAGAATAGCTTCAAATATGGTACAATGACAGAATAGTCAACCATCTTGCTGTCTGAACTCTCAAATTCTCATGAGACCTACAGATCTACCTTTCACACTCAAGAGTTACACACCACTGTCACTTTATATGTCGTACCATTTTCTTCGAATACGAATAGCCATGTATATGGCTTTTCGGGTCGTATAATAAGATGTTTTACCCATTGACTTGACTATATATTGTATGAACAATAATAATAAATAGCCAATTTGAGAAATCATAATATGCAAAAAATGTGCTACAGTGCCTTTAAGAACCTGTTACGGGTAACATTTATTGCATACACACATGTCTTGACATTGACCAACTCACACAAAGCAACCTTATACTACTGGGTAGAACAAGCCATCCCCCCCCCAAAATTCAACTCCGGCTGATGTGGTCTATCGAGAGGTGTACAAGCCAGTCAGGTTGCTAGCAATTAGCTGGCGGCCAAGTAGTTGTTTCAAACACTGGCCCCAGGTGAAAGTTCTGCTGACTTTCTACTTTACAGCTCTGTTATGTTATGATGATTACTGTTTTCACATCTCTACAGGAACCCTGATCACGGAGTGGGATGATGGCAAGACGATATGTGCAGAGTTTCTCAAGTCTTCCAGAGATTTCAGGAGCTTGGCCAACAAAATGGTCGACATAATGAAATTCTACAGATTTGATGGCTGGCTTGTCAACATAGAAAATGTCATTCAGGTGACTTTTGTTGTTTAGTGAAGTTTTTTTAGTTGATGTCATTGAAATTCTTTGACATTTCTTTCTGGATTCAGTAGAATTTCAAATGATCTATATCTGGTGGCTCACTTTCACCACCATATTTTCATTTCATATCATTTCTCTGCTTTAACTTTAAGGGCATGTTTTCAAATTTATGTGAAATATCAAATTGTGCATTGTTTGATAATTAACAGGAAGACCAAGTAGGACATTTACGAGACTTTGTGGCCTACCTAACAGAGCGATGTCACTCTGAGGTCATGGGGTCAAAGGTCATCTGGTACGACAGTGTCACCAGAAAGGGAGAGCTGAAGTGGCAGGACCAGTTAAATGAAGAAAACAAGTGAGAGATATTAAGATATGTATTCCTATATGTTGTCCATCTTGTTAAGTTTACCTGGGCCAACATCAAGAGAAGAAAGGCAATAAAGTGATGCAGAAAGCAGTGTTAATAAACCCCTGTATTTCAGTCCTTCTCTGTCTGTTACTTCAATGTTGGGCGAAAGCTGAGAGTAGCGCAACTTCCTAATGCAAGGCATAACTCTTGCCAGTCTCCATTACTGGCTGATTTAAGCCTTGCCGTATTTCCCTCGGTTTGTTGTGCCAAGATAGTGGATCGGTGCACTTGAAATGCATAGTGGGCTTGGATTTCCAAGCACAGAAATATTGCATTTATGCCTTACGTTTGGAAGTTGGGAGTAGGGTAGCCAGGGATGTAGTGCAGTGGTAGAGTGTTTGATCATTGCCTGAAGGTTCGGGGTTTGAACCCGGTCTGCATCATACATGAAAGGAATATGGAATTTGCATGCTTGGAGTGTAGGTTTATGAGGATACAGTCTGATCAATGTCAACCTGGTCCGAGGAATACCTTGGATACAAACTTACTTGGAAGAGAAACCACTGAAAGAGATTGTACCCTGGAAGAGGCAATATTTTGAGCTTTTAGTTCTTTCGGAACAGGTTTGAACCTTATCAGGTTAGATGAGGGAAGAACGACACAATTCCCAAGACTGCACTGTGCCAAAAATTATGTCCAGAGACAAAGTTATATGTTTATTTACAATATTGATGTCGTATGCCTGTAAACAAATTAACAAACTCTACACATGCTTTCTAGGATGTTCTTCGAGGTGAGTGACGCTATATTTCTCAACTACACCTGGAACGAGACCAAGTTGTCTGACTCTCACACCCTCGCAGAGTCGCTGAACCGTGTCCCCGATGTGTATGTGGGAGTGGACGTGTTTGGGAGGAACTGTCCAGGGGGAGGGGGGTACAATACCTGCAAGGTGAGTCCTGTCCAAGGTCGTTAGCAATGATTGATTGTACTGATTGTGGCTGTATTCTGACTTAGGAGAGCACAAAAATGATCACCTTGTCAAATTTGTTTAGAAAGAAACCGTGAGTCTGATTATTTTTATGTAATGATTGAAGTATAATCTACAGAGCTGTAATAAAGAGTGCTAGTTCAAGTGAGATCCTGCACATGTTGCTCATGTTAAACCATTCAAGCAGGTACTGACAGATACCCTCACTAGCACTGGCAGGTACCCTCACTAGCACTGGCAGGTACCCTCACTAGCGCTGGCAGGTACCCTCACTAGCGCTGGCAGGTACCCTCACTAGCACTGACAGGTACCCTCACTAGCACTTGCGATCTTCAACACTGAACTGTTAGTTACAGTGTACTTATGATAAAAGTCTAACAAAATCTAATGAAAGCAGATGAGTTTTGTATGATATGTAGAAGACATAAGACACCAGTAAGTTTCTGAGTGGTGAATATGTTGGAGTTGCCTTTCCTCCTTTGATCGATGTTGACATTTAAGGCTGCTTAACTGTTCCAAAAACAATCTCATCTTCAAATTATGTCAAGAAGGCATTTACAGATTTTCCAAGAACCACCTGAGTTGTGATGAGGCATTGTGGGAAATTGTGTTGATTAAAAGATTTAAGATGAATCAAATATTTCCTCGAGATCTATATTGTTTAGTAACGATTTTAATTGAAATTAAAATACATGCTATGAATGACAGAAAATAGTTTGTTGATACTGTTGTTTTATTGGCATTAAATACAAGAGATCAACCCACATGTGTACTCTAGACTTTACTTGCCCTCTGAGTGCACATATAAAATGGAAGATTTCTTTTCATCTGTAGGCGATGTCCCTGATTAAAGATGCTAAACTATCAACAGCTATATTCGCACCAGGATGGGTGTTTGAAACTCAAGATAAAGAGGATTTTACTGCAAACCAAAACAAGTAGGTTTAACATTAACTCTTTAATCTGATGTAATTAGGAGCAGTGTTGTTCCTGGGTGATCTGCTGAGGCTGTTATTTTGGCCATTTCTGAACAAGTGTGACCCTTTGCAATGGTAAAAGTATCCTACTTCTCCAAATTTTAAGGGACACCAAGCCAAAAAGGTGGGCAAATGTCCCCAGGACCCCCTCTAGGAACAACACTGTAGGAGTAATCAATTTTGATGTATTCATTAATTTTCATATGATGGTTGATGACGGATTGAACACATATAAACTCTCAAATGTTGTGTATATGCACAATAAAGAACTCGTCCAGGAAATCTTGCTTTACAGAACCATGTACACTCATTTTTAAACTTGTTTTTCCGAAGAGAAAAGGGTGTTCTACTATTGTTGACATTGTGTTTCAAATACATTTCATAACCTTATGTCAACGAAAAAAACGTGCTACTGCCCCTTTAAAGGTAAGTTCCTGTGAACTGGCCACGCACAATGATTTGGCACTACCAAATTCAACATCTAAAGTGTTAACATGACAGACAACGAATAAATGCATTGTCAGCCAACTTTATTTAAATATTTAAAAAAATATTGTTTTCCCTTTCAGATTCTGGGGTTTATTACATGATTATTGTTCAACATCTGTTTTCACTACACTCGATATCTCCACATCTTTCTGTCATGGATATGGAAAAAAATATTTCTGCAAAGGGGAGGTAGAGCTAATTTTATTATAATTCAGTCATTATTTTATAAAGTCATTTGTGCAATTGATTATCATCCCCGTTACTGTTTGACAAAAAGCCTTATCTAAACCTTGGTAAATAAGAACATCATATTTATTGTGAGATTGTGATATGAGAAGGTATATTATTTTTTTGAAAATGTCTTTTAATTTTATGAAAAGAAAGACATTATGAGAAAACGTGCCATTTAAATAGTGAACAAATGTAAATTATACTTTTTGGGGGATGATTCTATTGTGAATCGACCCCATACCAAGGGTCAGGCACCTATCACCAGCACTGACTGTTCTGTCTCAACAGCTTAAAATAGTTGAGTAATTAAATCAACAGCAAAGCCTCTTTGGTTGTGTGGTTATAAGTTGTAGGATAATCAGTGCTCGTGAGAGGTGTCCAATTGATGGTGTGTGGTTGAATCCCATATATAAAAATTTGTATTTGGCACTTGTTTATTGAAAGATAATCAATTAAAATTCAGATGATTGGTATTCTGAAAGGTTACAGTGATGAAGAATGATGATGGCCATTTTTAATTGAAACACCACTTCTTTATTCTGATAATTAGGTGAAATTTCAACCGAAATTCTAATGTTGTCATCAAGCAAGCAAGCATCATAATCAGATTCTGAAATTTAGATAATATTGTATACCCCTCAGGTGTGATCATAAATATTTCTGATTCCTTTGATGATTAAATGAGCATCACTATTCACCAAATAATTTCAACTATCAGAAATGTTTGTATTTTAAGATTGTGAGGAATTCACCATGGTACAACTTGAGCCTACAACAGATTCAGCCAAATATCGACTTGACGGGTCAGAGTTCAGAGGTGAAGGTCGAGTTTACAGAGAGTGACGGGTATATTGGTGGGGGTTGTCTCCTCTTGCGGGGGAACATCGGTCCAACAAATAGTGGAACTCATCCGTTCAGGTAAGTACAGTCACACACGCTGAAGATGTTGATGTGTTTATTTTTAATGGCCCTATGCCGAACTGGTGAAATATTCATCTGAAAATGTGATTTTTCAACCTTTAGAACGCCAATAATAAAATTGAATGATGTAAATATTGTTAATGCCTTGAGTTCATTCAAACAGTGTATGAAATAAGACCTGTTAGACCTGTTTTTGTTTAATTCCAATGAAACTTGGCAACATCATAGTTTTGAGCCAAACCAACATCACCAACATGCAGGTCCATTTCCAGTTGTTTGTATAATGCTGAGCACGAAGCAAGGAAGCAACAACTCCCATCTTCTATTTCGAGTTATGTTTGTTTAACATGACGTGAATGCAACAGACTTTCCAGATGATGAGAAATTTTCTACCAGCTGAGCTACATCCAGTTTATAGACTTACATTCCACTTTCATGAAGCATGCTTAAACTTTGAATACTTTCTAACTATAAATGGTATAAGTGTAGAAATGGCTCTTTGAGTCTTCACATTGACTAATATACCAGCAAAGCCTTATAATTAGCATCTGTTATAAAACCCTTGCTACTATTCAGTCTCTTCCAGCTTGATGTTACCGTATCCTCCCCGCTCTACGTCTCCTATACATACAAGGACCCGGGGTCGGATGGAGTGGACATGGTCATCTCGCTCAAACTGACCAGTAGTGGACAGTCACTGACCTTACATCTTGGTCAGCAAGAGGAAGACAGGGAGGGCGAGGGAGAAAAGGTCAAGAGGTCAAAGACAGAACAAGAGGAAATCTGGATCGCTCCATTGGATGAAGAAAGTGCCTTAAAAACACACCACAATGTTAATGGATGGGTAACAAGGTGAGCCATATATTGGTTAACTTCCCCTAGCAAGGCGTAACTTGTGTCAGTCTAGGGTATATATCCGTTATCACTTGTCCTTGTTAGTTGTCCCCCGCCGCAACGCGGAACGGGGGACTATGTATTCAGCGGCGTCCGTCCGTACGTCCATACGTCCGTACGTCACATTTCTTGTTTACGCGATATCTTATGAAGCGTTGCATCCAAAGTCTTCAAATTTCATGTCTGCCTACATTGTGGGAAGACGCAGACACCAGTCAATTTTGGTGACCGTGGTCTTATTTTCAAGGTCACCACGACACTTTGACCACTTTTTGAACTCTTGTTTACGCGATATCTCATGAAGCGTTACATCCAAAGTCTTCAAATTTGGTTTCTGCCTACATTGTGGGAAGACGCAGACACCAGTCACTTTTGGTGACCTTGGCCTTATTTTCAAGGTCACCACGACACTTTCACAACTTTTTGAACTCTTGTTTACGCGATATCTCATGAAGCGTTGCATCCAAAGTCTTCAAATTTGGTTTCTGCCTACATTGTGAGAAGACGCAGACACCAGTCACTTTTGGTGACCTTGGCCTTATTTTCAAGGTCACCACGACACTTTGACCACTCTTTGAACTCTTGTTAAGGCGATATCTCATGAAACATTGCATCCAAAGTCTTCAAATTAGTTTTCAGCCTACATTGGGGAAAGACACAGACACCAGTTTATTTTGGTGACCTTGACCTTATTTTCAAGGTCACCGCAACACTTTGAGCACTTTTCTAACTCTTGTTATCACCATTTATTATGACCGGTTGGACCAAATGTTTTCAAATTTGGTGTCAGTCTACATTGGAGGATGACGCAGACGCCAGTTGATTTGGTGACCTTGACCTTATTTTCAAGGTCACTACAACACTTTGACCACTTTTAGAACTCTTATTAACACGATATATCATGAACCAAAGTAGCTCCAATGATGTGTCTTACTAACTCAATGTCACTGGCGGGGGACATTGCCATGTTAGTGGCAAACACTTGTTTTTCACTGTTTCTATGACTATGCTTCTACATCCTTTCATACACAGTTGGCATGTGTTTTGTGAGGTACCGTATTTGCACTCTTTTTTATTAACTATGCAAAATCTTGAAAATCCAAGGCCTGTTTCTTCCAGATGTTACCAAGTAGCAGAGAGTGTGGTGTCTGGCTGGTGTCTGCAGACAGTCTGTGTCTCTCTGTCTGCCCACAGCTCCACTGAGGAACCTTCAACCTGCTTGCTTGGACAACTACAGGTCAGTGTCTACTGATTGTTGTCGTCTTACGGTCTTAAGGGAACAGTATGATCAGGGTGCATATGTATACTCTCAGTACATAATGAAAACTTAGTTCACATGAAACATACTGCTTAGGGTGTTGATGACCATGAGAATATCACTGTAGGACTGTCCCTTTAAGGGGTGTGAAAATTGTCCTTGAATGAGATTATCTCCATTGAAAGTATCATTATCATTATCACCCCCATGATAAATTTCACATGTAAATTTGACGACTTGCATGGGTGATTGTCATACTTATTTGAAAACAAGTAAATATTTTGTTTTTCGACAGATTCACCAAGAAGCTATAAAAGTGGAGTCTGGTGTGCATAACATCACAGTTAATCCCCTAAAAACAAGTTTTGAAGATTCAAAGCCAGATCCAACAGAAAATGTCCCGGTTGACTTGACAACAAGGAAAGACAACTCTTCAAGGACTTATCTTCTTCAATGGGAAGACAGCAATGCCAGTGACATTCATTACTACAATGTGTACTTAGAGAGCAGTGACAAGGAACTGAAGCTTGTCCGACAGAGTGTGAGAACATTGTGTACAGTCAGCGTGGAGACGTTTGATGGGGAGTTGTACATTCAGAGTGTGTCAAACACAGGATGGGTAGTTCCTCTTGAGAAGTGTGCATCTTGTAGGTTAGACAGCTGATAACACCTTGATTGATTAAAACATATTCATTCAAGAAATAAAACCTTTGGATAGTAGACCGTGTGATCTTACATGAACAATCAAGTGGGAAAAGACATACAAATGTTGAACAATGAATCTTTCTTACCATGAATCCTTTATCACAAAATTTCTTGTGTAGAATTTGTTAATCATCAGTAACAAGGGCAGGAACTCAACAAAAAATAATTGTATTCTTTTCATTTTCGAAAAACTCCATTAAGGTATTAATGTACTCAGACCTTACACCAAATTTGGTTATTTCCTCTCTCTGTATCTAGCTGCCCCCTTTGGAAATACCTTGAACAAAGTCCAAAAAATAGAGCCACTGGCTCTGTAGCTCATCAGGCTTTAATTATATAAACTAATTCAAAATGTCAACTTCTAGGTGAGAGGTACAACAAATAGGAAGCACTTTAAAAGGAGAAGAGGAAATTCGTCTTACGTTCTAACCCCTCTGACCTATCTTTGAGGCCAGAGAGAAAATCCCCTACAAATAAAGACACATTCTAATTCATCACTGTTGTTTCCTTTAACTTACCTCCCTTTGAAGAGCACATTAAAATCTGAAGATGAAAGTAGCTTTTCAGGTCATGACCTATATTTGGGGTCGCAGGATCACAAAATCTACAATTTATAATCACAATTGGCCAAGGACACTGTACATGAAATTACAAGTCTCTAGGGTCAGTGGTTCTTGAGAAGTAAAAGAAAACAGGCTTTCAGGTCATGACCTACAGTCGGTGGCCTAAAGTCTGTTCGCACAGGTGACGTCACGGCTATTTATAGCGTAGTTGACCCCGATGTTATAGTGTACGTATCTATGTAAATATAATAGGTACTTACCTAAAATTTTCAGAACTTCGAAATATGACCCTGAACTCTAAGGACATCTCGGAGTCTTCTTGGTAAACTGTCATATAAACTGCGAATGTAGACAGGACTTAGCCCTCTCCAAATATCATTCACCACACGGATGAGATCATGTCTTGAGTCAATGTCACCTTATCTGGCTTTCAGTTGTTTTTTCACAGTTTTCCACACATTTTCAATGATATTGAGATCAGGGCTTTGTGGTGGCCATGGCAAAGTAGGAATATGATTTTCCTGTTTCCAACGATTAGCCCGAACTGACACATGACAAGGAGCATTGTCTTCTTGGAAAATCCAATTTCGATTAACGAAATGTCTGGCAATTACAGGCCACAAATGGTCATCAAGAATGGTAATGTATTTATCTATGTTCATGTAACCATCAACAACACTCAAAGTTCCAACACCATAAGCCGACACGCACCCCCAAAACATCACTGAAAACTTTTAATTTCGTTCATGATCGGCCCGGGTCCCCAATCACTAAAAATAATATTATCCCACTGATTTCTTCTCCAATAATTTTTTTCTACAAAATCGACGACGCTTCTCACGGTTCACTCGAGAAATGGTGATTTTTTTTTTAACCACTCGTCTTCGGTAGCCAGCGGTGAACAATCTTCTTCTAACTGTACGAGAAGAAATTGTCGTATTCACATGATTGTTATATTTTGTTTTTAAGTCCACGAGAGTTTGACGGCGATTCCTTTTTAGCTTATCTGGCCTGAAAGGCCCGTTGGGCTTATGGCATGGCATGGTGCCCGCCGTCCGTCCATCTGTAAACTTTTCACATTTTCATCTTCTTCTACAGAACCACTTAGGTTTTTGGGGTTGTGACCCCTGTGACCCCATTTGGGGTCACGAGGTCACGAGATCTACAATTTAGAATCCCCATTGGCCAAGGAGTCTGCACACAATTTTTCAGCTCTAGATCTTTTGGAACTGGAGAAGAAGATGAAAATAGGTTTTAAGGTTGTG